>JAHXMU010000570.1:2352921-2455866 GCA_019455685.1 Philornis downsi
AAATCACTAAATGAATGAAATAAATAAATTGAACAAAAAAATCGACGGAATAACCACGTCGTCTCTGATACATCTCGTATGAATTACCTAATTTTAATTTTATATCCCCAAATCCGAATTTCTTCATTTAATTAAGCACGCATAAAGCATTTAGTACTGGTACTTAGAGTACCACACATAAAAATGGCCTATTTAGCAGAAATTACTGCATCTGTCTACATTTTCCAATGGAGTTAATATTTTGCTCTTTTATTATGCTTTAATTCAGAGTATTTTTGAAAAAAAGTACGAATTAACACTCCCTCTCTGACACTACTCACACTTTAGCAATAATGCAACATCCCAGTGTGCACAACGGATCCGTTACGGATACGTAACGGATCCGTTTCTTCGTACTTTCTATCCGTATCGGAATCCGTTACGGATCCGTTACGGATCCGTTTGCGGGAGAAATTCGCCCCAAAAAAACGGATTCGAAAACGTATTTTTTATCCGTTTTTTGGATCAGTTACGGACCCGTTACGGACTTGATATACTGATCCGTTACGGATCAGTATTTTTTAATAAAACGGATCCGTTATGGATCAGCATTATTTAATAAAACGGGTCCGTAACGGAATCATTTCGTCTCAAAAAAGCGGACTGCAATGCGGGTCGGTTTACCTTGTGATAAAAATGATCTAATTTTGTGTTAAGTTTTTTGGTATAGTTTTTTTATTATAACAATTTAATTATTCTTTAAAAAACAAAAACAAAAACAATATTCAAAATTTAACTAAAATTAACTAATTCATTTATAAAAAGATTATGTAATAATAATAAATTTATTTTTTATTTTTTTTTTGGACACGGTCGTGCGCGTAGTGGAAAAATTTTTTTGACACCGTCCACTTCAGATATTGGCACATCGCCAAACTTCTTTTGGAATGCAACTGAATAAACAAATTTGTATTATTTACGAAAAACGAATACTACAGCTGTAAACGATCATTATTTGTTAAGATATTTCGCGAATCATTAATGCATTGAATTCGTTAAATTTTGATTTAAAAGAAAGGTGAAAAGAATTAAAAAACAATTTATCCAATTCAATGAATGAATGATCTGACCTTTTGGCTTTTAATGCTTTTCTCCTACTCAAAAAAAAAAAAAAAAAACTTACACCAATTCCTTTTTTAACTGCTTTTTTACGGAACCGTAATGGGTCCGTGACGTATCCTCAAATTAAAATAAAACTTATTCCGTTTTTTAACCTAAAACGGATCCGATACGGATCAGAAACGGATCCGTAAAATGAAATAAAACTAATTCTGTTTTTTAACCTGAAACGGATCCGATACGGATCCGAAACGGATCCGTAAATTAAAGTAAAACTGATTCCGTTTTTTAACCTGAAACGGATCCGATACGGATCCGAAACGGATCCGATACGGATCCGAAACGGATCCGTAAATTAAAATAATACTGATTCCGTCTTTTCGACCTAAAACGGATCCGATACGGATCCGAAATGGATCCGCGTCCGTTCGTGTGCACACTGGGATGGCTTTGGCTGAAGGTATATGTATATGTAAGTCAGTCCACCTGACTGAAATTTCTATACTGGTTATAGTCCTGCTATTGTTTAATTTAATCTTCAGGTAATATCATAGTCCATGATTTTATCATCCATTCTAAATGACTGCCAGGTGTCGAGGATTTTCCAAATTGAAGATTTGAAAAGCTGCTCTTACTAATTCTTCGCAGTGTTAGCATTTATTATTAGAAATCCGTAATACAAATTCAGGAACTCTTAATAACTATTTATATGTTTCTTTCTATTTTCAGGTAAGCTATTAAAACGATCTTCATATAGAATCAATTCCATTATTATCGGTACGTACAATTATTTTGAAGCGGTATAACTTTTCTAAATATTAGACAAAGAGGATGAACATATAGCGAAAAATGGAACAGATCGAAAACTGAAACATGTATTGCTCCAATATTTGATGCTTGGGCAATGACAAAAGGAATTGTATGCTTTTATTTTACAACATACACTGCCGCTCACTTGAATAGCGCCCTCCCAAATCATTTAACAATAGTGACTAATATTTAAAGGACACTTCACATAATGGTTCAGTTTTTACTTATTTCCACACATCACCTGCCAAAAATTTCAAGCCCTGGAAGTGTTCTGTTATTTTAATTCGCTCTTTTCTTTTAAATGAGTGAAAAATGTGGTCTTCTTTTTTGGTCCATTTGAATAGCACCGCTCGCGTGGTAATCAGTTTAAATGTGAAAGTCTTTTGCAGATCATTATAAATTAGATCGGATTGTAGTAATTATGTATAATTAAACATAAAACAATCGATTTTAAGTAAAATACGTCAAGCTAAATCCTTGAGTGTCGAGGAAAGATCCAAAATTTTAGCCCACAAGGAGTGTGGGCTTTCTATTCATCAAAAAGCCAGAAAAACTAATAAAAGTCGCAAAGTTATATCGACATATTTACGTGATACCGAAGGCTATGGAAATAATATAAAAGGTCAAACAGCAAGTGCTATTACAGCCACTGACAAGAGGGCTATTCTGAGATATGACTCAAATTCACATGACTCTGCTGCCAAAATAAAGGAAAAAGCCGGAGTAAGTGCGAGATATCAACCGTAAAAGGAGTTATTTTCAAAGCAGCATACTTGCAATATTTGAAACTTAAAAAGAAACCACCGCTGTACAATCTCCGTAAGGAACGTCGCCTTAATTTTTGTCGTACGACTATGATGTGGAGTAGAGAGTGGAATAGATTTATATTTTCCGACGAAAAAAAAATTAATTTAGAGGGTCCTGATGGATATAATTACTACTTCCACGAATTTCGAAAAGAGGAACACGTACTCAATCGATTACACAGCCGGAAAAGTGAAGTATGGCACAATAGAGCTCCAGTTTCTCTCTGCAAAAATGAATGCGACTTCGTACAAAGCCGTGCTGGAAAAAGTTTTTCCTGAAGTTAAACATGTTTTCGGAGACTTGGAATAGAAGTTCCAGCATGAAAACGCGCCAATCCACACTGCAAGAGTCGTCAAATCATGGGTTGCAAGCCAAAATGTTGATGTTATGAACTCACCGCCTTACTCTCCAGACTTAAACATTATTGAAAACGTCTGGAAATGGCAAGGTGAACGAACCAAGCAAGCAATATTCAAGCAAAAGTGAACTCATTAATGAAACTAAACAGACGTAGATATAGCATTCTTTCAGGCATAGATAAAGCCTTTACTTTGTTATCCATTATGCATAGTATGCGTTCAGGCACATTGAAATCATTTCATTGATTACAGGGAAAATATTGTATTATCGGAACTGCAGACGAACTACTAACAAAGAAGACACAAAAGATTTGGAAAAACATGTTAAAATAATCTCCTTTTAGCTCGATCCACTTCTTCCAGCGATATTCAGTAGCTTCTATACCCTATTTATAGTAAGAACTGTCAAACTCCTTAAACTAGCCATCAACCGCAGACTCCACCTCTTTATTATTGACAAACCTTTTACTAGTTTTTCAAGTTTGGAAATATAAAATAATCCGAGGAAGCTAAATCGCTCGTGATGAAGCAATTCCAACTTTAATTCATTAATTTTGGCCATCGCAATAGTGAATGTGTGGACTGGAGCACAGTCTTGATGAAATAAGAATTCCAGAAGAAGGCCAAATGTGGCCTTTTCCCATAATTTCATCTTTAATATTAATTAATAAACATTATATTCGCCGTTGATGCCTTTTCCTTTCTGAAGATAATCACTAAAAATAATCCCATGCGCACATGGAACCGTATTCGCCTTCTTTGGAAACGATTCTCCCATTCCAGTCCACTGCTTTGTCTGTTCCTTTGTCTCAGGTGTAACGCGGCGGTCCCATGTCTCATCCACGGTTATAAATTAACGCAAATATTCGGTTTTATTGCGGTGAAACATCGACAAGCACTCTACTGGCACATCTTCATGACGCTGTTTTTGTTCTATTGAAAGCCAGCGCGGCACCCAATCTGCCCACAGCTTTCTCATATTCAAATGTTCGGGTAATATACGATGTATAGCACCTTTTGAAATACTTATCATTCCAGCTACCTCACGCGATTTCAGCCGATGATCATCCAATACCATTTTATAGATTTCCTTGGCCGTGTATTGCGTGGACACCTCAATTGGTCGGCCACTTCAGTGTTTGTCTTTGAAACCATTTAAATTCTGCCACCCAATATTTTACAATCGTAAACAAAGAAGCAGACTCCACAGAATAATATATTTGTTTAATATTGGTTGGACTGAGACCTTTCAAATGGAAATATTGAATAATATGACGGCGACCGACTTGTTTTCATGTTTACAAATTCACTGAGATCTACTTTTGTAGCTCAAATAAAAATGCAAAACAACGTGGAGCCTTAAAACTTAAAACATATGTTTTATAGGGTTGCCACTTTTCATCAAAATATTTTTTTTCAAACTACTGACTACTAACTATCTATACGTCAGGTTGGTTAGTTTTGGGGCCGTCCTCGTTTCTAAGAAGAGAGAACTAAAACCTTTACAGCAGATATTCCATAGAAATTCCATATCAGATATTATCCGTGAGTTCCAGCAGACTAAATATCTCTAATGTTAGATGCAATGATTTATGTTGCGCCTAAAAACATACCGTAATTTTCTCTGATATATTGGCATGAGCTCGTTATAGGTAATGAAAGGTTAATAGCATGTATTTGAATCGAAATTACATTGGACACTAGGAAATAAGATACAACTACTTGAACTTATAAGAAGAACATTATCTTTTTTTGAAACCGGGAGATAGTTGAAGTCTCTATGCTATAGACCTCTATGTATCGAAAAGATTGTCTGTGAAATGAGAACCGTACAATCCTATAACTTGATGTTGTCATTTAATATTCTTTGGCTATATCTGTCAGCATAAATGCACCGCTTGCTTTTAGGGGTAATTGAATCGATTTATCAAACTTTGGAGGGTATCTGAAAGGAAAGAACTAAAGTCTTTGTTATTAAAGGCGACTAAAAATGTCTTTGATGTAGCAGGGAAATGTTGGGAATGTGAACCGTGTGACATCAAAAGTAACTTCGGCCTCAGGTAAAATGCACTGAATGGTAAGATTTCAAAGCTCAGTTTAGTTTAGTTAGGGCACAAAAGTATAAAGAAAACAGGATTCTGCCACAGAGAAGAAGATAATCAGTAATCAATGTTATTGAAACTGCCATACTTACTTTCCAGCCCATCAAGTATATCTTCCTTCAGATTAGAGAATTTTCCAATGTCTGCAATAACTTTAAACAGTTAAATAGTGTTGGGTAAAAATTCTATGATCAAGATAATTTAATTTTCTTACTGTTTAACTTACAAATTGGTACCCTTAACACAATTTCTCTAAGAAAAAGCAAACTTAACGAAATATTCAAATAAAAACGATGAAATAACAAATAATTATACTACTAATAAAAATAGAAAATTACGTTTATGCATATTACAAATTTATCTGTGTCTATGTAAATAAATACGAGCTATAGCTATATGTATTTGATTAGTTGCTGCTGCCGCTGCCTCGCTTGTCTATGTATCTGTGTACAACTGTAGTTAGTATCTTGACATAAACGGGCAATATATTTAAGTATCTTAGTAGTGCTGTCATATACTTGATGATATAAATATTGTGATATTTGCATAAAATTCTAATTTAACTGCTGCTACTACGTTACCGCTGCCGGTGCCGATGTCGATGCCGATGCCTCTGTCTTCCTGCCGCCATCACCATTGCCATTCCCACTTCCTTAACTCAACTGAACTCAGCTCAAGTTCTGAAACTTCAAGTTGAACGTCTGGCTAGGTTTCGGTGCGGTCCGTTGTAGATGTTTTTGTGAATTCCTTGTCTCTCTCAACCTCTGGTTTACATGCTTCCTCCTTTTCTACACATTTTTGTCCATTATTTCGGTTTTGCCTCGTTCTACGAAAAGCATTCAGCAAATATTGTTACCCCACCATGGTCTACCTTCCCCATTGGTAGCCGTAAGCAGGGGCGAGGGAGCCTGTGGGAGGTGATGGGTAGCAAAGCCCGGACGAATTGGCCACCTTTCCACTGCTGCTGTTGTTGTTCTTGCTGTTATTTTAGTCATCGTTATAGTGGAGTTCTCCTCGTACAACATTGATTTTTCTTTATTGTGCAATTTATTTTATTTTCCAACAAATTTCTTTTATTTTCAACATATCGAACCAGAGGCTGGGTTATTAAAGGGGCTAGACACACTGCCCCATCTTTTACACAAATGAAGCTCTTGCTGCGGCGCTCATGCCGGTGGTTCATCTATAGCTCCTGGTGTCAGTCGTGCTGCTAGCGGTGGGAATGGTGGCGGTGTTGCGCCTCAACTTAGTCGTGTTCTTTGCCGTATTTTCCCCCACAAATGGGGGAACAGGGGTGCGGGTCCTATACAGCAACGTGTGCGCGCAATCAATTTTCTTCTTTTTTCCTTGTTGCAAGGCTCTTCGGCGCTGCTGCTATTGTTGTTGCCGTGGAGCAATATTTATTTAGCATTTTTCTTGTTTGTTGTTGGTGATTTTTCACTTTTTTTTTCGCTGTTAAAAAGAAAACGCTGTTACTCTGTTTTTCCATTCTTGCAATTTTCTGTGCTTTTTAATGGGTACACATTATTTATATTTATACGTTATTTTTTATAGTTTATTCATGCAAATTACAATAGGAATACAAATTATATGGAATACAAATACACAAACACACATACATACCTATCCTCCATGTGTACTAACTAACTAAATACTATACTTAGTGTGATGCATAACAATTTGAAAGAAAAGCCATAGCAAAAAAGAAAAAATTCAAATAAAAACACATTTCATTTATTTAATACCTTAAAGGCTATTTTTAGAAAAAAATCATTGTTTATTTGTTAAGGGATTTGCAATGAAGACGGCCCAAGATTTATACTGTAATTTTCTATTATTTACAAGAAATCGCTTTCAGCATTTCTCATTAACTTTAGTAGTAAAAAGTAATTGAATTTTAATAATTGTTTACATTTAAATCTGTATCGCTGTATTCAGCCGAGATTGTTAATTAACAAAATGCGTTAATTAGCTAAGTGAATTGATTGCTTAAAGGATTAGGCCACTAGAACTCTTCCGGCATTGCAAAATTACTCTGTACAGGCTTAAAAAAAGGATATTTAAGTGAGAAAGTTCACGAGAAGTGCTAAACTAAATGGGAAAATTTGACGGAAAATTAGTTATTGTGGCCTCAGAAGGAGGATAATTTCAAGACTCGAAGTTATGCGAGAAATATTTAAATATTTAAAATATTTTAAGATAATGAAAACAAATTTCGGTAATGAAACTAAATATCTATTATTGAATATGGCCTGTATTACGATAGCTAGCACACATTGGCTTTGAAACTATGGAGCTTTAATGTCACTGTAAAGATGGCATCTCCAAAACATCATTCTTGTATGCATCAACTAATGTTCTGTATTAGAAATTTGAATTTTTTGAAAAATAACCTATTAAGTGACAATTTCGATTTCATCAAAACATGGTTAAGATATTGCATGCTTGTTTCAAATAATTTGTAGGATTTTTACAATGCTATTAATATACGACAGCTAGCCAATATGATTTGAGACGGTTTTGTTGTTATCTGGTAACAGACTATGTACTTTAAATTGATCAGATATAACCTTTGGCATTACGAAATTACACGTACTAATACGTGCAAATCCTTCAAATAGCCATTATTTGAACCCTTTTTAAATTAAATATAAGATGTAGTAAAAATGTATCTATTTCATTTTGTATGACATTGAAGGCTTTATTTAGAATAGCTAGAATGATGATCCGATTTATAACAAATATGTATCGTTTTGTTCCACAATTTGTTACCTCTTTGAAGTTAATTCCATTATAACTTTTACATAGAAACTCTCGTTATAAAGACGAGACAATTAATTGATAGACAAAAACCGGTGGTCCGGATTATACGGTGAATTTTAAATATCATCCCAATCAAGCTCTCAGAACTTCTGGCGGATCACTGTCAGTATGTGTGGCCTGACGTTATCCTAATTGAACACACTTTATTTTCTACTGGAGCTTGAAGCTGGCCGCTTCTGGGTGACTGTTTCTTTCACACGGTCTAACTGTTGGCAGCACATGTTCCATTTAAAAGTTTGGCCGTTGGGTAACACCTCATAGTAGATGATTTCCTACCAATTCCACTAAATACAAAGCAAAACCTTGCCGGCCATCAATTCTGGCTTGGCGTTGGCTCATTGAAATTCGAATACGATCATAACTAACAGCTAGAAATAGTTGCAAATGACCCACATTTTGCTTTTCGTCAATAGCCACCATTCGCTTCAGAAATATAAGATTATCCATTTAGTGAATTCAAAACCGCCGGTCTGGCAAGGCCAGTGTTATTTACTTAATGCAAAATTTGCCATTTACGAACATGGATCGTTTAACAACTCGTAAAACTTATTTGCAATGCGCCTGTTCTTATGCTCAGCCATTAAAATCACTGATGTTGACATGTCAGTGATTTTAATGGCTGAGCATAACAACAGGCGCATTGAAAATTATTCCCTTAAAAATCAGCACAGATTTTGTATTCTGATACCACCTAAAATTTCTATCGATTAGAGGAATTTATAGTTCGAAATGTAATCGTTGATAAAATTGTGATTAAAAGGCTTGCTATTTATCACTACTTAGTAGCAAATGACATGCACAGATAACTACAGTTAAAAAAAATAAAGCGTGCTTTATGGAGTGATTACATATTTTCTCCGAATATTAAAATTTCTTCAATGTTCGTTATAGTGATTTAGCTGCTCCTTACATTATGCTGTACCATTGTGACGGCGGAAATATCACGAACTTGGACCAAAACTGGATCAAAGTAATTACTTGAACCTGCTGAGACAATGATTTGTAGCAAGGAGCGCAGGGGTAAAATCAACCTAATACACATGTAATCGATGTTTTGGCTCGCCCATATGGGGATTAATATAGAGGCTAAAACTCATTCATCTAAAATATTCTTCATAGATTGGAGGAAACTAAATGACTCCAATGTTTGATGAAACGATTTACGCTACGTCCAAAAATATGCTGTGTTTTTTTTCGGGAAGACATTGGTATTGATATCTTATACGAAATAATTGAGTCTAGTTGTCGAATATTTTGCCTTTTGGAGATGATAATGAGCTTAGATCTCTGTCCTGCAATGAACATAAACCGACGGTTTCGATCTGGGCTTTGAAAGACAAAATATCCGTTTGGCAAATTGCAGTAATTTTTCAAACAGCTTTGGCTCAAGCTTTTTATGCTATTTAGCAATTTTTGCCATAAAAAAATTTTAATATGTGATATTAACATGAAATCATTATGATTATGAAATCATTCCATTGAACATTGTAGATGTTTTGCATGTTCGAATTCTAAAGTTTTTAACTTTGGTAGAAATACCAATCAATACTCCTCGCAGCCTGTACCATACAATATTTCTCCAACGTTCGGTGAAATGATTTTACCAGGCCTAAAAGGATGCTATACTTTCTTATTACTAACAGCAAAAAATTTAAAAATTTTGGACTTGAAAAAACCTACAGTAATATACGTGATAGTTGCTTGTGCTAATCGTAGTGCCATGGCCGGTCTTGAAATAAATATATGAAAATATATCACTGGTTCATTCATTCTACGCTAATCGAATTACTTTAAGTACAAATAAAAGTCTCAGCAAAGTACCAGCGCCTTTTGGAACTTAATAGAGATGTTTTTTCCTCTGGTAGTTTCATTAAAATTTGTTCACTAGTTTCTTTTTTACGTGTTTCGAAAAATTCCTTAGGATTCGATTGTCACATGTTGGGATTGTTAATTTTTTTATGCAATCGCTGTACTTCGATGTTTGTCTGCTTATTTTTTGCTTCTTAAACAAACATATTTTGTTTTTCATGTATTCATGGTAATGTTGTTGTATTTTAATTTTGTCGTTGCTGTTGTTTTAACAACAACATCAGTTTTTGTGTCTCTGTTGTAGATTTTTTTTTGTCAAGTACAACATGTTGAGATGTTTCTGGTCTTTGTTTTTTTGTTATCCTACAAAGCATAAAGACGAATTTGATTTTAGTGGAAGGTGGCCAAATTCTGTCAAAAGTTTGTATAGGATTGATTGAATTGATATATAATTTAATGACAAAATGTTAAATTCCAATTTCAATTTAAATTTTATTTAACGACAAAATTTTAACCATAAAAAAATCAATTCTTCAGATGTTGAATCCATGTACTTTTTAATTCAATTGACTCCAAAAGGTACATTTTGTCTTTTTGGGCTCGTAGAATTTCTTAATGAAGGATTAAGTTAAATGTTTTTTTGTGTATTTTGTATTGTATTTTGTATTGTATTTGTGTATTGTCTATTCATCATTTCTTTCTGCTTTGGAAATCAATGTGCATAGCATGCTTCGAGGCGCAATTAAAAATATCTTTATGGTGTATAATACGAGCATAAGGAAACCTTTGCAAACAAATGATTTACATGATGATTTTTAGCCTACTTTGAGGTTGAAACATTATCTCAATTGTAATTTATAGTTGTAGCTTATCACCCACATTTGTTCTCGTAATTATGGTATAGTCATATGATGAAATATGGCAAACTTATAAATAAGATAAACAGCAATGGCGGAAAGGATAATCTTAACATTTCAAACTCAACATGTCAAATTCTATGGGTGTTATTCAAAAAGTAAGTCTTTCGCTGCTTAGGTGAAAGAGAAATGGTTTATAATCATATTCCACAATAACCAGATTTCCATGCTTTCAAGTGGCGTCTTTAATGGACGGTTCTTATGCCAATTGTATTTTTAAAGGTGAAAGATCATGCTCCTTGCCCAGCTATTGTCAATTATATCAAATTATTTTGCCATATTGCATGTCTTTTTCACTTCCCTTACATCTATACATGAGATGTGGTCACTCTAAATGTGAATTGTTGTATTCGATTGTGTTGTGTTTTATTCTTTAAGAAAACCAATATCATTTTTAAGCATAAATTCTTTTTATTCGTTGTTTGTAGTTGTTTTTTCAGCGTTGTCTTTTCTGTTTTGTTTATTTTGGGATTCAATATTTTTCTGTGTTTTTGTCGTTGGCTTTTTGTTTTTATATTTTTGCTTTTACTAAAGGATTGTTCGCTACAAGTATGTAGTACGGAAAGTGTGTAGTCAAAGGAATGTTAGAAAAAACGAGATCTGAAAATAATGCACACAAATAGTGAACTTCGTTGTAGACAGTAATTCATATAAGAATTTTGATAACAGACAGTGTCTCCAAACATTTTTGTATACTCCAACTAAGGAGTCTAAAACACATACTGAAAATTGCCAGGTTATATCTACCGTCTTAAAAATGATTGAATGAACGACGGTAAGCATTTATATGTTTTGACATTCATCGAAGAGTACACCGTAGTTTTAAGCAGCATCAAACCATTTATCCTTATATATTCTCTAAATTAATAAGAGGTTGCTAACCTTTAACCTCCATTAACTCTTTCTATATTACAATGGGGTTGGGTATTTATTGGCTCGGTGATGACTATCTGAATATAACTGTAGGAATAATTATGTAAACTGCTCTTTATGGGTTCCACTAAAAAGCATGCAGTGCTTTTAAATATTTACCATTTTATATACTTTCTAATAGCTGAATAATGACGGGTAAAAAGCCCACGTAGAATTTTCTAAATGTGAGATTACTAAATAGAGTATATATTGCATAAATATCATATCATTTCTCTCAGGCGGTCTCCAGATTTAGGCACCCAAAATGCTTCCGATATTCGATGAAGTGATTTAATTCCTCCTGAATGTATACTTTGTTTTTTTTTAACATTTGTCTCTTTTCATTAAAATATAGTAAATAATATGGTCTTGAACCAAAAATACTCTAAGCCCAACCGATTACTAAGAAATTCATTGAAAATATGAAGATAAACTTTATCTTTTAAAGTTTTGACAACTTGGGAAAGTATTAGCAATTTCTTTACAAAATGTATAATCTTCTGGCGAGAAATATAATGATTTGGTAGAAGAAGTATTGCCGATAGAATGGAACTAAGAATGCACCAAAAATATGATGGGCTTTTACATCAACGGAAAGAAACAATTCGAATATATTAAGTTAAAATGCATTATTGCAGACATGACAATTTGGAAGGGAAGTGAATATTTCCTCAATTCTAATAAGACAAATTGTTATAAGGCAGGGATTATGTTGTTCCAACAATATAGTAATATGAGTGAATACAACAGAATATCTTTATTTTAAGCACTCTCTACAGATCGAAATCATACACCTGTTAATCATAGCGAATTAGATTTATTTAGGAGATATCCCCTAAATCCCATTGATTTAATAGCACCTAAAAGCAGGCTGTATAATTTTTCTGTTTCATATATTTTATTGTTTCTTGTAGTCTAATAATGGCAAAATGAATGGGCATGAATGAAAGTGACAACAAAGTGGATCGAACATAAGGAAAATGGAAAATGTATCTAAATATGTATAAACATATATTTAAATATGCATGAACCTGTCTAAATACATATACATGAATTGTTTGGATGCAAATCCCAATATCTTCACTATTCAAAAATTATAAGTGGGCGATACAAACTAACGACTAACAGGGAGATTCAATCAACTCGCTTCGGGCTTAAGTGTTTCCGATCACATCTGTCACTCAGCTATAAGAAACATACATGTAAATTTAAGAACACAATATTATTTGGAACATTACTTGATCCATAAAGAATTACTCGCTATTTTCATGCTTGTTTTTACAAACGATTGTGAATTATCCATAAGAGCATTGCTCCCTACAAGTTATCGAAAATAGTAACAATTTTAAATTGCACATCAGCAAATCACCATCATCCCCATTGATACGTCTTTTAATGCACTTAACTTAAGTCTAAGGAAAACTAAAGATATTACTATGTGTTGGAGTTGCTAAGGAACAATGCAAGAGTAGAACAACAACGACAGCAGATACAAACAAATGGACAAGTCAGACAGTCGACTGGACGGACGGTCGGATGGATGGACAGACCGAAACAAAGGACGGACACGCAGATGAACTTATAAACAAGCAGACTTGTTTAGACCACATTTTTGCATTTTACTTGTTGATTTTGTTTCTAAAGATGAGTTCATTGCTGTGCTCCTTTTTCTTTCGACCGCTTGCCTCTGTCTCTATCCTGTCCTTTTTGTTGCAGTCGCTGGAGCTGTTGTCGTTCTTGCCCAATGTTACTTCTTGACTCTTTTCTCAGGGTCTATGTGTTTGTTATTTTATAATTTTATCAAGAAATTGACTTTTTTCCATCGTTCACTTTAACGTCAACATAGATTTTTAATTAAGTTGGGTATGCGGCAACGTATCCGACAACAGCGACCACAACAACAGCAACAACATTAGCAGCTCCAAAAGCAATATAACAGCCAACAACGTCAGCCACCAGCAACAACAACGACAACAGCATCGGCATCAACAACTTAAGTTGATATGAGTATCAGCATATTTGCACGACTCGTATATCTATGCCACAATTAAAATTGCATTCTTTCTTTTTTTTTGCATTTTTGAGGGGAGTTTGGTTGGCTTTTCAACGATTTCGGGCCGGTTCAGTGGTCTTCGACAGCAAAATGTGCCACTTTTCAAATTTCACTATCTACGACATCATTATAAAGTGGCGACTCTTATTTAGTATATATTTTCACGACATGATTGGAATATATTATTTAAATTGTAAATTGTTTTCAATTTTGTTTTATTTTTTTCAATATACTAAAATTTAATTTGAATATTTTCTACAGTGTTGCCTCTTGCCTTTTCCGCTCGTTTCACCGTTACCATTTTCTCAGTGCTCTCATAAAATGTTAAATAATATTATCGTAAAAATTTAATTAGTTTTTGTATATTCGAAAAATTGCCATTTTCTGTACGTGTAAGTGAAATACAAACAACAAAGAAGAGCCAACTGTACACCCTTTAGATGTTTTCATACTACCCCATGCTCTGCAAGTCCCCGCATTGAACAATTTTCATAAACTCAGGATCTTAGACTCAGTCGTTGAAGTCCAACGAAATATTCAACCATACCAACGACGTTGGACTAAAAGTCATAACTACGCCATGCAACCTACGAACTTTCGAATATAGCATTTCCTAGGTCTCACACACTCAGCGAAAAATGCTGACAGTGATTTGATCGTTAAGTGTGGAAAAAAATCAGACAAATGGCATGTGCAAGTTTTGGAAGAGCCTTCTAAAGGGTTTCCCTTTGTTAAAAGATAATTTTTTCCCTGAAATTATATAGTATACCTATATATAGGGGCCAGCACGTAAACTCAAACTGAGGGCCAAAATATTCAACATTCATTGGAGCAAATATATGATCCTTATAAATTCCTTGTACCATGCCAAGGTCAACATTATATTTATTCATTATTTGTTATTTTTTTCCAAATAGCGGGAGAAAAGTTTTCCTTTCCCTTTGGCCAAAACTACTAAGACTTAAGACTAAATCATTAAAATTTTGTAATCCAGGTTTTTATATAATTAAGCTCTTGTCCTTAATAAAAATAAGCAAAGTTTAAGAATACGGATATTGTATTTGTTGGGGCGATAAAATTACTTATTTAGTTGCATATTTATGTTTCGAATAACCTCATTTCTTGGTTGATTTGAAACTAAGAACTCTACAAAGTCTTGCTCCAACATTTCGCTTCAATCCAAATATGACTCAAGATCGCATCAAATTTCTCTCTTGTGCAATGTAAAATTTCTATTCTGTGGGCGTTATTAAAAAAGTAAGTCGCTCACTGCTTATGTAAAGGAGAAATGGTTTATGATCATGAGCAACAATAACCAGACTTCCATTCTATCAGATAGCTTTTCTCCAACATGTCGGTTATATCCAAATTTGACTCAAAATCGGATTCATTTTCTTACTTGTGCAATGGAAAATTTCTATCAATTCAACCAATAATTAATAGATATGTTTGATGCCTCTTCTTGCAACACGAACTTATATGAACTTGAAAGAACACTATAATCTTTTTTTCTTTTAGGATAACATAAATAGTTCTCCCAACATTTCTCCTTTTTCTGTTTTCACATTTATTTTGCTATAATTCCTTACTATTCTCATCTCAAGCAATAATTAACTTTTTTTTAGATGTGGTGAATGATATTTCGCCTGAAAGCATGCCATGATAATAATTTAGACAATATTACCGTTTTTTCTTACAGCTTATAAAAGGCAAGTAGTAAGGACTTGAACCAAAATGTCAACAAACTCCATCGAGCAATAAAAAAGTGTTTTAACCTAGGGAAGATTATATCTTATGGAGATGATAGAGATAGAGAAATCTTCGTATTATTAACCTTTATGGTACAAACACATAATTGATCTAAATATTTTGACATCACACCCAAGGGCTTAAAAAAGAGAAATATTTTAATCATCAAAATGTGATTAAAATGATGAAATGATTTGATTACTTTGATCTCTGTGATTTGTTAATGCTAAGTATCTCAGAGTTGGTTCAGTATATTAGAAAATGAATTACCAAGTTTAAAGAACCTTATTTAAAGCACATTAAAATTAACATTTCCCAAACAGGCATACAAATTGGATGAGATACAAGATGTACATAAGCTCTCATCTGTGCCAAAACTTATCTCTCAAAACACCAGATTACATTCAGTCTGCCATCAACGTACGTGGCAACATTGCACAAGGTCTATGCTAAAACAAAATATGTCCCCTCATGTCATATTGAATCCCTAATCAACGAGAAAAGGAAAGCGAGAAGACGATGGCAAAAATACAGATTTACCTACCTCTAAGCTCGTCTCGACCAGTGCAAGTCAAAACTAAGGTCAACTCTGGATAAAAACAGAGAAATCTCCGAAGCCTGCCACTTATCTCGTCTAGGAGCCACACAAAAAACTGACTATATCCTGTACAAGACCACAAAGCAACTACAGCGTCCTATAACACAGGAATCTCCAATACGGATGAACGATAGAGGATGGGCAAGGAGTAGTAATGAAAAAGTGAAAGAATTTGCTGATCATCTGGAAGAAGTATTTACTCCTAACTATATAGGTACAATCTATCGTGTGAATCCAACGATCATTAGCCCAATGGTCACAAATTCCATGAAAATAAGTCTATCTCTCTTAAAGAAAAATGTTCTCTCGTTGAAAATGAATAAATCTCCTGGACACGATAAAATAACAGCGAAAATGATTTCAGAACTCCCCTACAATATCCTCAAATTAGTTTTATTTATATTTAATGCTATACTTCGAATTGGATACTTTCCTCGATCATGGAAGCTATCTAAAATAATAATGATCCCAAAACCTGGAACGGAATTGTCACAAATTACATCCTATCGACCCATAAGTTTACTCTCTATTTTATCTAAACTGTTTGAAAAGATCTTTCTCCAAATTTTGTACCCCCATATTGAAGCAAACCAATTTGGGTTTCGCAAGGGTCATGGAACGACAGAACAAATACACCGTATAGTAACCCAGATCAGAAAAACATTCGAAGATCGGAAATGTTGCTCAGCTCTCTTTATAGACATCTCCTAAGCCTTTGATAAAGTGTGGCAGAAGGCCTTATTCACAAAATAGTCTTTTCTACCGGCAAATACCCATAAGCTCCTGGAGAGCTATCTGAAGGATCGATCTTTTGTAGTAAAATCGAAAGACTCTATTTCAACTCAAAGAAAAGTTTCAGCAGGAGTTCCTCAGGGCAGTGTACTAGGCCCTATACTATATATAGAGATGGCAAGATTAATCGCAAAGATTAAATTAATCGATTAATTTTGGCCAATTAATGATTTAATTGTATCGTAGACTTGCTTTCAATTAATTGCAATTTTAATCGATTAATTGGCAAATAATCGTTATTTTTTTAATACTTTTGGTATTTTATTAATTTTTTTTTTCGATTTTTTTATTTCGAGCACATGTTTTTATCTGTGCTTGGCAGCATTGTTTCTTTGTTCTTTCTTACATCACTAACATTCTTGTTAGTGCCACTTTACATTGTGACTTTTTCGCACATCAAAGTCATGAAATTCTTTTTTGCTCACTCTTCGTAAGTTACGATATGTTTTTACTATGACTTTTTGCTTGCGTCTACTTGGTGGGTGATTAATAAAAGATTTGCGACCATAGAACAGTCTTTGCTCTTAGCTGCTTCCACTATCTTGGATCCCAGATTTAAAAATGTTAGTTTTAAGGATCCATTGGCCTTGTCGTTGGTCTTAAGATATATTCGTGCTGAAATAACCGAAAAAGATGACAATATGGAAACAGCAAGTGAGTCATCGGTTGAATCAGAACATGATTTTGATTTCTGGGCTCCACACAAAACTCTCGCGCACAAAAAAAAGCATGTGACGATGTACAACCTCAAGACGAGCTCACTTTTTATTTAAACTCCCAAGTTTTGTCACTTAAATCAAACGTAGTAGATGCTTGAGATGACATGACAACAGTTTATCCCAAGCTTTATGAAGTCTCTTAAAATTATTGCCACTTGATTGGAACATCAGTGCCTGCGGAACGGTTTTTTCCAAGGCTGGATCTACCGCAACATTAAAAAGAAACCGACTAACAACTAAAAGGTTGTCAAAATTATTATTTTTACAAACATGGCTGAATAAAAAATAACAATTTTTCAAGTAAATTGCTTTTAATTATTAATTTTTTTTATAAACGATATAATAATCGATTAATTCGTATTAATTGCAATTAATTGCAATCAATTATTTTACTTCTGCAATTAATCATATGATTAATTAATCGATTAATTTTTTTTTTTTGCCATCTCTAACTATATACCATCTACACCTCTGACATGCCTGTTCATTCCCTAATTCAAACCTCATCTTTCGCTGATGACACTGCATTTATGAGCACTAGCACTTGGCCATTAATGGCTTCTAGACAACTGCAGTCTCATATACACACATTAGAATCTTGGCTCGAAAAGTGGAAGATAAAAGTAAATGCCACTAAGAGTGTACAGGTTACATTCTCTCTTAGACAGAACAATTGCCCAGCCCTCACTATTCACGGTAGTATCATACCCGTTCATAACCATGTGAAATATTTGGGTATTCACCTTGATTGACGTCTCACCTGAAAAAATCACATTGACTCAAAAACCATACAATTGAAATTAAAAATGGCTCAACTCCACTGGCTTATTGCCTCCCAGTCTACTCTCAGTTTGAAAAATAATATCACCATCTACAAAATCATATTGAAGTCAATATGGACATACGGCATCCAGTTGTGGGGAACGGCATCGGCTTCTAACATAAATAAACTACAGAGAAGACAGTCAAGAATACTGCGCCAAATTTGTGGTGCCCCATGGTATGTTAGGAATGATAACATACACAAAGATTCAACATTTTCCCGGTCATATACGGCTAAAAAAAAGGACACGCTAGACTTGGTCCGGTGATAAACAGATCTGCTCGCCAAAAACAAGATCCGGCAATGGCAGGATACTTTAGTTTAAGATAGGATTAAGATTTGAACACATATTGTAAATTTCAAAAGAAAGATTCAATAAAGAAAATGTATGAATAGAATAGAAGATTGGGTATCTGTTAACAATTTTTCATAATTATGTAAATGCAATATGTTTTTTTGTAAATGCAATATATTTGATCTCAAAAAGCCTCATAAATGGGAAGTTTAGCTCTTGGCATTCGAAAAATTTCCAGCTGAGAAGCGATGGAAAAATATTCAGGACAGCTGGAAAATTCAGAAGTAGGCGCAGTACCGGATAAACATTTGTATCAAATGCAACTTTCAGATTCATTTAGCCTATTTCAAGAAGCTGTCTCGCACATTCTGAAAACTTAGGAATTATTGAAGAACAACGAAAGAACACCAAATTCAATACAAATTTTTTAAAACTAAAATTCTGCATGTGTGTTTGTTTGCAATGTGTTTTTGTATGAATAACTTAATTTCCACATTACTGAACAACAAATTCCATTGCATTTTATGAATGAGACATGGGAGAGCTTCCCATATTCAGTGAGCTTACACGCATTCTATTTGTGGACTCATTCAACGGAACCTACAGTTTAACGGCGATTTCGATTGTTACAGTTTGAAAAACATTTACTTGTCGATAACTCGACTAATCGAAATGTTCGTCAGACACATCGAGGTGACCGCTGCTCAAATAATGAAAGGTGACTGACTGCATGTGGGGTTAAACCGGCGGTCATTCGATCGATAATCACGTGTAATAACCATCGCGCCACAGTCGCTCGTTTCTCATATTACATTAGTCAAAACTATAACTTGGGATTTATGTGAGCTCCTGCCATCTGGGGATTTCACCATATTTTTCATATGTCCAGAAACTATATAATAATAAAACGTCTTTGTTTATAGCACTTAAAAGATATTTTCAATTCCAACTTTGTACTGTAATGAATTGGTGCGGTTTATGACTGCTTCTAAATATATGCAAGTACAAATAGTTGGTAGGCAAACAGTTTCAGTTTCTATTAGAACTCAATCGAATACTCGGGTAGCTCAGAACCGTATATTGCGATTCATTTAATAATTTGCTGCTGTCTTCTATACTCCTTTAACTATTTGATAACATCCTTGGAGTTAATTAAATACTTTTGGATATGACCGATAACGCTAATTACATTTAGTAGTAGTTCGTATGAAAAATAGCAAATTTGTTGCGTTGTTAATCTGCAATAAGAGTATGCTGAGCGGATTGAAATCTTTACTCCTTACAATTATGCGTGTTCCCCCCGAGACATTGGTATCTCATATCCACGTCTAACTTAACAGAAAGTGATGAACTTGAAGAAGAAAGGTTGATATTGAACCATAGCGCTTAACTCATTTCTGTAGCGGTCAATAGCTTGAGAATGACATTTACAATTTTTATGAAAATTGCGCAACAGAATCTCCAATCTTAAACCTACTGTCCAACATATCAATTTTGGGTTCGTGTCGGTCGCACATAACCGAACGTTTTAAACAAATTTGTCGATATTGATGGGTTGTTGAGTTTATGTGATTATTTAAAACATTAAAGCAATTTATACAAAAAAAAGAAGTTTCGAAATTTAAGCCCCAAAAATATAATTTTCCATATTATATATTCATTTATTCCCATAGTCTGGAAGACAAATTTACGTTACGAACTTACAATCTTCAGACAAACAAAAATATTATTGCTTTAAGGAACAAACATATACATAGATCGTAATGGAGAGAGTCTGAACATTTGTTAATTTGTCTCAAATTGCATTCTTAATCGATATTTGTTCGAGTGTAATAAATGCTCAGATTCAATACTCCTACATATCGTCTCACAGGCCTCCAATCATTATCTTCTTCTCTTACTTTAATACAGCACTCTAGGATTTGTTTCCATTTTTCTGTTTGCGCTGCTCTTAAAGTGTATAGAATGCATGTGCGCTGTTGCTGAAGTACACACACATACATGCATAGTGTTGAAAGGCACAAGGTGTAATTGTATTTTTAATGAAATTTTCAAAATGAGTTTTTACATCATGATTGCCTAGCATAGTATAACCAAACGAGCAACCAGCCAACAAAAAATCCAACCAACCCATCAGCACACCTCACCTCATTCACTCAAAATGTTGTCTTTGTGCACTACCATTTTGGAATTTTCAGATCGAAGGACGACGATGCTTCCTGCCTGGAAATATCGTATGTTTATAGCGTGTGTGTGTAAAATTGAAAGCTTTTTACTGTTGTCTATTATTATGATTATTGTTATAGTTGTTGCTAGTTATTATTTGTAGTTTCAACTAAAATAAATAAACCAATAGACAACAGAACGAAATACAATGAAAAATGTTTAACATTTGCATTAATTAATATTGAATTTTCACTACCTTTATCTAGGTAATTAAACGGAAAAGGAAATAAAAATGATTAAGGTCTGAAATATGTTAAGCATAAATGCGATGAAGTAATTAAGGCAAAGGCTTAAACAACAAGTAAATGGGGAAAAAATCAATTAAGAACTACAATTTGCGTTAGAAAATGCAAATTTATTTCGCCAAACAAAGTTTGCAAAATTCACTCATAGTCATAACCTTAAATATCAGTACCTCCTCGAACACTCACAATGTTCACCAACTCTCATGCATGCATATGGGAGAGTGTGTGCTCACGCTCGGAGTTTACTGCATTGCGAACATGGCCATATTTAATGAAGTTACGCCCCCTGTTTGGGTAGTTAAAGGTGTAGAGTTGTGTTTTTCTGTGTGTTTGCCTGTCTTTGGTAAAATGTTAATGTCGTGATTTTGAGATTAGTTTTTTTTTTTGTTGTTGTTGTTCTTCGTTCACATCTCTTCAACTTCAGTTCATATTTGGCATTTGTTCTCTTTATCGGTGTATTAAAAAGAATATTCATGATTTCTTTTTCTTTTCTACTTTTTTGTGTGTTAATTTTATTCACATAATTTGTTTTTTTTAAGAAAAATTTAATTTTCGATCGCGCACCCATTTGGGCAGGAACGAACGAACATTTGTTTGTTACCCATTGTACGAGTATACAAATTCTATACATTGAAATGCAAGAAGTAGTTGTAGTAGAAGATGAAGAAGAGGGAAATGAAAGCGATTTTAATTAAATGATATGAAAATCAACAAAACAAAACGAGTAAATATAATTAAATGTTTTGCTGGTGGGTGTTTGGAGGCGAATTTGCTTTGTACATACGCCGCTGTGTTTGTTCGTACGCTCACGTATGGGTGTGTGGGGGTCTCTGTGTGATTGCGAGGACGTTCCTCTTTGGCATTGCGCCGCTTAAAAGCTTAGCGTCGTCTAAACCAAACGCTTACGAAGGTTTTAAAGAAATAACGTAACAGAGAGAGTATTTATACAGTGACGGCTTGCTTACGATAAATCTCTGAATTAAATACAAATTACTCATAACGGATTTCTGCTAGGCACATAAAATTCGAAATATCTTTTGAAAAACAAATATTTGTCGAAATTCAGGGTAGTGCCCGAATCGTGCTACCGCCAGCTGTTAATGGGGACCGTTATTTAAAGTTGTTGAAGCAGTTTTTTTTACTCAGAGCCGCGCCGAAGACGTATCCATTTCAACAGCTGGTTCCTTTTCCAGCGATATTCAATAGCTTCTATATCCTGTTTATAATAAGAACCAACAAACTCCTCAAAACAGTCATCAACTGCAGACTGTACCTCTTAATTATTGGCAAATCTTTTACCACCAAGCCAATTTTTCAAGTTTGGAAATAGAAACTAATAATTTCAACTAGAATAATTCCAGAAACTAGTAATTCCAACTTTAATTTATTAATTTTGGCCATGGCATTAGCGAACGTGTGAACTAAAGAAGTGTCTTGATGAAACAACACTTTCTTTTTCACCAGATATGGCTTTCTTTTTCTGTAATTTCATTATTCAAACGCTACAATAAATTAACATAATATTCGGAGTTGATGGTTTTTCCATTTTGAAGATAATCAATAAAAATAATCCCATGTGCATCCCGAAAAGCAGACACCATGACTTTGCCTGCATATGGAACCATCTTTGCCGTCTTTGGGCATGATTCCCCCATTCCAGTCCACTGCTTTGATTATTTCTTTGTCTTAGGTATGAAGTGGTTATCCAAAGTCTCATTCATGATTATAAATCGACGCAAAAATTCGGTTTTATTGCGATGAAAAGTCGACAAGCAATCTACTAAGACATATTCACGACGTTGTTTTTGCTCTATTGAAAGCAAGCGCGGCACCCATCTTGCGCACAGTTTTCTCATCTTTCAATCTTCTGTCAATATACCGTGTATGACAGTTTTTGAAATGCCTGTCATTTCAGCTAGCTCACGCACCTTCAGCCGATGATCATCCAATACCATTTTGTGAATTTTCTTAACCGTGTCTGTCGTGGACACCTAAATTTGTTCGAACACTACGGTGTTCGTCTTGGCGTCTTCTGCTACTCATTATTTATTTTACAGTCGTAAATGAAGTAGCAGACTCAATCAGGCGTGGACACCTAAATTTGTTCGAACACTACGGTGTTTGCCTTGGCAGCTCGTACGGCCTCGTTTAAATTCTGCTACGCAATGTTTTACAGTCATAAATGAAGGAGCAGACTCAATCAGAGTAGAATCTAGCTCGGCTTTAATATTGGTTGGACTAAGACCTTTCAAATAGAAATGTGGAATTACATAACGGTGGCGAATTTTTTCTATTCACTGAGATCGTTTACTTTTGATAGCTTAAATAAATAAACATCGTAACGCCTTGAAACTTAAAACATGTATTTTATAAGTTTGCACCTTTTCACAAAAATATTTTTTTCCAAACTACTGGCACCATGTAGTATACGTTAGATCAGGACCTCCCGTGTAAATCCGTGCATGTGACTGAAATTTCTATACAGATTAGTATTTGAAATGTTCGTCTGTTGCCGATATTGAGCTTTACCTGTGCTTATATTTACTATGCAAACACATAACAGAATTCATGTAAATACCCCAGCCAAGGGTAAACAATGAAATATTTCAATATAAATATCTACACACACATAGTTACTCTCTAAAGCCATCGATGGCCAAATGAATGAGTGGTTGAATGTGGAAATGACTCGCACCCATATTGAACTTGATACAAAATTAGGGCCAGGCCAGGCCCTGCTGTTCATGCTTTGCTTTCTTTCGATTACACACAAAAAAAAATTGTGCTCTCTGTTACCGAATTATAATAGTGGTATTAATTTGACAATTATACTATTAAAACGGCTACATACCAAAAAAACGTCTATAAGGCAACAGTGTTGCAATTTTATTTCTTAATTCAACGAATCGTCACATATTCATTCTGTGTAATGCTGATTATATGTTTATGCACAACCATCGCCCTTTATCTTACACTAAATTGTAGGGAACGTGAGGCCACCTAGCAATTCCATTGAACATTTGCTCTGGACTAATGACTGTTATTTCAAGGTAAACATTGTAAAAGTGGAATGAATATTTTTTGCATTCTTTGTAAACACAACAAGCAAGCGAGCGTCGCTCGAGCGTATTGAACTTGTTCGGAAAAGTGCAATGGACTAATGATTGACGGACTCTCTCTCGCCGTCTCTTTGGAAATGGTCAAGTTTAAAGTCAATAACACTTTGTGTAAAACAATTTAAGTCTTTTTTCTGCACACGAAAGAGCGCAAGAACGCAGAACACAAAATTCAAATAAACACCAACACCAAGAGGAGTAATCAAATATAATTTCTGTAGAAAAACACTCGAGTCCAATGGCAATTTCGAAAAACCCCAGCCCCATCAAGACAACAAACAACAAAACTGAAACAGCAAAAATGGTCGGTCATTAAGACCAGCGTTAGCCCGACCGACGTCTTCGTTATGGCGAAGGAAGGAAACCCGGCCAGTAGATTCTTATGGAAGATGGATGGATGGCATAGATTGCAGCAACGCCAACCAGCCATCACTTGTGCTTAGGCTTTAATGATAATTGTAATGATGCAAATGACGTGTGCTCCATATGGGACATAGATGGCACACAAGAAACACTGAAAGTGTGTTGTTCGTCCTTTCAATGGATGACTGCTCATTTTGCGGCTGTCAGCAGTTGTGTTTACAAAATGTTAAAAGCGACCAAGTGGCAAAAAATCGCAAATAAATTCAACCCTCTGCACTCGTTGAACAATGTGAACAATTGAAAAGTGATTTTCAAACACCCTCTGTCAAAGTTGAGATATGAAAAGTATGAAAAGAACTTGAAGTTCGTGACCAAAAATTTCTATAATTAATAAGAAAACTTTTAAGGCAGTAATGAGTTGGTTTTACAAAATTGAAAAATGGAAAATTTACGGAGTCATTAATATTTTTGTATGCTGCAATTATTTGTTTGACGTAATTGTTTATTTTACGCCTGAAAACATGTTGTTGTTCTCTTTTGAACATTTCGAAATTGATTTTTTTATCAATTATATGGTTAATAGCACGGACTTGAACCAAAATGACATCAAACCAAAGAGATTAAATTACCATAAAAAACAATCTCCCTCATCTCAAATACTATCCATAGGCTCGAGTAAACTCTATGTCTCCAATGTTTGTTACTGTCGTCATTAGTTTTATACAGCTAATAAACGATAAGTATCATGGACTTGAAGGAAAATGGTATCAAACTCTATCAAACAAGAAAAATCTGCTTGAGTCTACTAGTCGAATATATTAACTTCTGGAACCTAGAGAGAGTTGATTGGTTTTATTCAAATTCAACCTCTATGCGTCAAACTTTTACAAACAAGAGAGAACTGTTTATACCTACGAGCAGAATATTTCTTCCTTTATTTTTATTTCGCCTTACGACCCAGTAGCATGAACTTAAACGGAATATAAAGTATGATCCTAGGGGAGAATTCTGTATAGGAACAATCTCGCTGTGGGATCCGAAAGAAACACGTTTGACAAATAAGCTCAGCTGCTTTTTCTTATATTATGGAGTTTGATGTCATTTCGTTTCAAGTCCATGGCATTTACCATTTTTTAACTACATGAAACAAATAGTAATAGCCTTTAGAATAACACCATTGCGTGCCTTTAGGCGTAATATATATCGTTCTTTCAAACATTGGAGACAATTTAGCTAGCTCGAAACTATGGAGAATACCTGAGGTGAACGAGTTCATTTGGTATGTTATACAGGGTGGGCCATATGAGTGTTGGCGATTTAATTCTTCAATTTCTCGGTAACGCGCGGCGCGGGGTGGCGGCGGGATATGTTGTTCGCTGCACCGCTTCCTGGAAATTTAGTCGCCATGGAGCCGTACACGGGAGTGCAGCGTGCATTTTGTGTCCGAGCGTATTACGAAAACAATAAAACAGTGATTACTGCACGACGTTTGTATCGGCATGAACACGGTTTACACGATTTAAGTGATGTTCCAAGCGCCAATGTGATACGAACATGGATCAGAATGTTCGAAACAACCGACTCAACCGTACCAATTACGGTTCGTGGTCGTCCAGTTTCTGCAAGATCAGCCGACATTGTGGAGCGTGTTCGTGTTTCAGTTCAGCGAAATCCGCAACAGTCAACACGTAAGAGAAGTCAGTCTTTGGATGTCAAAAGAACAACTTTACGACGAATTTTGAAACGTGATTTGCATTTGAAGGCTTATAAGATTCAGATAGTCCAAGAATTAAAACCCGATGATGCCAATAATCGACTTAACTTTGTCAATTTGATGCTAGAGCGCTTCAACAATTTTAACAACGTGATTTTTAGTGATGAGGCCAATTTTCACCTTAATGGCCATGTGAACAAGCAAAATTGTCGGTTCTGGTCCGAGACTAATCCCCGACGCTTGCATGAACGTCCACTTCACAGCCCTAAGCTTGTCGTGTGGGCTGGGATAACGTTAACCGGTATTATTGGACCATACGTTTTTGAGAACGAAAGAGGGCATGCGATGACGGTTAGAGCGAACAATTATTGCAACATGCTAGCAAACCTTTTGGTGCCAGCTTTGCAAGAACTTCAAGGCAATACCTCGAGAATGTGGTTTCAACAGGATGGGGCCACATGTCATACGGCTAGGGTATCCATAGAGCTGCTGAAAAATGTTTTTCCTGGAAAACTCATTTCGAAAAGGGGGGATATTGAATGGCCCCCACGTAGCCCCGATCTCTCTCCATGCGATTATTTTCTATGGGGCTACCTCAAATCGGTAGTCTACGAGAATAATTCGACCAATTTAGAGCAGTTGAAGAGGAACATTATTCAGGAAAGTAACAAAATACCGAGAACAACTTTTCAACGAGTTTTCCGAAATTTGCGACTTCGGTTCCAAGAGCGTCAAGCAGCCGAGGGAAGCCATTTGGACAACATTATTTTTAAGTCATACAAATTCCCATACTTCTACTTTTTAAAAATACAAATATATTTTTTTATGTTTCGTAGTTTTTTTTTAATTGAATATTTAAACCGCCAACACCCTTATGGCCCACCCTGTATATATTAGATATGATATGCCCCTGTCAACCTGTTCTGTACATAAAAATGACATATTTTATCTTTACCGGTTTGAGTAAATTCACCTTTTTTGATGCAACTTTAAGCCGTTCTGGTCGAACTGCGCGTTATTTGCTTTCTTAATTAAGAGAAATTAACATAAATTCCTATTAGCATAAAAACTTAAATTTTTTCTTGAGGACTATTAAATCTTTCAATTCAACATGCGGAAACTATTACTTTTTACTCAATACAACTATTTATTCAACAAAAGTAATGTAAAATTCTTAATGTAGCAAATTTTCTTAGCCATCCTGAAAGTTACCCTTTGATACTGTTTCCCGATTTGAGCTTTGAACGTTATTTGATTTCTGTGAATCACAAGGTGACATTACTCTGAAAATTCACAGATTTTTTTTTTTGTTTTTTTGGTTGACCGCGTTTTTCAGTGAATAAAAACACGGTGGTTCTATATTGATGAAAACTGCATACTCTCATGCAGACCAAACGAACACTAAAGCAACGAAATGGCAATCATGTTATCTCAAAATTTTACAAAATAGTGCGCCATTGATATACAAGTCTCCAAAAACTATGCATTTTAATGTGAATTTTAGATTCCTCAAAGTAGGCAACAAAACTTAACTTATTCATGTCAAAGCTTATTAATTGCATTTTGATTGCAAGTAGGAAATTTTTGCTAATTTGAATCGATAGTCGATTATGAAAATTATAGCACTGTGTATTCGTTGAAAATTTATTACAGATTTTGCAATACAAAAAATACTGTTCAAATATCAAGTTTTCGAATAGAAAAAGTGCTAACGAAGTAACTGAAGCACATCAATACATTCGGAAATGTAACTTAGTGACGTAAAAGAGGTTGCATTTTACGCGGAATATGAACACTTTGATTATATCTTGGCGAAAACTGCTTACCCTCTTGCTGACCAAATGAGCACTAAAGTAACGAATTGACGATCATATTATCTCAAAATTGGACAATATAGTGGGACATTTCAAATAAAATTCATGTACTTTGTAAACAGGTTGATAAGAAATAGAAATGTCAACACGATTTCAGCAGTATCTGCTTACATACCTGATTATGTAAGGCGTGATTTCTGTTTAAGATGTCCCATCAGGGAGGTCTCTCTAATGCAGCGTTTCAGGTGCTGTGAAATTGCCCATTAAATAAGCGCTCAGAATTAATGTTCGATATCGAAGTAAGCAAAGAAGTAAGCTCCAGTGTATTTATTTGGCTTCAGCTATACGCGTTCTGAAAAATTCGTGAGTTGTAAAAAATTCTGCTTCACTTTTTTGAATCTCAGTAAGGAAGAGCTATAAAAGTGCTACTAAATATGACTTTGTAAGCACAATTTTTTGGTGGAAACCATTAGTTCTTATTTAGTGAAAGAAACATCTGTTGCAAATTGCATATTTTTACAAGTGAATGGCAAAACTGTACCGTTTTTATGTTCATTTCGGAACGAAAATACTTTGGTTCTTAACATTGCCAGAGAGCACCAAATAACGAATGATTTTTATAATATTTAGAAAAAGATCATAAACATCCTTATTTAGAAATCGCGAAAATTAAAAAAATCGAATCTTCCCTGTGTGAAATCCCTTTTTCATCTGTTCTAACTTCTGTTCCTTCTAAAACATTGACTTTTTCTGATATCTCAAATCCATAAATCTTTTACTTAAGATGTCATTGATCTTTCACAAAAAAAAAATATCAAAGAAATGATATTTTCAATAAATTTGCATTTAATTAAAGTAACACATTAATTTCCAAATCGACCATCATAAATATCGATCGAAAAAAATACTTCGCTCTCGCTGCATACTGCATGGTTTATCTTTAAAAGTAAAGCATAAAACATTAAATCATTATGCAAACTGAAGGCAACAAAGCAAGAAAAAAACCAACGACTACAACAAAGAATTGCAAATAAAAACGAAAAATATCGGCAACAGTCACAGCAACATCATGGGCAACATTCTATCCTGCAAAAGTCTCTACCTCATCGTGGACAACGTAAAACTCTCTCGTTGTAGAAAAAGTAATACCAAAACAAAACACCAAAAAAAGCTTAACTTCAATGATTTATCGCTTCTTCGCATATTTAATGGCTTTAGAGCTCCGCTAAAGGAAAAAATGTATATTCGACCACAGAAAGGGTTAGAAGTACACACACACACACACACACATTCAGGAAATATGATTGAAAAACAGCGCTATAATTTTTACAGCATAACAAAATATTTGTGAAACGAAGAAAAGAAAGAAAACCTCTGTTCTAATAGATTATGACATATGTTTTATTTTTCTTTAAAATTTTTCACAACAAAATTGCATTTTTTTTTCAATTATAAATTTATCGGTTTTTTAATTTCTCGTGAACTAAGTTTTGGGAAAATATCTGTATTTAGTTATTGCTTCATAAAACTGACATTCTTTCGTTATTTACTATTATCTAGTGGCTTTTCTGTAGTGAGTCACAATTGTATCAGATATTTTGTCAACTTTATATCGTATTTGTGAGATTCAGAATCGAAAATGTTCAACAATGGCATAATGCACTCATATACGTACATTTACTGTAACACTTGAATTTCAAAATGGAATGTAATAAGAATGACTTGAGAATAACCTAAAATACGGTGCTCAAAATTTATTAACTAATGCAAATGTTCCCCAAAAGTAGACTTCATGATGCGAACAATTGTAGCTTCCTTAAAATATGCAAAGAAATAGCTGTTAGTTTATGTTTTACAAATCACTGAAGCACACCTGAAAATATTAATTGGAATTTTAACTGGATCGTTAAAAAAAAAGTCTCAATCACCACCGTGTCCAAGAAATAGGACCAGCATATCGGTAGTACTGTGGCAGCCGTCTGAGCGAAATTTGACATCACCACACCATAAATGAGCCTCGTTCGGTTTTGCAGGAAACAAACATTGATTTCGTTGATTTTTATAATACAATGTGTAGTTTTGTTAAGCAAAGAATTTGTAAATCTTATTTACAAAATTGAATTCTATTTGTTGTAAAATTGCAGAGTATACTTTGTCGGAAAACAATTTCACAAGTGGCAGAAGCAGTTTAAAGAGGGCCCAGTACGAGTTGAAGACGAAGAACACCTTCAGTCACCATCAACTTCTACCGAAGAAAGTTATGTTCAAGAAATCCAGAATTTGGCATTCTGAAGCTATTGGACAGCAATTAGACACATTACTGATAATATCAGCATTTCAATCGGATTAGTAGGATACCTTGTAAAAGAAGTTGGAGGCCCACTCTATCAATTTTTTTTTTTTCGAATTATAAATAATGATATATAAAGAGATGTCTGATGGCTAGAAACACATTATAAAACTCAATCTTATGGGAAAACTCAATATTATGCTTTTGGTCTGGCAACAATCGATCAAGCGAGAGAATATTATGCCAAATGTGAAGCAAGAAAGAAAAAATTGTGCAAAAGTCATTTAAAAATCAAGAATGCGCTTTTATTTGATTACTTTGTTATTATTACACGTAAAAAAGGAACGGATTTATTTGTAGCCATCACTAGGTTTTTGAGTCGTGATCATGGGATGTCTCACACTGTCTCTTTCGTCTCTTTTCTAAATCTAAAATAGATGAAGTGATTCAACATGAATAGCAATGCACTGTGGCACGAAGGTGACTACTTGACATTTTTCGAGGATTGGGAAAAATGTGGGCACAGGTGCACTACTTATGTCCTGGAGCAATACTTTGGAGGCAATGAAATATATTTGGGCAAATAAATACAAATTTTTGAACTAAAAACATTTTGGCTACAGTAGTAGTTGATATGCAACTCCCTAAAACTATGCATTTTAATGTGAACAATTCAATATTCCTCAAAGTAGGCAAAAAATAGCTGCTAGTTTATATGCCGTATTTTACTTACGCACGTCAAAGTTTATTAAATGTATTTCATTTTCATATTAGAAATTTTCATTAATTTGAATAGATTATCGATTATGCAAATATAGCACTGTGTATAAGTCGAAAACGTATTAAAGATTTTTGCTCTCTCTTATCTTTTGACACTACGGTGTTCACTAGTGGTGTTCAAATATCGAGTTTTCGTATAGAAAAGTTTTTAATGAAACAACTGAAGCACATCAATATTTTCGAAAATGTATGTATTATATTTATAAAATATCAATACATATATTTCAATATATTCGAAATATATGTATTGATATTTTACGTCAAAAAATAGATACTTTCAAATTTTCTGCTCATCAGTTCTTTTGAACTGGATTTCCAACCTTAATGGAAAAACCACCTTTTAAACGCTGATAACATATTTGCAAGGGAACAGTTCTGAACAGAAAAATCAATTAAAGAGATTCATTCACTAGGATCGGCATACAGGGTGGTGCATGAACCATGCTACGGTGTAACGGTAACTGTTAATGGGGACCCTAATTTCAATATGTTGAAGGAGTTTTTTTGTCCAGAACTAAGCCAAAGAAGTATCCATTTCAACGACACTTGGTTCCAGCAAGATGGAGCAACTGCACACATAGCAAGACTGGTTATGGTTGTGACTGAATATCCGGAGACTCAATTTTCTGCAGGCCCCTAAGGTCACCTGATCTGGCTGCACCAGACATTTTTTTATGGACTAATAGTCAAGCAAGAGGTGTACAAAACGAAATCAAGGAATTTCGCCGAATTGAAGCAATCTATTAAAACAATAATTGAGGCCATTCGGAATGAATAATTATCTGATCAGGTGTTGCATATGCGTGAATGAGTGCAAAGGTTCATTTACGGTCTATCATCTTCAAAAAAATTGGATGTACCTATAAAATAAAATTGAATTTCCTTATAAACATTTTTTATTGGAATCGATAAATTTGTCTTTGCCACTTAATTTTTAAAGATAATTTCATGTAAATGTTGTCCGCGGTTCCGTCTCAAAATTTCCATTCGGAAGGCCCAATTTGCCGTCACTTTTATAAGCATTTCGGCTTGTATTCCACGAATAACGCGTGTTATGTTATCCTGTAAGGCTTCAATATTGTTCGGCTTGTCCACATAGACTAACGACTTGACATAACCCTACAAGAAATAATCAAGAGGCGTTAAATCACAAGATATTGGGGGCCAACTCACAGGGCCAAATCGAGAGATAAGCTGCTCACCAAATTCATTCCTCAACATATCCATTGTTTCACGAGCAGTGTGGCATGTTGAAAACACATGTCAACCAAGTTTAACTCAGCCTATTGGAGCAAAAAAATCCTTGTGGTTGAGTAACACATGCCCAATCGCTGAGAAAGGCAACGAATTGACATTTCACGATCATCATTAACACCGGTCGCTACGGCTGCAATATTTATTTCGGTACGCACCCTACACATGCGAGTCGATGGTTTCATGTCCAACAAAGTAAATTTGGTGCGAAATTTGGAGATAACAGCACGATTAACAGGTCGATTATGACAACCATGAAATGGTCGTATCAAACGATGCACATTTGTCACAGAGCACGAATTTTGATAATAAATTTCAACGATTTGCAATCGTTTCTCGTTTGTTAGTCTTTCCATGATGAAATAGCAGAGTATACTGTATACTTATTGCTTTAACAGATGACGTTTGGACGCCATTACCAACTAGTGCTGCCAACCTAAAAAAAATCACCCTATATTACAAATTGCGAAAGGATAATCATCCAGAGTCATATTTTATAAGAATTCGATTGGGAGTGAAATCCGATTATACCGCATTTTGACTAGCAAACTGTCATTTGTGGTCAGAATGTTACTTCCAGAACATCTGTAGGCTCCACAAGATGGTTTACGTATTTTGTTTGTTTTAATTGGTTTATATAGCTTAACTGATAACGGTGTTATGAAGTAAAAATGTGTTTTATGGTTTTGTTAAACATCATTTTGTTTTTTTTTCTTTTCTGGTACAATACCCATCCTTTTTTAATTTCGTTATATTATTATAATTTATAGCGGAAGTAATTGCATTTTATAAGAATTTAATAACTTCCGTGTTTAAGTTTTTATTTGTTACTTTTTATGTATTGCATTATCATCTACATATACACAAATAACGACTACAATGGCAAATTTATAGTCTGCAATATATTTTAACTCTCTTACATTACGCCCACGTCAGTCACTCACACATGTAAGACACAGTCAAGGTGTACAAGTATGTGAACTTGCACAAACACTGAAATAGCTGCTAAGGCAATAACATGTGATGGAGGCAATGGAGAACAATAAACGATATTCTCATTTAAGTTTAGTTCGTATCTGGTTATTGTTTTTATTTTGTTGTTGTTGTTGTTGTTATTGTTGTTGTTGAAAAATTGCCCTTTTTGACTCAGAAAAATATCTACAACTACAATGGCCGGATAATAATAGTAATAATAAAAAGACAAAAGGCTCATAAATTGTTGTATCCTGTGTTTTTTGTTTTTTTTTTTTTTTTTGCAAACGTACTCGCCATGCCTTTGGTTTTGCGCTTACAGTGATGATTATCATTATCAGACTTTCGCTTATGTATATATTTACATGTACATACATATGTATATATGTAAATACATTCGAGTACACCATTTAGCCCATTATGCGTATGTGTGTAAGAATTTTAGTCGTTTTTCTCAATGCTCTCCAGCTTCATCATGCGTTTTTTATATTGTTTTTACGTGTCTTTTTAGTTATTTATTGTTTACATAATACTGCTATTTTTACGAAAAAAAAAACAAAAATCGCCTTGTGCAAATTTGGTACATAAGTGCATACATATATGTAATATCTTTATATAATGTGGTCATATGTAAATGTGTGTGTGCGCATAAAGTTTAATTACTTTTTTCCACAACGTACTTGTATATGCGTCTCTCGGCAAAGTAATACGTAGTCATGTTTGCATTCCGTTTTTATGGTGATATGCACTTTTTTAATTAAATTCGACATTAAAAAGGATTAACATTTACGAGAAAAACGAACAGTAATGACCAAAAACGACATTTTATTAACAATTCTTACATGACTGAAGAAGAGGATTACTCGTAATTTGAAATGGAGAATTGATTTAAATTTAAAAGCTTTAAGGAACGTTAAGTTGGAATTTTTCAATAAAACGTGGCATATTTATAGGCTGTACGCTTTATGGTAATTAATTGATATACTCGATTATAGAAAATATTTTCCTATTTGAAAATCCAAATATGGTCCGCCATGTAGCTAATAGCTACGTTCAACTCTACCGAGTTTCTTAAAACGTGATATGTAATCATTTCATAACTGTAGCATACTTCCAAGGCAATACCAGCACAAATTTGTTTGTACTTGTATTGGATGTCAAATACAACTGCTGTCACATCATGAATACATCCAGTCACGGAAATGAATTGTTATTTTAACGACAAAATTTTAAGTTCAGTTGATTGTAGACCTACAGGCTTGAAGTTTGCTCTGGAGTTCTTTTCGTATTCAAACTGCTTATTGGTAATACAGTTACGTATTTATACTTTTCATTGCCATTAAGTTTAATACCGAAAATGGTTTTCTTACAATGAGTCGAAAAAAATGAGTCTTTTCGTTTCATAATTGGTGACTGGTTATTACTCTTCATTCTGTCAACTCGGTAGATTACTTTTCAACTTCATATGGCTAGTTTTGTCACATAATCGAAGATTTTTTTCTTTTCTTATGGTTTTCCTTTACCCATTTGAAGTTTGTCTTGTAAACAAATCATTATTGTAATATTGTTTGCATACATTTAGGAGATCCAAATTTTATCTAAATAATTTGCAGATGATAAATTTACAACTTCCACAGAAACATTGCCCTGAATTTGAGAAATTTTACTCCCGAAGTCAGCCAGACTACCTCCTAGAATTTACCCTTTTTGGGCTACTTTCTCTACCACACTTGTCCATGTTAAAAGTGTATTTTCAAAAAGAAAAATGTTCATATGAGCATCTCTAAAAACACTGTTCCATTTTTAGTTTTTCCAAAAATATCTTGGAATACGTATATGTATACATATACTTGTAACACATGCAGATAAGTCTATTTAGAGGCGTTTTTTTTTATACAGGCAAATATCTTGGAAGAAATGATCCATAAGAAAATGTTTTGAAGGACACCGTCCAAACAGAAAAATTCCTTGGATAACAGTTTTTATAATGATGAAGTATTCTGAAAGGTAGCTTTCATATAGAAGACAGCATTAGCAAGCATTGCTCGTATGAAAAATGCCTATGAAGAATCTTGGCACATATAAATATGCCTTACGTGGCAGCTGTAATACAAAAAAATGTCCGCCAAGAAGGTAGTCAGGTACAAAATATTCCTGGAATACTGCATTTGTATAAAGTGTATCGCATTATGTACATAACTTTACAGCAACGTTCACCATGCTCTCATAGCAAACAATAATACAGAGATTTTAACTCTCCAACCTCTACACATTCCGCAGATTCGAGCAAACTGAATGCCTCTAGTATTTGATGCAAAGATTCATATTACGCCCGAAAGCATGTTGTGATATTATTCTAGAAGGCATTGTCATTAGTTCGTATAACTAATAAATAAATATCCATATTATTCTCTTCTGCCTTGAATGTACATCATAGAGAAAAATAATGTTCTTCTGCTATTCATAGAGAAGAATAATATTCTGTTATTCTTCTCTATGATGCAGACGCTCTCCATGGGTTCGAGCTAGCTGCATGTCTCCAATATTTCAAGAGGGGTTGAAACATTTATATAATTTTTCTCAAAGGGTGAAACTCTCATCCCAAAATATTTTAAATTGTTTTATGTTGATTGATTCAAGTGCTTGCTACACAACATTGCCTGGCCTTAAGTAAAATACAAAAATCAGAAAATCCAGTTAAAGTGTCTTGCTTTTAGGCACACATATTGAAACTAACGTTTTCAAATCGGAGATATTGATATTTGTTTAATTTTCTTTGTTAAATTTAAACATGTTTTCGCCAGAGTTAAGCCTCAATATTTTATACAGTTGCAATAAGATTTCGAAAGCTCTATGATTCGACCCCACAAACGACTAACTCTGCTCTATCAAAATTGCCCACCTCCTATAGCAATCTTCATTGTAACACACTTCTGGGCTTTAAAACTTAGTAATTCCCATAAAGGCAATTTCTTAAGGCTAAAATGTGTTGAATTAATATAAATACAGTGTCACAAAGCGTATAAAATGAAATATGATTCTCCCGATTTTAAATTCAATTAATTTTATCTTCATCAATCTAAGTTTTAACGATTTCCCTGTTGCCTTTATGTGTAGCCTGGAAAATTCAGGTATCTAATTTGTCATTATAAAAGCTAGTTTGCCTAATTGATTTCGACTTTATCATATCGTAAATTCAACAGCTAAACTCCATTTACATATTTTTAATAAATAATTTGTAAAGGCTTTTGTTCTCCGTTTTTGCTAAGGTATTCTGCGCATTTCCATTATAAACAGGCGTGGATGTCTGGCTAAGCCGGTGGTTTGGCCGGTCATTCAGATCAACTCAACAATTTTTCAATGTCATCGTTTAACGTATAAATTCACTTTCATTTGCAAACCCTGGCATGTAGTAGAGCTGGTGGACCTTCCGCCAACTGGTTTCCTGCCAATTAATGGCTACAAGGCATAAAGCAACAGCAACAACAATGCCATCACATTCCCAACACACCGAACAAAACTGCATTTGGGCTCATGACAGTGTTAAAGTTGATACAGACAAAGCGAGCGAGAGAGAGGCTCGATTTGATATCCTCCAAAACTGGCATCCACAGTGAATGCTGTGGACTGGACCCGTCCATGGCTAACAATAGAGAATATGAACGAAAAGAAACACAGTAAAATACAGCAACAACATTAAAATAAAATCACCTTAAAAATGTCGAAACAAAAGAGGCGCACACAAGAAAAAACCCAATAATGAAAACGAAAATCATAAAATTGTAGTAATGTGTGTGTTTGTGTGAACATGAAAATTTCATTATTATTATTTTTTTTTCATTTAATTAAAAAACAAATGCCGAATGTATCAAATAAATAATAAAATGAAATGAAAACGTGAAAATGATTACGAGATTTTAAAGCATACAATGGTTGGAGAGTGACTGAGGGGCATAATCAATCTGCAATGTAATTTAGTTTGGATATATTTCGCTAAAAGAAAATGGTTGCTATTTTTTTCTTTTTTCGTGGTGCATAATTATTTAAGCTGCATAGCAACCATTCAGACGCAACCAAACCATTTCATCGAAACCTTACCAACTTCGAATAATTAAGCCCATTGAGGGAATGCGGAAGGAGATTCTAGAAATCTGCACCCGCTTCCTGCAGTCACAACTTTGTATCGTGCATGCAGAATGCACCTATGTGTGATTGCCCCAAAGTATGCAGTGTTTTTTAAAGTTCGGTACAACCTGTGTTTGGGGATTGGAGTTTCCGTGCCGGAGCATTTGGGTCCATCCGCACAACATGACCTAGCCAACGCAAGCACTGTATATACCTATATTATATGTCGATGTCGGCATATAGCTCATACAGCTCACTGTTCATCCGACACTGATACTCTCCGTTAACGATGATGGACCCATATATTTTCCGGAGTATTTTCCTCTCGAAATCAGCCAGTGCTGATTCATCCCCTTGCGTCATAACCCAGGATTCTGCGCCATATAATAAGACAGGTAGAACCAACGTCAAGTACAGTCGGATTTTTGTTTGGCGTGAGAAGGCTTTATGATTGAAGCGCTTGCTTAGCCCATAGTAACATCTGTTAGCAAGCAATACTCTCCTCTTTATCTCCATGCTGACATCGTTCGTTTTATTTAAAGCACAACCGCGGTAGATGAATTCTTTCACCACTTAAAAATTATGGTTTTCAATGTTCACACAGGGTCCCAAAAGAGTAGACTCCTTGTTCGTTGAAACCAATAACTTTGTTTTGTCCTCATTTAACACCGGACTCATTTTAGCTGATTCCTTCTCGGTGCTTGAGAATACTGCAGTAACATCTCACAGTTTTCTGTCTATAATGTCTATGTCATTTGCATATGCGAGTAATATTTGGATTTTATTAAAGATGGTACCAGCTGCACATAACTGCAGTTTTCCACATAATCATCTACAACAGTATGTTGAAGAGGTCGCACGACAGACTGTCGCCCTGCCTAAATCCTCGTTTGGTGTAAAAAGGCTCTCTAAGGTCTTTGCCTATCTTTACTGAAGACTTCGTGTCAGTCAGCGTCATCCTACAAATTCTAACATATGACCTCATACAGGTTTTGCCGTATCGGGCTATCAAAGGCAGCTTTATAACCGACGGAAAGATGATACGTCTCAACTTGTTTTTCTTGGGCCTTCCCAGAATTTGTCGTAGTGTGAATATCTGGTCAGTTGTTGATTTACCAGGTCTAAAGTCACATTGGAAAGGTCCAATCAGGTCAGTTAGAATCGGCTTTAGTCTTTCACATATCACACTCGACAGGACATTGTAGGCATTGGGTAAAAGACTGATATTGCGATAGCTTTTACACTTGGTTCGTCTTTTTTAAACACAGGACACAGTACACTCAAATTGCAATCATCCCGCATGTTTTCCTCGAGCCAAACCGTATTTAGGAGCTGATGTAGGCTGTTTATCGGCTTATCGCCACCAGTTATAAATAGCTCTGCTGGCAGGCCATCAGCGCCCGCAGCTTTGTTGTTCTTAAGTCGTAATACCGCTGTTCTGATCTCTGGTTGGCTCGGAGCTGCGCAATTTATGCCATCGTCGATACTTGGGGTGATTGGTCTTATAAAATGTTTTCTCCATATTTGCAGCACATTCTACGTTTCTGTGACCAGATTTCCCTCGCTGTCCTTACAGGAAGGGAGCCCTGTTCCATACCCAGGACTTCTTATCTTTTGGCAGAATTTTCGGGCTTCACCCCTATCCCTGTACCTTTCTATTTCCTCACTGTCACGTTCTTTCCACAACCGCTTCTTCCGCCTAAAGAGTTGGTGTGCCTATCTTTTCTTCTCCTTGCAATTGGCTACGAGATTGCCCTGTATGCAGCATACTTTTCCCCAGACACTATTCGACATTCTTCGTCGTACTTGGGCTTGTCTGAGCGCGGTTTCACATACCCAAGTACGGCTTTGGCAGCAGTTGGCATAGAATACGCAAAATGTTCCCACCGGTCGTCTGGAACATCAGGATCAGAGGCGTTTATTTGTAGTAGTTAAGAGAGTTTGGTGGAGTAGGCTGTGACTATCTCAGGGGTATGCAGCCTAAAGACGTCGAGCTTCCTTTGTGTCTGGTTACGAACATTTTTCGTTCTGCTTAATCTCGTGCGTACCTCAGCTGCAAGCGCCACGAACCACACGCAAGTCCATAACACTAGAAGCATGCCTTCCGTCTATTACCACATGATCAATCTGACTCTTCGTGTCATGATCAGAAGATATCCACGTTGTCTTGTGGTTGTCTTTATGCGGAAATCCGGTTCCACTTACTGCCATATTACGCGCCGCAGCGAACGAAACGAGTCTGAATCCGTTTACGACTGTTGGATTAAAAACATTTTCCCTTCCTACTTTGGCATTAAAATCTCCCAGAACAAATTTAATGTCTTGGCCAGGGTACTGGTCATATGCTTCTTCTAGGCCCTCATAAAATGTGTCTTTGATCTCCTCGACTTTCTCTTCCATCGGGGCATGTGCACAGATCAACGTCATGAAAAAATATTTCGCTTTGATGCGGATAGTGGCTATACGGTCACATATAGGGTTAAACCGCGAGACAAGGTGCCTCAGTCTCTTTCCCGCAACAAATCCACATCCGAATTCATGTCTTCCTGCGTATCAGCTATAATAGATGTCACAGTTTTACTCCGAGTACATCCTTGTCCTCTCCATCGCATTTCGTGGATGGCGGTAATATCAGCCTTATATTCATCCAGGACATCCGCTAGTCGGATAGAGGCACCTTCTCTGTAAAGAGTGCGGACATTCTAGGTGCGTATCCTCATGGTCCTTATAACGTTTGCGGGGATCGTCAACATTTAAGGGGTACGTTTTATTATTTGCCTCGCCATTTTCATGACACGTAACATTTAAGATGAGCGGCTTATCAGACCACTGCATCCGATCCTAGTGTTGGGGCTGCCAACGACCACTAGGCTGGTGAGTTGAGTTTCAGTAACAGAAGTTACCTACTGGCCTAAGACGCATCGGTGTTAGCATGCCATTTAGAATTCTCAACTAGTCGGCTTCTCACTTTAGCAACCATTAAACGGATGTCTGATGGCATTATCAGGGAATACTTGCCCGAAGGTCGGAAGTCGTAAGCTGTTTGGGAAATTCTGCAAAGGGATATTATTACTCCCAAGAGAATAACAATCAGAGAGCCCAAATTAGAAATTTCCCCATTCCTCGTGGATACATTCCAACCCGGCTTATAAAATACATTACATTTTTGCCAGCATGTGACCACTTTTCCACGAGATTCATATGCCGCCTTCTTCGTGTGTATCTTCCCTTTACCTTCTGCTTCTGAGGCATAATCTTTCAGTCTAGAGATAAAAGATTCTGTTCGCACCAGATATTTATGACAGCTTTAAAACTGCGCTAACAAAACTCAAAGAAATAGTAATGAATGCAAAACTAAAACTGCATTGTTATTGGCCTTTATGGCCATCCAACCGCCACCATTTCCAGATTCAGTTCATTTCAACTCCTTCATCATCGTTATGATCATCTTTCCCATGCAGTCGCCTTTTAGAGGTTGTAATAAAACTGGGCATTTATGTTTTTATTGTCGCACAAAAGGATATACATATATTGCAGTGTAGACATATATATATGTGTCTAGGAGGCGAGAGGCTATGTAACAACTAGTGTGTGGACTACCTTTTTTATGGCATTGCAAATACTCCAGCCACGTTTTGTCTGGCGAGGCTTGTGAACAAAAAAATATATACACGAAACTAGTTGTATTATTTTCCAGTCGCAGGAGTACCAGCTTATACTCGTATATGCACATGTGATGGCATGAAATCATATAACGCAGACATATACTCATACGTATGTGTGTGTGTGTGTTTATGTGCCGGTATATCCATATGGCGAATCGTAAAAATCCTTTCGCTTTCAAGCATTAAAACGTCATGTTATGCTGTAAAAAAAAGCTTTAAACCAATGATTTTTTTATGGCTCTAACAAAATAAACCAAACCAAAACACAGACCCGGCAAATCGGGTTTAAAAAAAAAAAACACAAAATGTGGCAACAGCATCATCAGCTGAGGTGGCAGCAGCAGCAGCAGCAACATTTTGCGCGCACTATATATGAGTTGTATATAAAACGCACGATGAGTACATAAAGTACGAGTAAATAAATATGCAAAATTTGCCAGTCATATGATCTATAACAAATGTCTATAGTTTTTTCCTGTCTTTTTTGTTTTTTTGAAATTTTGTATCGCTCTCCAGCAGGATAAAAACCACCCCAAAAATCTGTACATAGAACGACGTCCTTACAACGCTTATATGCAACACGGCAATAATTGTTCAATATTATTATTGTATAAATACAATTGTTGCAGACACACATACAAGTGTGCGTGTGTGTGTATATGTATGTGCTTAAACTATTAGTAATAGTAGTAGTTGAATTGCATGTGGGGTGACAGTAATAATTTTTATTGAATGATAGTTCGTAGCGATGATGATGATGATGATGCTGATACTGCCGACTGCTAAATGCTGAACACCGGCTATTGAGAGTTGAGAGTTTTAAATATGAAAGTAAAAGCTTTGTTTACCTCAAAATCAAAACATATGTTCTTACTCTGTCATAGAAAGCATTCATTTTCTCTATATATAAACTCTTTCATGTTGCATAGAATATGCATGGGAAAAATATACAGTGTTGCAACTATAATAATAATAAAAAAATTTGTTTAACAGCTGTTGAAAAGTGAAATTTATATATATGCTTGTATATACATATATATGCTTGTATCTGCTGTCTCACAAAATGTATTTCAAAAACATTTTATTTTATGTTAAACCTTGAAAATTTGTATGCAATAAAATTTCATTTTAAAAAGCCCTAAAAGTATACCAGGCATTTATTGCTTAACACAAACCCACAGTATAGTAAACAAATTTGAATTTGATATTTAGCTTAAATACTATATTAGGTTGTTGATTTGAAATTAAAAAACAAATTTCCTGAAATAACATAAATGAGATTTGTATAAATGAGATTTCCACATTAAAATTTTATTTTAATGCTTTCGAGCTGCTGAAGAGAATAATGTAGACATTCCTACTCACTCAAGACTCTAAAAGATACAATGTTCGACTAGTAGGGTCAAGCAGGTTTTTTTTATTTAATAGAATTTAACGATGATTTGGTTCAAGTCCACTTTACTCACCTTTTCCTAGTTACATAAAAACAAGGACAATAACATCATCACAGAATAATACCACAGCAAGCTTTCAGTTGTAATATAAATCATAGCATCAAACAGTGGATACATTTAATCTGATCAAAATTACGGAGAGTATATCAGGTGAGCTAGTTGGAATTTTTTTGAATCCCTTTGTCGCTTTGGTGCACTTATGGAGACACAAAATAGAGCATTTGCCTGCTGAGATGTGCTGCACAATTTCAGGCGCAATTAAATCATTTCATCTGGCATAGAAGCGAGAGTTCTCTGAAGCAGAACGACACTTGTAGCGAATTGATATTCCACAAATATCGTCACAGACATCACAGAGTAATGTCATCAAACAATGAAAATAACGTACGTATTCAAATATAAGAATACTTTTTGTGCAGAAAGGAAAGGAAATTAGTTGGCCTGCTGCAAAATCTCCTTCAATATTCGTTATTATAGAATTTATATCAAATTCGGATCACTTAAGTATATGCTAATGAAGTTAAAGTTGTCATTTAAAAACCAAATAGCGGCACAAATGAAAGTGGAAAGGCACATTTGTTGCCTTAGTTTCAATGATTGGGTAAAACCCTATTTCACCCAAAATTACACACCAATTTTTGTATCATATTCTTCATTCGAAAAACGCGGTAAGATGTTATGCATTAATTCTTATCATTCCTTTCGCACCGCCTCTATGTATTCCATTTACTTTCTCACACGATTATTGAACAGTTTGAAATCTAAAAAAATCAAAACTTTAAAAAAAAATATAGCATAATCTAAAATGACTGAGATTTTCTATAAAATTAACGAAAGATTCACAATTAACATTCCTTAGCGCTAGATATCAATCATGACGAGTATTTTTTAATGACGTCGTAAAAAACCATCTCGGAATTATATTTTGCTTCTTTGCTATTTTTCTCAGCTGTGATTTTTTTTTTTCTACAACCTTTTCCATAATACCCCCTTACATGTTGTCACACTTAAAACAAAATCTGCGAACTATAATGGCGCAACATTGATTTTTCATAAATTTTAATGCTCCATTAAACGTAAACAAAACTTAGTTACAACAACAGCAGCCATAATAATAACAATAATAATGGCTGTAATAAAGAAGGTGATGATAAAGCAGAGGGCAGAAAATACAAGTGGAGAAGGAGGTTGGACGAAGAGGAAAGCAGAAAGGCACATAAAACCTCGGTAACATAAATGCTTATATAAGTTTCGTAATAATTTTTACAAAATAAAGCCTAAAAGTATACAACAAATACAGTGAAGAACGCCAAACGAAATTGTGTGTATATGCACGTTTTGGAGTTTGCATTAGTTTCGCTGTACGATGTATATTACAGTTTTAAAGCTATAAAAATAAGGCAAGGAAGCACACAACACACCCGCAAAATAATACATAGCTCACAAAACTTGCTTACAAAATACGTAGATAAATAACGAATTTTTGTTGAGGGCAAATTTTATGTAGCGTAAGTATTTTATGACTTGTAAAGAGTATAAGTTAGCAAGAAGTATAGTATATCTGTTGGCGCTACTCTCTTGTTTGTCATAATTATAATATATAGCATAATTTCTGGGATTCCAAAGTGGATTTCCTGTTTTCAGGCAGTGTTCTCCGTATGGTGGTCTATATATCGCTGGCTGTATTTTGATGTAAATAAATTACATTTATATTACATTTTGCTATGTTTTTTCTGCGATACTCGCTGAGGAAGGAAATCGGTGACGTATTTTTTCGCTTCGTTTTAAACAACATAAATTACCACGTGCATCAAAACGCACATCATCGTCCTCGTGATTATGAAACGAATACAACAGACCCCCACCACAAACAAACTCGCCTTCAAATCGTTGGCATTTTCCACAAAACATTAACAATAACGAACAAAAAGTGTATGTTGAAATATTTTTGTCTGACATTGAAAAATGGCCGGTCACGTTTTATGGTTCTGTTTTTTAGTTAAAGTTTCATACCGATGTTTTGTAGCTGATGTTATTTTTTCTTTTCTATTTAGTTGGCTTTTATTTTTAAATCATTCACTTATATTGTTGTTTTTTTTTTTTTTTGGAGAGAGAGAAGAAAACAGAGCATAAAAATAGCGCAAATATAAAATGCGAATTTTTAACTCGTTCATTCAGTCAGCATCCATCACAGTGGGCGAAGCATGAATGAAAATGCAAATCCTTTTAAAACATATCTTTTAAAAAGCTAATTTACTAGGCTGTAAACAAAATTGTGAGTATTAGGAAGAGAAAAGAATAACATGGAGAAGCTAACTCGGCCACCTCAGATACTAAATGTCTCCGATGTTTGATTAAACGATTTAAAATACGCCTGAAAGTACGCATCAGTATTATTCTAGAGGCCATTGCCATTGTTTTTATATAGGTAATATATAGTAAATAGCTTGAACCTGAACCGAATTATCGTAAAACTTCACCAAACCTACTAATCGAACATTTAATCTTTTGGAACCCATATCGAGTTACATTCTCTATGTTACTCTCCTCTATGATCTGAATCCAAATGCATCAAGTTTTAGAACATTACTGGAATTTACATAGGTCAAATTTATCTATCAGAGCAGAGAGAGATTTGTAAGGAGAATGGGCATGGCAGAGCTTATCATATTCTATGAATTTATGAAACTGAACTGAACTGAAACTGGTAATTTGTACTGAGCGATGCAGTGGGTAAGGAAAGTTGGTTTGAGAAGCATTTCTGTCCACGGCCTCTGCCAGCATTATCTGAAGGCGGCCGCAACTTAAAAACGTCTGGATCGCCTTTTATACATAAAGGAATACTTTGGTAACTCATTGATCTGAGATGTTTTCATTTACATATTTCGGTTTATTGATAAAACGGCTGAAACTAAAAATTATTTCCTTCTTTCCAAAGAGAGCCATTAAAAAATATGCAACAGTTTAGATCAGGTTTTCAACATAATTTTGGCTTTAACACCATTACCTAAATTAGGAATAGGAACTTAAGCGGTTTTCTTCAGTACTGGGCGGGGTTAAATATTTCGTTTTGTTGTACTGACAATATTCAACCGGATTATCATTGTAAATTTCATATGGTTCATATACGTCTGTGTATTGTTTATACAATTTCATGTGATGAAAAGTTGTTGATAAAGGCATAGTCTTTGGCGTTATCTTCAGAATCACATGAGGTATTTTTATAAATTCAATTTACATAAAAGTACGACTATACGCAGTATTTGTCAGTAATATTTTAATCTTGCCCATTATAATGTGTTAAAATATATAAATTATAATTATAAATTAAATTTTTGTGACGAAAATAAACAATAGCATGGAGAATAAACAGAAAAAAAAACATCCACTAATTTTGAAGTTAGACTGATAAGCTAGTATGCGGTCCTAAATATTTCTGAAAAATTTTGTAGTATCACAAAACTTACCTAATTTTCAAACAACTATTATATTCGATAACAATATCCGACCTCTTCGGTTCTCGGGGAACGTGGTCATAATATTTGTTCTCATTAGTCCCAGAGAAAAAAATAACAAATATTAACATAGAGTTAAATTCTGTCAAAAATCTTAACTGGCAATGGTAAACCCACGCTATGTCTACGAAGCAGTTCTAAGTCCCTTCGCCAATAATTCATGGCAAACAGACACTGATTTGTTCTTAGTAGTCCAACGAAACGTATTTTAAGTTACACAAAAATAAAGCAAATCAGATTCAAAATTGTTTTAACGGAAAAATAGATCAGCGAAGGTTTGTATTCAGTATTTATTGATGGCTTTATTTAGTTTTTTAATGTTTTTTTTTCTATGAAAAAATCAAGCTTGAGTTCAACTATTTTATTCGTATATTTTATTAATACGATATTTTGGCCCAAATTGAGGGTTATCTTTAGGATTGACAAATAAACACAAATAAAACAAAATTTTTGCTAAGTGATAGCGTACACTTTTGTCATTGCCGTTTCTTCAAATGTTAGATATTTAATTTAAGATATCAGATATCTAATGTTAGATAAAAAAAAAGAAATCCTGAAGATGATCGCCAAGGAAGGTTGAAATATCGAATAAACAGATTATGCTCAAGTTTGATTTTTTTATAGAGTAATAAAAACGTTTAATATTAATGTTAGGGTGTGGGAGAGAGTCCCTAAGATGTAAGAAATTTGATATGATAAACAATTTTGAGCGGTATCTGATCTGAACTTTAGTTTCATCATACAAACGGGGTGTTTTAGTACCACTCGCATACCACTCGCGTTTTAAATGAGATGATATCTTCAATCATTCAACGAAAACATTTTTTTTTTGTTTGGCCAGTCACTGAGATGTTTGATTTCATCCACTCTTTTTGCTAGCACAGATAGTTGTTAAAACAGACTTAGTTGTACCGGGTTATCCACTCTTCGGCTTTAAAAATAAAGTTAAAAATAAAACACACATAAAGCTATGATATCGATGAAACTTTTATTTCATTATAATGTTTGGACCTTGGCATTATGTACGTAATGCAATGCTATTTAAATAACCTCCTCTGGATTGGTAGCAGCAGGTGATCCTTTTGAACACTTTTTCGCACATTTCGGGCGGTATCTCTGCGATAACTTGACGAATGTTAGCTTTTAAATGGTCCATCGTTTGGAGATTATCTCCGAAAACACGGCTTTTGACGTAACCCTACAAAAAGTAGTCTAACAGCGCCAAAACGCATAATCTTGGTGGCCATTTAACGTCGCCAAAACGTGAAATTAAGTTTTCTAGAAACTTCTCATGCAATAACGCCCTACTCAGTCGTGTTGTGTTGCTCGTAGCACCGTCTTATTGGATCACACATCGTCCAGTTTGTAATCTTCAATTGACGACCAAAAAGAAAATCGGTACGTTTGTGGGTGGGTAACGGTTCCTTGAGCATCACTTTCGAAAAAATTCAGTCCACCTCCGAACCGCACTAAACCACCACTTTTTCTTGATGCGATGGCTTTTCCACAATCATTTCTGGGTTCTTCGAGCCCCACATGCAACAATTTTGCTTGTTTACGTTACGACCGGGTGAGAAATGAGCTTCATCGCTGAAAAAAATGTTGTTCGATGGGAAGCTCACGCTTAAATCACTATTTTTGTAATAAATTTTAACTATCAAAATACAAATAATGTATGGAATGGAATTGCATATTCTTTTATTATTTGCAATATATAAAAGTATTAAATAAACTAAGTAAAATGTCCCCATTTTTTAAAGCTCCGAAGATATCTTCTTCTACATCGCATCTGTGTTTTTGTGCAATACTATTCAGAGTTTTAAAACTTATTAATTTTAAACGCCTCTGCAGTAATACACATTCAAGATATCGCCGAAGTATTCAAATGTCTGTCAAAAATTCAGTGATTGGAGTTCATAAAAATTTAACTCTATTTCGCTCATAATACAAATGCTTTCACACCAATATGGTTTAGTCGCATATTTCATATGGATATAAATCTTTATCACACCAAAATCTTATGGGATTTCATCCAGCGTAGCATTCTTATGGTTTAGAAGAAATAGACCTGCGGAATAGAAAGGCAGAACTGTTCCATAGCTACAGATGGCATGTTCTCACATACTTCAGTAGCTCTTTTCAATATCGTGAAATATTTCGTTAATTTAGGCAATGCGAATTTAATAAAATAAGCTGAATAAAATAAGCCGGTTTTCGATTTTATGCGATGGAATTAATTATATGATTATTATGCAATGTTTATTTTCAAATTATTTAGACGACATCGGTGCTTAATGTATGAGATAGTTAGAGCTGAATTCCCTAATATACCAATATTTGTAGCTCTACATGAATCCCTTATCAACCAATGAAACTGAATATACGACCTAGTTAAAATTCATCTGCCCACTGTTCAACCGTTTGTAGGTAGAGATTACCCAGAAATTTAACGAAATTTTGCTTAAAATTTTATTTCTAATGCTTTTGAGTTGATATTTCAAGAAATAGAAACGTATTTGTTCTAAATTTTTGCAATACTAGATTCACAAATTTCACACACTTTGTTTTTACGATTTTTTATTTCTAAATGAATTATTTATGTCATTAAAATTCGACACTTATTTTTCTTTCTCGAAAACACAAAACTATTTTTTTGTTATAAAAACATTATTCTTCTTAGGTGGCGACTGTAGAAAATAATTCAAACACTTCGATCTTCTGAGCTTCTCCTCCAATTCGTCACACCAAGTTTCGATGGTATTTCAAAAGCCTGGTCCTTCCAATGGAGTTTTGGTCGCCCTTTTCTGCGTCGTCCATCGAAATCGTTGTCGAAAACTTTCCGAGCCGGATCATTTGGGTCCATCCACACAACATGACCCAGCCGACGCAAGCACTGTATATTTATACTTTTGACCACGTCGATGTCAGCATATAGCCTATACAGCTCACTGTTCATGCGACGCTGATACTCTCCGTTAACGATGATAGGTCCATATATTTTCCGGAGTATTTTCCTCTCGAAAACTGCCAGTACTGATTCATCCGTTTGCGTCGTAAAAAGATAGGTAGAACCCATGTCTGGTACAGTCGGATTTTTGTTTGTCCTGAGAGGGCTTTATAATTGAAGGGTTTGCTTAGGGCACAGTAACATATGTTAGCAAGCAATACTCTCCTCTTTATCTCCATGCTGACATCATTCGTTATATTTAAAGCGGAACCGAGGTAGATGAGTTCTTCCACTACCTCAAAATTATAGTTAACAACGTTCACACAGCGTCCCAAACGAGTAGACTCTTTGTTCATTGAAACCAATAACTTTGTTTTGTCCTCGTTTACCACCAGAGTATTTTAGCTGATTCCCTCTCGATGCTTGAGAAGGCTGCAGTAACATCTCGCAGTTTTCTGCCTATAATGTCTATGTCATTTGCATATGCGAGTAATATATGGATTTTATTAAAGATGGTACCAGTCGTGTTAACTGCAGCTTTCCTCATAATCATCTTCAACAGTATGTTGAAGACTAAAAACATTGATGTCTGAAATTTTAAACAGTAGTTATATGAAACATTATTTCAGTGCTAGTGAAAGTTTTACATTAGTTATGGGAAACGTTGCTTCAACAATACTTTTGTCATCTCTGTTCGAGGCCCGATCTCTTTTCGATCTTTAGCATCCTTTTCCTTCACTGTGTGCGCAATCGTCATGTTTCACGACCATTTCAGCGATTGTTGCTGCTGTTCTTACCACAAAACTTCAAATGAATCACAACCCTCTTGCTGTTCGCTTTTCATGACGTTGATGCTGCAGCGGCAGCCAAAGCAGCAACTTTAAAACCTGTGTTGCCACTTGTAGGGATATTGTTGCTGCTGCTGGTGCTGCTGCTCAAACGTTTTATTTTTATTTCATTTTCGTTGTTCAACGGATGTACACGTATGCAACTCTTTGTGTGTGTGTGTGTTTTCGCTGGTTTCATCTCTCGCTCTCTCTCTCTCTCTCTCTCTCTCGCTCTCTCACTCCCTTTCCCCCCTTACGACACGTTGTTATTTCAATTTTATTTTCGTTGATATCCTGTTTTTTCTTCTCGCGAAATTGAAAACAGCGTAAATGGCGGATTTTTATTTATTTTTATGTTTTCGTTGCATAAACACAATTTCATTTTATATGTTTGTTTGGCCATTATTGGCATTGTTGCTAGTGCTGGGACTCGGACTGCTACTACCTATATTGTTGTTGAGAGTTGGCAACCTTAATAAATTCGTTGCATTGTTGTGGTTTACGAAATTCACATGCACAATCTGTACAATTTTATGTACACATATTGTATCCTTTGCGATGTTATGCATCTATAGCTCTTCCCCCACACGCCTACTAATTTTATTACCTTTTATAGCAGGTCAATGCATATTGGTCCTAGGCTTCAAAAGATCGGGTGCTGTGGCGTGGGGGTATACGTTATTGTTGTTGTCATCAAAACGACAACACTTTTAGTGTACATACGGCCTGACAGCAACAATAATATAAACATCAACCACCAACACCTGCAGCAGCAATGTTACCGGGAGTCACAAAATAATGCCAAGTTAACAATAAAAGTGTTTAAAATGCAGAAAAATATATGCTTTATCATATAAATTAAATATAGAAAAGTTACCATTATCATACCTGTTTAAGCAGCCGCTGTCGCCGCCACCCTCGCCACCAATATCATCGGCAGCAACATCACTACCAATGGTCGTGACAACCACAGACATCGTCAACACATCCATACACAGCGGTATAGCCTCCTTTATTGACCACCCATACAATCTTGACATGAGTCATTATAACCCAGGGAACTATGTACAATAGACGATTTGAACCGAAAGTTGCATTTAGTTCGAGAACAGACCTATTTCGATCCATCTAAAATAAGCTTCCAGATGAGGAGATACCTGGATAAACCAGGGAGGATTGTTAGCTACCCAACATAATATTTTGTGCAAAGTTGATGTTAAATAATTTACGAAGTCTGTTAACTTGTAGAATTTGATTCCTGTATTGACTGCTATAGATACAGAAGCAGCAACAGAGCAGAGAAATCAAAATAGTTTTCTGATCTACTGTTTCACGTATTTTCATAGTGTGATATTTTCATATTTTATTTTTTCATATTTTTACATTTTTTTGTTTTCATATTTTCATATTTCATATTCTCATATTCATTCGCGCATAGCTCAAAAGTATGCAGTAATTTCTCCTTTCCGACCATTTCAATACCATGATCTTATTTGCATAACAGGTTTGTAGCCTTAAAAAATCAAAATGATTGTCAAATTTTGCAAAATCACTATTTAATAATTACATTCCTGAAAGCAACAACTTTATCGTGAAAATCTCTGTCCCTCTCTCTCTCTCTCGCTCTCTCTCTCTCTCTCTCTCTCTCTCTCACTCTCTCTCTCTCGCTCTACACAAGAGCTTCTTCCACAAGATTATTTACGCCGCCCCCATATGCCAATGCTACAGCTCGCCCATGAACACTCCGATTTTTCTGAAAATATCATAATGAGTGACGAGGCACATTTTCATTTGAATGGATATGTGAATAAACAGAATAGTCGGTTCTGGGCAATGGGAAATCCCTCAAATTATTCATCAGTTACCTTTGCATCAATTAAAAGTGACAGTCTGGTATGCAATTTAGTTAGGACAAATCATTGCACCTTACTTCTGAAAACGGTGTAACGATAACTGTCAACGGGAAGCGATATCGTGATATGATTGAAAACTTTTTAACGTCACAACTGCATGCTTTGGACTTGATTAACATGTGGTATTAACAAGACGGTGCCACATCGCATACAGCCAGGATTACAATGGAATTACTGCGAGACCTCTTTCCACAACAAGTTATTCCAAGAAATGGTGATGTTGATTGGCCTCCACGGTCGCCTGATTTGACTGCTCCGGACTTCTTTTTGTGGGAATATCTGAAAAGCAAGGTCTATGCAAGCAAACCAGAAATGCTTGAGCAACTCAAACAAAATATTCGTGATGAAATTAATGAAATACCGCAATGAAAAATGTGCTCAAAAGGGCTCGCATTTGTGAGACTAACTGAGGCGGACATTTATCTGATATTGTATTCCATACATAATTGCCCAAAATAAATCAAACATTTGTCCATATAAGATCTACTCTTTTAGACACTACTCTTTTATTCTACTCTTTTATTTTATTCTACTCATTTATTCAAAAATTGTAAACAAACAAAGTAGTATACCTTCCCGACGGATATCATATTGACTGGGCTATATTTACGCACCAGCATTATTTGCAATTACAAATCTTTATATGGCTAATTTTAGTGACCTCCAAAATATGCAAGATATGTCATCTTCTTTTCTAGTACTTTAAAATCTCCTAAATCCCTGGTTTTTGATCATGATAAGCAAACTTTTAATCAACCGATTCTTAGAGTTTTTAGAATTTGGGCGTCAGTGCGAAGAACCTGCATTGAAGTAATTTATAGGGTAAGAAAGTTTGTAGTTTTTTCGCCTAAAGGTATCAATGTCAATGTTAGAAACTCTAATACTTCCAATAGCATTATAAGTTTCGAAATATAATGGAAGATTAAAGACCTTATTGGTAATAATGAGGAATGTTTTTGCCATGAAATTTAGATTATTAATCCATCAATAAATATTTATGAATATGACTCTAAATATGCAAATAATGTTAATGTTGAAATGAACTGGAATAGTCCTTTACCGCATAATTAATTGGAAAGTCGCGCCATATAAAAGTAGCCAGCTTAATACTATGACGACCAAGTAAATGGTCGAATTTTCTTCGAGTTACTTATTATAAGTTTTCGCTATTTACCCTACATTTTTCTTGATTGCAGTAAGTTAAACAGCAGATTTGTCAAACAGCAGTTGTCGTCCTGATATATTTTCTACTATTAAAATTGAATACGATACATTCATCAGTTCTGGTCCAGTGATAAATTATTTATGTGCCAGCACAAAAATAAAATTGATGTATTAAATTTAACATTATATATACAATCGTTACAAAATTACACGAAGGTAATATAAGCTACGGCATTAAATGGCACGAACTGAATTAGTTTTCAGAGTCTTCATTAATTAAAACTTTAAACTTTTTATGTAGCCGAAGTGTTTTAACACCGCTTAAGATTGCCAAAATATCTTGTAAAATTATCCTGCCACCAGCAAATTTACCCAATCATTATAATTATGATTCTGCTGGGAATAATTCAGTTTTATACATGTGAAATGTTATTGAATGTATTCGATATACAGGCTGGCGCAACAATTGTTCTACAGTTAAGAATTCGAATAACTTTTTTTGAATCAATGTATTTCATCCTTTTTATTGTGTGGAAAATTCAATTTTATTTTGTATAACTAATTGCTCTTGAAGACTATGAACCGTAAATGACCTCCATGCTCGCTCACGCATGTGGAACATCTGATCAGAAAATTATTCATTGTTTAAGGGTTCCTGAATGGTTGGAGTCGAGATCGCCTTAATTATTATTTTAATGGGCTACTTTAATTCAGTCTAATTCCTTGGTTTCGTTTTGTCCGCCTCTTGATTGACATAACTCTGACGTAAACAAAAGTCTGATGCATTCAGGTTAGATGGCCCTGGGGCCCAGCGGAAAATGAAGTTTCCGGATATTATATTGTTTGTGAATTTATTTTCGATTTTTTTGCCATAAACGGTGAACGCAAATGCTGTTGAAATGGATACGTCTTCGGCGCAGTTCTAGGTTTAAAAACTCCTTTCAAAAATTTTAAATAACGGTCCCCATTGACATTGCGTTTGCACCCTCTTCACAAATCTTCGTGGTACACAATAATACGCCTACAATGATAGCTTTGTATTTATCTGTTGCATAATTTTAGGTGGGCGGCATTAAATTGAATAGCTGCGCAGTATTTTTTGGTGAAAGATGTTTCCTTTACCAAACGGCAGCTGACTACAGTCCAAACCACAAATATGTACAGCTGTGTAGCTTCGGATTTGCACAAAGGCGGGCAAAGTTGTGTACATTATTCAAATATTTTCACAAAATTGCATTATAATGACAATTTTTTTTAAATGCTCTAGTTCTCCTTTAAAACAGAAAAGCAAATTGGACCGAAGTTAACATTCTTTATTTTAAGTAAGAAAATAAGCGCTCATGAAAACCAAAAATTGAATACCTTCTAAATATAACCGTACAAGGACACCTTGATATTTTGAAAACAAATTTTTCTTCCCTAAACTAAACAAACAACGTCCATAATGTTCACTGGGTTATAACCACAGTAATTTATACAGTAAAGGAGTGGTATTCCATATACCATATTTCTATGCAATACATCAATAAAGGAAGGGTTTTATATTATTAATATTAATTATAATAATAATAATAATTTATATTGATATTTTGCAGTGCCCTACGTTATACGTTCATGTATAAAGTTTCTGCCATTTGCTAAACATAAGCCCATTATTACATAAATCATATACATATGTATACTTGTATATTTAAAGTTGAGATTACATTTTAATTTATTACGAAAGGCCATTATTTGCTAATACAAGATACATCATTTCATATACACATACACAGACACACATATATTGTATTTGTATTTAATAATAATTCGTAGTATTTTGCTTGGCACTCAAGTGTGCTGGAACTAAAATGCATATAATCAATTTACTAATTAAATATTTTCCTTCTCTCTTTTCGTTTTAGGTAAGTTACAATACTTCATTTCATTTCCATCAAGCAATCACGCCAACATTTGCAAACAAAATGTGAATTGTAAGTAATTTCTATAAAGTAAATTCATATTTCAATATTTGCTTGAAAACATTGTGTGTGTAAACTATGCCTTTAAGGCCTTAATCAAAAATAATATTATGCGAAATTGTATTGCAGGAATCGCCTTACGACTGCAGGATATTTGCATAAAACGATAACCAGTTGTAGTGTGTTTTCCCATAAGTCGGCTATTCATCAACCGGTTTTAAATGAACTTAATTAGAAGCCATAACTCACTACCACCAATACCGCCAACACCACCACTACCACCATCTAATTCATTCACAGACATTTAGTAACCGCCCCATTTGCTATAAATCTACTTATTTTGTACAGCTTCCATAGAATGCATTTGCTTGTGATTTAATAGATCCACGGTAGATACGAAATTGTATATTTATCTTTCTATTAGCGATAAAGAACAACGATATAGGAATTTTGAATTTTAGATTTTCTAACGAATGTTTGCAACCTGAAATCATTTTGAGAAAGGTTTTACTAAACGATAGAAAATTGTTATAACTGAAGGGTGTCCCAACAAGAACGCAAAATTTAAATTTTAAATGAAATACAGATATTTACAAAAAAAAAAAATTCGTGAAACTTTATTATATCGTAAAGTAGACATAATGAAGTTATGTATTAAACAACACATCGGGCAAATGGCCGCCGCGGCTTTGCTGGCACACACGCGATCTTTTAATGAAATTTTCAATGACCGTTTTGCATAAATGCTGCGGTATTTCATTAATGCAGCGTCCAATTTCCTCTTTTAAGACTTGAGTCGTCGTCGGCTTATTCGCGTAAACCATCGACTACAAAAAACCCGAAAGAAAAAAGTCTAATGGTGTTAAATAGCACGATCTAGGCGGCCAATTCTGCTCTCCAAAACGCGAAATAACACGACCGGGAAATGACTGATGCAGCAATTGAATTGCTTCTCTGGCTGTATGACATGTGGCGCCGTCTTGTTCAAACCACATGACCTCCACATTCATTTCTTCAATTCTAGGCACGAAAAAACTAGTTATCATTTCACGATACCGAACACCATTGACTGTTTGCGCTTGAAATGCCTCGTTTTCATAAAAAAAAAGGTTCAATGATTCCTCCAGCCCAAAATCCACACCACACAGTGACAGGTTGAGGATGCATTTGCTTCTCGTGAATCACTCGAGGATTTTCCTCACCCCAAATGCTTCAATTCTGCCTATTGACTCTTGACTCTTTGGAGCACTATTGTGACCCCAAATTGATCGCAATTCGCGAACTGTAGTCGCAAAACTTTCACCATTTTGGTGAAAGAATTTCACAATGAGAATGCGTTGTTCATTCGTGTAGCGCTCCATTTTTACTAACCTCGTACCTTCTACTAGCAAACAATAACAATTGCTCAAATGTCAAACAATGACTCTTCGAATGGCGCCAAATTTAAATCTTGCGTTCTTGTTGGGACACCCTTTATAAGATAAAAGCAGAAATATTTATATTTAGGATCTGTGAGGCAAACGCAAAAATATGTTGTTTTTTTTTCCTATAAAAAATATAAAAATTCCCCTGGAAATATGTAATATTTTTTGTCCTCTTTATTTTTATTACAATTATAGGTTTTGTCGCAAGTTTTTGGTTTATGGACAGTGAAAACAACATCAAAGGAAGTAAGGTTATGTTCAAGCATTGTCTTCTAGGAGGATTGCGTTCGTAAGCGAAATGCTAATCGAAATTGATATTTCCAAAACAAGATTATTTAAAACAAGGGTCCAAAATCTTAAGAATCCACTGACTTAAAAATGTTAGGCAAGGTTTTAATTAAAACTGATATTTCCAAAAAAAAAGACATTAGTTTAAGATTACTTGAAAAGGGTGTCAAAAAACCTTAAGAATATATGCTTATCGCTAAATGGATATAATTTGTATTGGACGATGCTCAATAATTCCCAGAAACCCTTTAGAAAATTTAAAGTGTAGTTTCCCTTAAATTAGACATTTAGCCGTAATATAGATTCTAATTTATGATTACTTTTGTGTAGGGTGAAATTTCTCGTAAAACATCAATATCTCCTAAACTAAGTTCCCAATCTCAAAAAAAAAAAGAAGTTAACTTGTTCATTTTAGAAAAAGTCCAAAATTTTCAATAATCACTCCTAAAAACCAAACCAAAATATTATATTATAAATGTACCGCAGGAGAGTTTTCCGCATTTTGTGAGCTTAAAAGCATTCTATTTTTAGACTTCCTCAACTGGATCTACAGTTTAACGATGATTCCAAACGTCACAACTTGCTTGTCAGGCACATCGAGGTGACCACTGCTCAAATAATGATAGGTGACTGAGATTGTGATCAAGCGAAATATAGTTCCGTGTACCAACCATCGCGCCACGGTCGGTGCTAGCAAAGCACAACAATTAAAAAACTTGCAGATTACTCGAATACTCGAAGTTTTCGTCAGGCACATCGAGGTGACCGCCGCCCAAATAATGATAGGTGACTGTGACCGTGATCAAGCGAAAGACAGTCCCCTGTACTGACCATCACGGGCGGTCTCAGCAAAGCAAACATTAGTTTGTGAAAAAGGGAGAAAATTTGGGATGTGACTGTGAACCTTCTGAATTCTTTGAAAATATGAAATTTATTTTAGGTGCCTCATCGCAGAAATGGTGTTAATTTGGGGACATTCAGTTGAAGGTCTATAATTATCAAAAACCATTGAAAAAACTTAAAAATCAACTGCAAGATTACCTCTTTGACTCTTACAAAACAAAAAAAAAAAAAAAAAATACATTAATTTATTAATACATTAATTTATTACGGCTTCTGTTAAATTCGGAAATTTCGAAGCTATCTTCTCAACTAAGCGCCTTATTCCAAAAAGGACTGAATAGTGGACAAAGGACGAAAATTATGGATGCCTAATATATTTAAAATGCGGTTATACTATGAACTATATTTCTAGTAGTCTGTGATATCAGGTACAATAGAAATATTTCATATGATGTTTTTACCTACAAGTGCAAACAAAGAATGATTATTTTCAACCTTTGCCACATCAAAGTGGCGTTAGAAAGAAGTACAACAGCAGTGTTGCAAGATATTTGCTCTGCGGTTTTCGCGGAGACGAATTTATCTAAGCGAAACGTATTTTACGTTTCTATCAACAAAATTATTAAAATTTTATAAATGCGCCTTTATTAAAACATTCACGATATAAGTATTTTTATTTAAATACTAGCCGACCCGGCAAACGTTGCTTTGCCTTCAAATTTTATTTTTATTGGAAATGTTTCATTAGCAGGAGCAGAAATAATTGCTTTTTAATTTGTGGTTTGTATAGGAGGTACCACTCCTCATTGTCCAATCCCGCCCATATTTGCAGCAGCACTTAAGATATGTACACTAAACCGATGTACCAAATTTTGTTCAAATACCGTAAACAGGAGCAGAAATATTGGATATTTAATTTATGGTTTGTATGGGAGGTACCACGCCCCATTGTTCAATCCCGCCCATATTTGCAGTAGCACTTAAGATATGTACACCAAACCTACGCACCACATTTTGTTCAAATACCGTAAGCAGGAGCAGAAATAATTGATTTTTAATTTTTTGTTTGTATGGGAGGTACCACGTCCCTTTGTCCAATTGGACCGAGTTGTAAATCTAAACCATCCCGGGAATCACTCAGATGCATATACAAAAATTTATGCAAAGCGGTCTAGCCGTTTAGGAGGAGTTCACTGACAACGCCCGTACATTAGAATTATATATATAAAGATTTACAAGGACATTGAAGAAAATTGGTTCACACTCAATGTACAAACAATAAGAAAAGTAAATAGTAAATTTTTTTTATTAAATAATTATCATTTAGTGAAAAATATGCACTGTTTACTGATTTTAAGTAAAGAGCACCGTATTTAAGTAAAGAACATAACGTTTACTAATACTTCATCTTGTAACTCTCTCTTTTCAGACAAGTGGGTTATGGGCGATCATGGAAAGCTCATAGCTTAATTCCGCCCAAAAGTATACTGTGCTTTTATGCTTATATATGTTGCCCCTGGTTTCTTATAGCAAAAAAAAACAAATAACATGGAGTTGAACCAAAACTTTTTCAGATTATATCACAAGTTAAGAACTCCTGCAAGTGGCTAAGATAATATAGCTATATCGTTTGCAGCCATTAGCAAATTGCATAATGTGTGCTGAAATCGGCGGTTCCGCTCTCTTTTAATGCTCTAAACATCGTTTTCATAAAACTTCTAAAGTCGATTTTAGAATAACACATTAAACAGAATTCCCCATTAAGAAAGTCTAACTACCAACGAGTATAAACAGTAAAGTTTGTAACAAGTAGAGTATTTAAGCTCTTTTCCCAGAAACTACCAAAATAAAATCTATCTTTTGGACATAGAATAGAACAATTCTAAGTTCCAAAAGAAAGGAGATTCACTTGATAGTTTCGGGGAGATTTTTTTTTTATTTAATGGAACTGGATGCTCTTTTGGATATATTTTAATCTATTTACAATTTCTCAGCTGTAAATAATCAGGCTTTTTGGCACAATTGTATCGTTTCATCAATATTTTGACACATTTTGCGTGCTCGAACCGAGAACAATGAATTAAAATGCCTCAGGTACTATCTATGTGCATGGTGCTCAAAAGCAAATAATGTCGAGGCTTCAACTTTTTCATTCCAGATACAATCCATAGGCTTGATCAGAATACATTTCATATTTTAGAAGATATTGCGATTAATTTCTAGTAACTAATAAAAAGTAAATAGCATGAACATTAACCTAAATGTCATCAAACTGCATCGAACAACAAGAAACTGCTCGACGTTATGGAAAGTTTTATCTTTTATAGCCGAGAAAGAGAGCTGAAAACTCTATATCATTCTATATTATTCCATAATTTGAAGCAAAACAATATCTCCAATGCTTGATGAAATACTTTGTTTTTCGCCAAAAAGTATGCAAATCTATTGTTCTAGGAAATATTGCTATTAGTTTCTTAATGCTGATAAATTGCGAATAGCATGGGCTTGAACCAAAATAATATCAAAATCCATCGAATAAGAAAAACTATTTCAACCTACCATTCGAACATTTGACCTTTTTAAGTCTAGAGAGATAGAATGATGATAGAATAGGAGAAACTTTCCGCTTATTGTCGCGGATATATTGATATCGTTTTGAGAATATGACTATGTGGAATGAAGGATCGAAATATTCACATTGAGGGAAATTTTCTTGTCTTAGGAATTCAGCAGTTCTGCCTTTAAATAACCTTCACGCAACGATAGCAACAACTTCCGATAAAATATTATTAGAAAAAAAAAACGTTGAATATCTGAACTAATAGTTACATTTTTGTTTCCATGTAGATCTCTATATAACTTTGTGAGAATATCTTCAAAACATCTTCTGGTACACATTGTTATTATTGGCTATTTACTATAAACGCAATTAGTCCAATGAAGTGAACACAAATGCTATTTGCTGCAAATTCGACTGCATTTAGACCCCCAGGGCAAAGAGATTGCAACAATATACATCTAATGACATGTCAAGAATACCTCCCGACCAACCACCACCGGCTGCTTCCTCGTCCATCTCATTGCCCACTTGTTCCCAGAGAACGCTCATACGATACTTCTGCGAATGCAATCAATTCTGTCATCTCCATCTCTGCTCTTCGAGTACTTAATTTTTAATTATACCAAACGCAATTAATGTCACATTCAAATTGAGATAAATCGCTTTGGAAGAGGTCGACGCCGCATGAACTTTAACGGCAGCGAGAAATGGGAACATTTTAATTTAAATTCATGAAATATAAATATGGACAAAAAAAGGTAGGATAGAGAAGGAATAAAAACGAATATGTACATATAAGTTCGATAATGTGAAACGACTGTTAAGGAAAGTATTATAAAACCACAAATTTCAATCTTCAATAAAGGAAAACCACGTTAACAAAATGTACTGTAGAGGTAGTAGGCGGAGAAAGAGGAGGAGAATAAAAATCTGGCGGAGAAGATGTACGAGTAGTGCTAAAACATCAGCTCATAAAATGACTAAAATAAATAATAATAATGGAAAAGCGTTCACATGAAAATGAATATTAAAAGAGAGGCAAAAGAGAACCCCGTAAACCGAACATATCCATCTGGCCAACCCCACCCTCTTAGCGCCCCATTACTGCTCTGTCAATGTAGGGGTGAGGTTATTAAGTTTATACAATGTAAAAGTGGGAGGCGGGAAGATTTTAGATGTATACTGCAATATCTTAAAGGGCTGGCGAAAGAATGTTAACGAAATTAAAATTTAACAAAAGTTTCTAAAATTTCAAATTTTTAATTTAAAATTTCGACGAAAACAAAACAACAACAATTGTCTGCAAATACTGGCGTTAGCTGAGAAATCACTGATAAAAATGAAAAATTGCCAAAGGGTGCGGAAGAAACGTACACACAAAGAACACGACAATTCCTCTAGATCCCTTGACATACGAACATTCATTCATTCATTCATCATTAACTTTAGCAGCCAGCACTCCACCACTTCCTTTGCTAGGAGTGTTCTCGCTCGGATAAGGGAAATCTACCATCCCTCCTCTGGCACTGCTTACACCACCACCTTCACCACTTTCAAGGAAAATCAATAAAGACGCGCAAAAGAGAATAATACAAAACACAGAGAGTGAGTAAGCGAGTAAGTGCGTTAGTTTATGTACGGTGTGAGGACAATTCACACAGCAAGAGCAAGAGAAAGTGCAAGATTTTCAAAAGAAAATTGCAGTGATACACTGGCAAACTCTCACACCCGCTACAACAGCAGCATTGGTGGAAGCAGATAATAATGACTTTTCAAGCATACTTGTGTGCGAGCGTGAGTTAAGAATGCTAAGTTAAGGCAACAAAAACAACATAAACAATGTGACGGCGACGACGATGACGATGACGGAGGCCACAGTCACTGCCAGGATTTGGAGGTTCGTTTCGTGCCAGACAAAAGGAATCTGTGGCCTGAGAACTCGGGCTTGCCTTAGCCGCTCTTGACGAAAATCCTACAGAGGTATGCGGAAAATATCGCGTTGTAGCTTGCAAATTGTAGCATATACACAGGCGATTTGATCACATAAACACACGACGCGCAAAGGCTGTCAGTCTCCTATACACAGACAAGCCAAAATATGTGTGCATATGGAGACGACAATGAGGACAAGACCACAATGACGTGGATGATGACGACAACCAGTGTTGCCAATTAGATTCTTTTGTTAAATAATTAAAATATAGAGAAATCCTGTAGCAATAGTCGATAGCTTGGGGAGGGATGGGATTTCGTGATATGTTCTCCGTTGAGCTTATAGACATTTCTATTATTGGGCTTTCATCCACGATTTAAGAATTCCTAAATATTAGTACTTAAAATTGTTGCTAGATAGTTGGAAGATTTTAACTCACGATCACATACGCGATTAACGGTGATTGACTTATTAGTCATTATATTTACTTGGTTCATCGTCATATCAAATAAGAAAACAAAGAAAATAAGTTACAGGCTTTTATCAAATTCAACTTTATGCCTTCGACAATAAGTCTGCCATATGGCAAGATGTGTGAACTTTTATAACTATAACTTCGCAAATTGGCAGAAGGTTATTGCTTATAAAAAGATTATAAAAACAGATCAAAGAGACTCAGGAACCTGGTAGCAATCCTTGACAATGTCAAGCTTTTAAAACACATCGCTTGCTTGGTTAGATCATATTATGGTGACGGATTCGTTGCAAATGACGACTTTGAGTCCCTATCAATGTTAGTGTGATGAAATAGAAAGTAAAAATTTCAAATTATTTCCCGTGTGTAGGTTATGAATAATCGATTAAATTAAGCCGTTTTCTAAGTAAGTATTTACTTTTTCGCACTTTTATCGTGATTATGATAATTAGAACACACATTTGCCCCCGACTTACCCAAGAGTATGCTATGTTTCGCATTTATTTGCCTTCGTTCAACAAAGGTCTTGTCAAGATAAATTCCTATTGAGGCAACTACAATTTTGCACAACTTGAACAATATTAAGCGGAGACTTTGGACTCACGATTGTATGCTAGAATTGATGTATGTATCTAAATGATATTCATTTCTCCAAAAATGTTAACTTGCACACAGACTCGACTAAAAATATGTTACATTTACATATATCTGTTTTTGTTGGAAGTAAATGAAAACTCTTTGGGGTACAAAAAGCCGGTGGCAGTTTTTGCTATGCAACATAAAGTGATACAGAACAGAACATGAAGGGAACGTTAGTAATAAAGTCGCTTGGTTAAGCGTATAGCCGCTTATGTACTCAAGCAAACTTGGATAGTTCCTCAGTTAAAAAGGCAAATGAAATCAGGATATTGTGCCTACAGCATAGCATAATGCGTTGTCTCCAATAGTTGCCGATATCGCTTTGGATTATAAGCGTTTTCAAAAAGTTTTTGCTGCTAGGGGGTCAAAAGGAACACATTGTTCCCCCCACACAGATATTTGTTCACTTTTCATCACTTTTTGATAAACTTTGCCGTTAGCTCTATTTAGAATATCTAATTTTGATGGGAGTACAGTCGAAATGTGTTGCATAATTTTGGGGGAATATGTTTGGATACCAAATCTTCTTTATTACAATGAAAATGAAGGCAACGAAAACTGTTGCATATTTTTCAGTGAACTGATGACGCCATATTTGTCACGAAGCAAACAATTGGCGTCTAATTGCAAATTGAAATAATATTTGATTAATATGTGGCAGAAGATAATCACACGTTTACAACTACTACTACTTTATATGATACGACTATTTAATGCGCTTGATTTTTGCGTTAATAGTAAAGATATTTTTGTCCGCTTACGTCATAGAGCAGCTTGTATAACGTAAAATATTCATTCGTGGCAATGACTCACACGCCATCTATAATGTATTAATTTTACTATTACGAAGAAATATATGTCTCCGCATTTTTTTGCCAAAAGTTGGCCGTAATATATTATTCTAAATATTGTCCACTACCACCTTTCGCTTCATTTTTCAGGCAATCCAAGAATCTCCCCAGTCAATGGTTTCATCACATAATATGAAGCGCTGTTCAAACAGATTTTGAGTCATTGATCGAGACAGGTTATAATAGGAAGAGGCAATATTGGGTGAATACTGCAATCAGGGTAGAACTTCCAAATTAAGGTTTTCTTAGCAGATTCTGACCGGCGCTGCAAGGCGGACGGGCACTACCATGCAATAGAATAATTTTATCGCGTCTTATATAATATAGTACGCCTGGGAATCAGCACTTCACATGTGCAAAATCGCCATTCAACATTTCTAGGTGTCAGTTCACATGGAGCCCAATTAACTTCTTTTTGAATCGTTTCCCACTGTTTCAGATGATTGCAGTTTCTTGCTTTTAGCACTAATCTTGAAACCGAAATCCGGCTGGTAAATCATAAAATAGTTTATCCGCATCAATCCTTCACACACTTCTTGACACGTTTTTAAAAAATGTTACATTTTTTGAAATTTTTTTTAAACTACAGAAAGTTCTGACGAAATTCTCCACAATAATATTTACCAAACAGATTTTCTTTACTGATATTCTCTTTCATTTTCAAACTTTTGCAAAATAAAGTTTATATTATTACATTTATCATTTCAAATTATTATCATTACCAATAAGAACTTCTTTCATTTTTCGAAGTTTTCCAAATGGAAAATTTGTATTTCAACTTATTTGAAAACCCTACGTTTGGCAACCCTCAAACTCACAAAGAATCAGACAAAGTCGAAGAACGGGAGACATAGAAGAAATGGCCAAAAGAATAACACAGCATAAAACTGAGGCAGCGTTCGTGTACGTATAAATACTAAGCGGAAATGCTATTGAAAATGTATGCATATTTCACTCACACAAACACGAGTGCATATTTGCCATTATGTACATGCACACGCATACATGCTCAAAGCAGCACGCACACATGCAAACGCTTTAGTAATTTTACCCTTGGTGTGGTTTCGCTTGTATGCGGAAAACTCTCTATACATGTGCGTGTATCCGTGTGCGAGTAATACAACAGCTCGGTGTGAGGAATTTTGTCTGAGAATTATTGATTTTTGTTAGAGCTTCGTTGTGTTTGTCTGTGTGCGAGGAGTGCGCAGTGAAACTTTGAGACCACCCATGTCTGTCTGCTCGACGATATGTTGCTGTTGTTGTTCACTTCTATACATTTCCCTTTACTTGGATGTATGAGTTTTACTGCCTCGTGTATGTGTCTCACACGTATGTACATGGATTTCCCAACATTGTCTTTGTCTCAGTTTATATCCTGGCTCGTTCGTATGGTACTTCCTCTTTCCTCTCGGACGTGAACGTTTTTACAAGTTTGGCGTCGCAGCCTTAACTTTTAGCCATCGTTTTTCTGCGTTTTTCTTTTGACTACCATTCGTTTTCATATCATATGCGCGCATTGAGTATTTTGACATTGTCTCTTGAAATTCTGCAGCAGGAGACATCTGGAGTCTTGGAGAATGTAGTCGCAGTGGAGGCAAAGAAAGCTTGGTTGCTACGCCATAGTAACCAAAGTAAAAATATCTTGCTTACTACACTCTAAGCAAGATATTTTTGTTGTCACTGCCTTTCTCCGACCGCCACTGGCTGGTGTTCGTGGTGGTGTGAGTGAGTCTTTGCCATATTTGGGCCTTTTGTGTTGCTGACCACGACCAATAGCGGATATAAGACGACATTTTCTTAACGCATTTCCCAGGAAGGTGTTGTAAGACTTTTACAGATTATCACCAGTAATATGTAGAAAAAGGCGTTGTTTTGTTGCTTCTCCGGCATGTGTCTGCATTAAAAATAAAATAAAACTAAAAAACTAAAAAATAACACAGCAAAACCAAAAGATTCCTTTAAGAGGCGTACGAAAAAAAATGCTATCTAATTGATAATTAATTACAAAAATTACAAAAATAATTATTACAAAATTTAACTATTAAAAATGATTGTATTTACTCCCCTCAAAGTATTCTTCATTAGTAACATATTACGAAGGCATTGAAAATCAAATTCCCATTACATAACGTAGAGAGGTTCGAGAGAAGACCCTTTTATTCAGGCTAGCATTTCTCTTACTAGATTCATTAAAAATTTCGAAAAACTTTTACAAGGCTTTAACACGCGAAGTGACTGGGGCATTTACCCTCTCGAAGGAATAGACAAATTCATAAATTCTTTGTTATCTGTCAGAATATTTTTGACTTTAGGGACTTAATTAGAAACTACAAAATTTTAAAATAACCAATTCAACGCAGGGTACATGCGTTCATGGGGTCGGATATGCTGAGGATATATAGCTGATTAACTTAAATTATACAATGTATCGTCATATTTATCGTAGCAGCATATTCAGCACCCGTTTGGTGGTACACATTTATACATGATGTGCTATGATATGGTGATATATCTCGGGAGTTTTAGCTGTATTAGTTGCCGATGTCAGTGGCGGCACCTATCGGAAAATAATTTCACTACAAGTTGTAAATTTGTAATCAAACAAAGTTAGGGAAATTGACATTTAAATTCTGAACTTCAATCAACGTTGTTTTAAAATAATTAAATTCTAATAAATGTGAACGGACTATTATCAAAATTGCCGATCAATGTAGTGGATATTAACAGCGATCCATAGAGAATTGAAAACCGAAAACGCGCTATTTCTGTATGAAATTTTGAGTACTTAATGGGGGGTTAAATGACCCACCCTTGCACGACGGTTAGATGTAGATCGTTAGGACGTTTCTTTGAACGGCGGTTTCGCCTATATTCTGACGAACAGTGGAAAATGCAAAGCTCTCCCATATTTCATACATAGAATGAAAGGGAATTTTTTTTTTTCTTAATTGTGGGACAAACAACTTCTATTCGATATAGTATTTTCAAAATATTTGCATCCCAGCACCCTTTCTGCTGTAATATAATTTTCAATTTCCATTTCCAAGTATTTGAGGAGATTAAATTATCCGATATTGTTCAGTTTAACCGAAATCTAATTGGAAAGTGGATATTTCACATTACAACGCCAGTATTATTTCTCAATTCAAGCCTCATTGCAACGTGTGGGTTATGCAAAAGTGTCCATCAAAAATGCTAAAATTCATTACATTCATTCTGCATTGCAACAATTCGTTGGAAATGGAATACAAATCGGCTGCAAAAGAATATCCTTAATGTTGAAAAGATTGTAGAGAAAATTGCTTACGGTTCTTGACCTCAATTGAAATTTTATTGGAAAAACGTTATATCTTCCATTTTCATGCCATAGGAGTTCCACAAAAAGATCTAAAGCAGATGTGAGGGGAGATATCAGAAAAATGTATTTATTTTGCAATGAAATTGAAAAACTTTCTATTTTTATCTTCTGTGTGTCTGTTTTTCTTTTATTTTTTTTTTACTTTTTGAGGGCCGTTTACTTTGACTTTTGTAAGGACTCACAACAGGTATTTAAGATTTTGTGCTGCCTTTTTTCTTGTTCGATTTTGTTTCAGCTTTTTTGCTTTTTTGTTTGTCGAATGCCTGAACTTGGGAATTCCCAATGCCAGATGTTAGACGACGGATTTCTTTTGTTAAATAATATTAGAAGGGACGAGTGTGAGCGAGAAGGGTCTTGATGGTATGCGTGGCAACAGGACCGGCAATGACTCTATAATAATCGTATGAATGTGTAAATGAATGTTGTTTTGCAAAAGTATCACTTCCGCTTTGGGCCAGACATTGACTTTTTTCTGGGCTCAACCGAATAAGAGCTAGCAAAAAAAAAAAAAATCCAAAACAACTTGTGCCAGACGCACAAAAACATTCTCCCACGCACACACACACCGACATAGATATGCTCTGAAAGGACGATGTTTTTTGTCAATTGTTTGGGTGGCAAAAAAGCAAAAGTTGCGTAGCAATAATATGCCAAATCATAGGGAAAATATCAAATGCCAGTAGAAGAATAGAAGCAGTAAATGTTAAGGGAGAAAACGTCTGGAAACAGAAGGCCAACTTACTGCATAACTGAGGTAAAGTAAGAAAGATATAGAATTTTCAAGGAGGTAGCACAACAATTCCTCCAACAGCAACCTCAATCATTCCTACATTTGTACATTCAACCGCTCGTCTGTTCACGCTTTAAGAATACTCCAGCCAACAACCTGCAACATATTGTTCTTTTCCTAGCACAGACAACTTTTCGCCCTCTTCTCTGCAGTTAAGTTTCATTTTTTTTTTGCGACTACCAGTAACAAAAACTTTTTCCTTTTCATACAATTTGTTTTGTCTCTTCCCTATGCTATTGTATTATATGATGAGAATTTTTTTCCTTAGCTTTTCTCAACGCTTAAGGATCCTCTTCAGACACGCTAAAGTCTGGCAAAGAAATAAGCTGTATTTTATATGAATGGCAGGAAGACGAGGGAAAACCCCCAAAACGTTGAAAACAATTCACAGTGTAATACAACAAAAGGAGTCCTTAACCAGGACTGTTGACATTATGAACTTGAAAAATAAAATCCACTGAGCGTTTTACTACTCTTGCTACTTGTCGCCAGTTGCGGATATGAAAGAAAAACTAGCAGGGAGTTAGGGTGAAGAAAAATATGTTAAAGACGTCAAGAAAACATGAGAGAAAACAATAACATTGATGTTATGATTCTGAGGCAAAAACGAGGACGTAATGTGCAATATGAAGACATTTGTTTTGGTTTTCTATACATTTGTTCCCGACCTAAAGAACATTAAACACAGTGGGTAGCAACATTTTCCTAAAGGAAAAAGAAAGAAAAGATACTCAGTAACATACAAATTCGTTAATAAAATCTTTATTATTGCGATAATAATTGTAAATGAAATAGTTTTTCTTAATAGAAATTGGTCTGTAATTCGCATAAGAAATCTCATTTAGGTATTTCGATATAAAGGGCGGTTAATCAAGTCCAAACCTTTAAGAGCAATTGAAAAGAACCAATCGGTAAAAACGAAAAACTGAACAATTCAGCTCAGTTTTTGTTCTATCCCGTAAATATTTGCCGAACCTATAGAATACAAGCAATCCTCATAATTAGGGCTTAGCATTTTTTATAATCCAAATCGTAAAAGCCTTAGCATGCTTTCGGGCGCAATTCTATCATTTCTTGAAATTGAAAATATTTTGCCAATGAAAATTTGCCAAACTTAAGGAATGCGATCGAAATTCATACTAAGCATTTCATTTTGTCATGGCCAGAAGCGCCCAAAGCATACTTTCAGGCGCAATTATATTATGTACTGACACCGAATACATTTTATTTACTTACAGTTGTGGTTTCTTTCTGGGAGAAGTTTACGTTTCAATTAGTTACAGTTGAGTTGCATTTTCAATGTATTTTATTGTTTATAGCTTGGGTTTTACAAAGCTAACTTCAGACTCTAAAAGACCAGCATTGTAGCATTATATTGAATAACTATATTTTTAACAGATTATCAAATTATTAGATGTAAGAATCTTTTTATAAAATTGTACAGAATGGTCCTTTTTTGGACTTTGACCTAACGAATACAAGCAATTTCCTCATGCTTGGAAGTTCATTCTTTTGTATCTAAAAGTGCACAATTCTCTGCATACTTTCAGAGGATATGCTATAGTTTCATTTTATGAATTGCCAATTAAAACTTTAGTTTAACTTGATTATATATAGTCGAGGTGCTTTTTATTCATTGTTATACGTCTAAGGATTTCAAATTATATATAATAACTTTTGGACCGGACATTTCCAACACCTTGTAACACTTCTACCATATAAAGAGATTACTATACTTACAAACTGCAGATAATTTATATTAAAGCTTTTATTTCATGAACCATTGCCTTTTGGTAGAATTTAAAATTTCTTTTAAACAAGTTTACTTAAAACATCTGTCAATGCTGGTAAGACAATTTCACAGGATAACATGAACTACTCTCTAAGAAGAATACATATGTGATCTCATTCTGTTAGCAGGATACAACGTTTTATCTAATATTAGTTACCACATGCTTTCGGACGGAAGTATTGAACAACTGGCTACACAGAGTCTTTTTTTTTGCTCTTATGTTGCCCACATATATTAATGTGGTTTGTGCGCCACCTATCTTGTCTTAATAGCGTTATTTTAGAAACCATTACCGATATGTAGACAGCAACTTGATTTGGCTAGAAGATAGTATATAGTAGCATATATTAGTTTTACCTTCAAATTGTAGCTGACCGAAATGCAACAATCTTCTAAAATCTCACCTAATTAATAGAATGTTGTGGGAGCAAATACGGAACATAAAGCAACACATTCAGACCTATTTGCAATACGGAGATTTAATGGTATGTCTTGTGTGGCAAATATCGAACATTAATTATTATTTCAGGAAAAAAAATAACTGACGCACAGAGAGTATCTTCTCAAATTTTCAAAACTGTGGAATTCATGGCTTCAGGATCTACAGGAGCCACACAGACATATTGGACCAAAATAAAACTTTTGATAAAGTAATGGCAGCGCCACCTATTGACTATTATTTATACTATTTGAGAAACCACGACCAAAACACAAATGACAACTTGTCTAAGTTTCATAGCAATGAAATGAATAGTATAGGAGCATACAGTAGTACAACAGACATCTTCATACATCTTCAATTTGTGTGTAATACTTCAGAAAGCGAGAAGAAAATTCAGATGAATGATGAAAATTTCGTTCTGTCAGTCGTTATTGTATGTTGGCGGAAATATAATTTAAGTATCATTCAAATGCATTGTTTTAAATCATTCAAATTTGTAGAATTTGTTTTGTAAATTTTCCTGTTTATAGTAACTTTGCAAAGCAAATGTTGTTGGCGGCAAACGGAATTTGAATTTTCTTGAAATTTTTGAACACATTTTAGTATTATAACAATATTTATCATGTGCAGTATCACCAGCATCAATTGCACGTTAATTGTACAACTTTAGAAAATATCATCGCCACATAGACAAGCGGAAAATTATATCGACACACGATTCTACACTGAGCATACAAATTGAAATTTAATAATTTTCATATATAGTAAGAAGCTACAAAAGCGCTATCTATCGCATATAAATTGCACTATTTCAAAAACTATTGCAAAACTGAGCTTAAACAGAGTAAACGAGATGTTTCATTCCAAATATCATCTTTTAGTCGACTTTTGTAAACACAGCAATGTATACAAGCACGAGACATTTCATTCCAATTATCATCTATTAGACAGCTACAACAACAAATCCTTGCCAATATTTGATATGTTAAATTAATTGAAATATCTTGTCTATCAATTAATTCCATCAAACTTAGCTTTGACAATTTTCCTCCACTGTGCGTGTTGTTGGAAACATTGCATAAAAATGCCATAAACCCCAAAAAGTATCGCAGGCTAGACATTCGAAACGTTTCCTTGCCACATAAGCTGCTGTAAAAAGGAGTCGTTGTCATCAACTCTGGAGTGTCTAGGGAAAACACCAGCAACCAGACATTGTCAAGCACACACACACACGTACACAGAGACACAGGCTTTATAACCACTACCGCCATCCTGTCGTCGCCGCTACCACCATCACATGGTAAATAGTAAATATGACAAGTGAACGAATACAAACGCACATTTCTCAGGGCAAAAAAAGTACAGAATCTGGGAAATTCCCCAGTAAAACCGCACAAAAAAACTGAAACATTTCCCATAACACTCGAACACGCTCCGGCACATATACACATACACACATACACATTCGTATGCACACAATTCCCGCAAAAGTACTGGCGGGACACTTGTTACGGATTCCGCACTTTTTATGGCAACAGCGAGCATAGAAAGTGTATCAGCACATCAGCACAAACCTATAGTCGCTCTAAAGTTTACATGTCTGGTGCATTACTTTGGCTTTTGTGTTGTTCCCAAGTATTTAGCACTAATGTGTTGCCTGTTTTCCCCCAATTTCCAACGTTACACGATGCCAGCTTTCAAAGACGAGAGATGTGCGTTCAACATGTTGCACGTATTCAAAACTCGTAGTTTTCCGTGGCACCCGGATGGTGGAGGTGCGGCATAACGTCTGACACAGTCATAGCTCACAGAAACTGAATTCAAATGCTTTGCTGCAGCAATAGCAAGGAATGTTTTGGAAAAAATCAAGGTCAACATTATAAACAACTTTCTTCTTTTGTTGCGATGTGTAGTCGCGGCAATAGCACCAACAACATGAAATGCCAACATCGTTCATGAGAGTGGAACTTCAGCTGTACACAGAAATATAGCTCAGCATAAATGTTTCACTTTCACATGGCGTTGAAGGTGCAAATGTCGACATGTCATCGTGTACACAAATTACAAATCGGAAACATTTCCGCATCCGGCTCTCGAAATGCCTAAAAAATCAAACCGGCGATACTAACATTTGTTTATTGTTCGTGTTATTCACACGGATTTCACTACAACTGCAAGCAACAACAACAACTTGGCATCACTGGTCAAGAGCATATGACTCATACGCCATGGGGGTCAAGTATGCCACTTCCTGCAACACAGTGGGCGAGTTTTAAATACTTTCCTTTTTGCGATTTCAAATACGATTTCAAAATACTTTCCTTTTTGGAATAAAAAAATTGACGTGGCGGTATTACACAAACCATCGCGAGTTTCCAGAGGGTACAGCCATCTGAACCAGAATTTCTTAACGACAGGCTATCCTACGATTTCTTTGACAGATGATGATAATACGACAAACAGCAATAAATACCACTGCTGCCGCCTTTAATGATGGTGCCGTGTTATTTGAATGCGCTGACAAAAAAAGAGAAATATTAGTGCAGCCTTTCCCAAATTTGAGAAGTAATGTTTGCTATACAAGAAGATAAAGTCAAGTTATGGGTTTTGTTCTTAGCGCTCATTTGGTATAATGCGTAAATCTGCGTCGACCTTAACAGCAAATTCGTCGCTTCCATATAGAATGCCCATAATATCCGCCTGCAAATTGTCGGTAAAATCATGTTTGCAACGACGCACTAAGAAAGTGATTTAATGGCAAAATCCTCTTTCAACCAACAGAAATGCAGCTGCACAATTTTTACATTTTTCAGTACAAGGCGCAGATCCCTAGACAATAAAGCATCCATATTGAATAGTTTAAATGTTTTAGAAATTGATAGTTTGGGTCTCACATAATACTAATGAATCCAAAATCGAGTACTTGACATTTTGGCAAAGCTTCGAATCTGGAAATCTATAGTATTAATATCATCATAGAGAGTAAATAATTTAAGGATTTCATAACTCTATTCTCAAATAGTCTGAAGCATATACGCTGCCTGCAAAGTTCGACGATATTATTTGCTTGCGCCTAAGAAGCGGCTATGATTTTGTGACAACAGATTCATAACTAAATGACCGAAAATATTGTAATGGCAATAGGAGCAACTAAATTTTAAATTTTAATTCATATTCGTTTTCGAATTTCTTGTCGATCTTCAATTTAATATGATTTTGATGCTTAATTCGACTCAAGATCATTTTTCTATTAGCAATTATTTATTTTGGAAATAGAATATAATTCCAATACTTGCAAAATTGATTATATCGACGCAGCTATCTGGACGGATAGCTATTTCGGTTCGCCAAATTAACATCTTTAGCGCTGTTTGTGCTTTGTCGAACATCATCGCCACGTTGCAGATTTATAACTTCGCGAAACTTCATTGAAAACATTTTTGCACTGGTGAGCAAAACTTCCCAATTGACGCTCGAGAAAGCACGAACTGTAAGAGCACTGAAGATGGTATTTTAATTAAATATGGAAAATAAAACAAAACGTTTAAAATCATAGTTTGATTATCATAAAGTTTCAAATGTATCGCCATAAAAAGTAAATAATTTATGGATGCCAAATTACAGATCAAATTACAGATCTCTGTGGATTATATAGTAAGGAAGGAGGTAAAAACGCCAGTATCGCTAAATAAATTAGATATATTTATCAATAAGCTATATTCAATAAAATTAATGTTCAACAGAATTATTTAATGCGTCTAAAAGCATGCTTTATGCCAACAAATATTCGCATTTATTTCTCTTAGCTTAAAAATATCAAAGACTTGAACCAAACGATATCAAAAGTGTATCAAACCCTTGGAAGTTGTTCGATTCTTCTAAGGCTTTATTTACTATTTCGATTACTATTGTCAGGACAAAACATTTAAATGATCCTTGCTATCTATATTTAGCAGAAGCCTCAGCTAAAAAAATAGACTTTGTATGAAATGAATTTCGTATACATTTTTCAGAATTTTTAGAGCAAAAGATGTTTTCCTACAACAAAACTGAATACTGAAGCATAGGTAGTACTTTCTGTTGAAAATTCTTAGAAGATTGCCAATGTATTTAAACAACAAATTAATCATCTGAAAGCTTTCAGGAAAACGCATTAAAGTTATAAGAAGTTAGCCTTTAGTACGGTAAGTTGGACATAATCTTCAGAAACATATCGATTTATTGATTATCGTTTCGAAGCCAATGACTACAATCGTCGAAACTTTTGATTTCCTACATTTCTCCCACTGTAAATTTGTCGGTAGTGCCCTTATATAGTTAGCATTTAAACGGAGGGAGAACCACTATTGCCAGTTGGATTGTGCATCTAAAAGTTGCATGCATTTCGCGTGAGAAAAAAAAAACAACAACGCGCTGGACTCTTCATTCATTCCAGTCAACTTTTATTTTCAGTTCCACACTCTGGTGCATTGGTGGCATGTTCAAAGTTTATGACTTTTTCGGCGAATGTTTTTAGACGTGAGTTGGGAAAAAGTTGTTCTTTTTTCGTCAATTCTTGTTATTCTTTGAATTCCTCGAATGTCTGTGCGCTGTGGTGGCTCTTTTTTTCATCGTATTTTCACCAGCAACAGCATTCGCATGTTGCATGTACTTTTTTTTGATACTGCAGTCACTGGTATCTGGCTGCAACATTCAAATGTAAACCATTCTATGTATTTTCTTTTTCCTGTTGGTTTGTTGGTTTATGGTATTTTTTTCGCAATAGAAGTTTTCACATGGCGGCGACCTATATTTTATAAAAGAGTACCAAATTTACACATATGTGTATATCGGTTGAACTACATCTGTCAGAGCACAAGTGCGTCCGTCCGCTTGGCTGTCTGTCTCTTTATTGGTTGATGTCAGCGTAGTAGTGTGTGCTTACATGCGTTATTGTTATCAACACCATAGCCGACAGTATACAAAATAGTACCTACTACTACCAACACCATCAAAAGCACTCAATTGTTGAAACTACCAATGCCGCCACATTTATGCTGTTAACATTGCAACTATTTAACACTGTACCACTTGAACGTCAGAGTTTTTATCGAGTTGCATGATGTTGTTCATACAAGCTTCCAGTCAATGCGATGATGGTGCAACAACCTGTTGTTCGTAAAACTATTCTACAATTGAATTTTTAAATGGAATTTCAAACAAAAAAACTTTATACCAAATAACACGAATGACAAACACACTGATAACACTGCTCCCTTTTGTAAGTTTTGCTTTGGATTTTTTCAATCAGTCATTGCAGGCGTTTTCAGTTTAAAGCATATTTTTAGGCATCCTGCTGGAGGGATCAACGAGAATGAGGGAAAAAGGAATACTTTGCAAAAATAGAAAAGGACCGTGTTAATGCGTTTTTAATTAAAACTCTTATAATATGTAAAAACCTTCAGTATTGATAATCACCCTCACGTGGAATTCTAATTAAAATTATACAGAACTGGTAATATTTGGGTAAAATTTCAGGAAGATAAGCAAAGAGGAGGAGAGCAATTTTCACAATTCATTAAATTAAGTAAAATGAAAAAAAGGCTGTTGATCGACTTTTATCATTAAATGGAACTTCAACATATATTGTTTGTTGTGAAAATCATGCTTTTATAATTCATGCTTTTATATTACTTGAGCATTTTTAATACCATTTATATCGATAGTTATCGTTAAAAAAAAACAACAGATTTCCACCATATCTCACTTAAGAAAAGAGGAAAGTATTCCGTGACTTAATATATAAGTCTAGTTTTATCTTTGCTAACCAGAGTGACTTTGTAGTAACAATTTCCAACGCTAATATTTATCGATATCGACCGACAGTCGAAACTGGTTGTATTTAATTTCCCATCAATTTGATCTATTGCATAATTTATCGGATTACAATTATAATAATATATAAAAGTCTTCCTAAAAACCTATTAAATACTTCCAGAAAATCATCACGGATGCAGTTTAAAGCATTAACGTAATCGGTGGTATACTTGAAAACCGATTATTAAATATCATGGGTTATCTGTCGATATTAATAAAAGAATTGGTAGCGCATATTAATGTATATCTCGTTCAATTTCTAAGAAATTGCTTAGAGTTAACCCGTCTCAATGCAATATAAGAGTTCAATATGCTACATTTCAATCCATAGTCAAAAATGGTTGTATTTCATTTCCCATCAATTTGACCTATCGCATTACTTATCGGATTACAATTATAATAACATATAAAAGTTCTACTAAAAACCGAATAAATTCAGCCAGAGATTCATCTAGGATGCAATTTGCAGCATTAACGTGGTTTGTTGTTGAAACAGAGTCGATTATTAATTATCGTTGGTTATCTGTCAATACCAATAAAAGAATTGGTAACGAATATTAATGTATATCTTGTTCAATTTCTAAGCAATTGTTAACCCCACTCAATGTTGTATCAGATTTTAATATGCTGCATTACGATAAATCTGAAGCAAAGCTCGCATTACCAAACTTGCCTCAAAATTGCGTAGAACGCTGTAAAAAATCATGCGACAATGCAAAATTGTATATTTTAGCCATAGTTTAAAAAGTTTCTGTAATGATACCTTCATCAAATTTGGTCAGTTTTTGGTACATTAGATTTTCATAAACTTTAAGCTGGTTTCACCATTAGAAAATCTTTATTTAGCATCTAATTGAATGGAATTAGCAAATTTTGCAAATTTAAGTATTCTTAATTTCAATAAATCTTAAGCCATGTTCACATTATCGAACTTGAAACAGAAAAATAAGTATTAAAAAAGCATTTTAGTAAGTACCGGAGGATTACGAAATTTCTTACCAGGATATACATATAGTAGTAATAACAATTACAACAGTAAAGATATTTGTGACCAGAGTTTACTTTCTTGATGTTTTCTATGAGTAATTGATAATTGTTTATTTTAAATTTTTAAAGTTTTACAAACAATATAAATTTTACCTGATTTTTAAATACAATATTTCCATATAGACTATTGGGTATGTGAACGTTCAATATTTGATTTTGTAAAGACTACAGACTGCTGTATTGTTTGTGAGTAAATCTTGCAGAGCGATTGTCGCATGACAACTGTACTTAACTTTATACAAAAATCTTAATTTAAACCAATATCCAGCTGATTTGTATGACAACTTTTCAAATCGTATAAATTCTGACACAGGTACTCTGTCTTTATCCCGCTCATTCATTAACCTGTTAACATTTTTTTTTTAATAAAACTCTCTCTTGTCTGAACATAGCTTAAAAACAGAATCGAAGATTGCTATCGTTTGCCTTCCTAGACAAATTTTATATTACACAGTATTCAACTAGAAGATTGAAACATTTGGATATATTTGGAATATGCCAAAAATATAAGATTATAATGCTGTTGGACGACTTTTTTTAGGTTACCGTAACGGGTATCAAAGGCATTCATTTATTATGAAATCAGTAATGGTAGAAAAGTGTGTAAAAACTAATAAATATGAAAATATATAATTTTAAAATGTAGACATATTTGGAATGCAATTGTTTGAACAGTTCTCAATTATTACAATACAAATATATTGATAAAATGATTCTTTTAGAAACTAAGTTTGCATTCAGACATAAGTTAACCGTGTAGCATTGCAATAAGTGCATTTTGTTGGCATACCTTGACTTTCAATTCTAATGTTAAGACTTTTCATGAAAGAAAGACAAAGTTTACAAATTTTTTCGCTAAGAGAATTTTCTAACACAGTTTCGCAAAAACAATCGAATCCAACTGCCATGTTATGAGATTTTTGTTAAGTTCTTAATGTTTTACAATTAATAATTGTAATGCAAAACGAGATAATTTCAAAATTTTATAAATTTTACGGCATCAAACATATTACGACGAAAAACAACATATTTTTGCGATTTCAGTGTTGGAAAACAACACAACTTAGCAACACTGATTGTTTTTAACGTGGAATTAATGATGGATGATGCAAAGAATAAGTGAAAATAATATATCGGGTTGGCAGTGAAGTGAATTGTTTTTTTTTTTTGCTTTTTATTTCTTGCTCAAAGTAAATTTCAAACTTTTTATTCACACAAAAAATTTTAATCTATAGAGTGGCGCATAAGTAACGCTAAGATTTGATCAGTGAATATATTTTTTGTTTATATCTTTTTTCGTCTCTTTACAGAATTAACTAAATAATATTTGGGAAATTTATGATGGAAAGAGGCTCAGCACAGAGCGAAGAACCAAAGTTGTTCAATTTTACTTTGAAAGTCAGCATTCGATTATTCAGATCCTATCGAAATTTCTTTCATGTTCGAAATGTTCCTAGCGCTCCAACAATTTATCGATTGGTTTAGCGTCAAGGGGCTGTCTGTGATCTTCCGCGTGCTGGAAGACCTCATGCAGTTTGAGTGAAGTGCTCGAGTGCAAGCAAGTATTGAGGAAAACACCGAAACTTCCTTCACTTCCTTCAGGCAACGTTCTCAGCAGTTATAGATATCTAGGCGGTCTTTGCAAAGAATTTTACATATGTTACATCTTTTCCCATATAAGATGCAATTGGTTCACGAGTTAAAACCAAGTGATGCACAAGAACGTATTCAATATAGTTGTCGTTAACGTTACTTATGCGCCACCCTTTACAATGCAGATGCAATTTTGTTCAAGATTATTGTTCTAAAAGTGGAAAAGTGACTGATCGCTTCCAGTAAAGTACTGAAACTCGTTTCCATTAAAAAAAAATGTACAAGCTTCGTATTAGAAGAAATCCTAAATAACCAAATGAAGGCTATAAAATCAGCTGCCAAACATGTTCCAATATTATTTACGTGACCGCAAAGGTGTGTATCTATCATTGCCCTGGTGAAAATTTGCGCTTTTGTGATTCATCAATTCTGGGTTCTTTTCTTCATAGATCCAATAGATCCAATATTTATAGTTTACTACCTTAGAGACAGTTTAGAGTAAACGAATACCTTAAAATCCCATCAAACTGAGAACACAACTTTTTTCGTATACTTCAGCTTTTGACGAAGTTTGAGCCCGTTCAACCTACTTGGATCAGGGTCTCTTTCAATTAGCATTGTTATAAAAAAACCTATATTTCATTTCCAATGACAACGCTTTGCAAAAGGAATACATTTAGGTTTGCATTCAAGTAATAAATCGCAGGTGTTTCTCCAGTGGGGTAAGTAGATTTAATTTATCCGTCCTTCCTTCCTTTTTGATGAGTCCGGGACACTTCAAATGAATTTAAGCGGTAGTACGCAATACCTTTAACTTCTCTGCAACTTCTTGAATAAAAACGGGTAGAGTCGGACTTTGATTTTATACTCACCATCAACCTCATTTAACCGACTGCTTCTTCCTTGCCAACAAAATACAGGAACAACTGGTTCCATTGAAACAAGTTTCGCTAACTCTGGATTAAGGCTATAAAATTAATGTAGCATCATGTTCATCTAGCCGGCCGCTCCATGGTCATCTTTCAGTATAAAATTTCCTAAACCAATTTTGGAATGTACATTCTATTAAGGCGTCCAACCCAAACATGTTACAAACATACCCAATGTGCTTCCATAGCTTTTTGCAAGAGTAAAATATTTCGAAACTGTTGAATTGAATTAAATTTAAATTTAAATTTATTTCAAATTCACGAACCAATGCAATAGTAAACAGGCCACAGAAATTATTGCAACAAATCAGAAATTGAAGTTTGAAATACCTGCTCTATAATCACATACCATGCAATGTAATCAGCTGAGCTAAAGCATTTCAAAGATTACAAAGGCTCCATCTGTGTGCAAAAAATCGAAATTACTTTTTTGCCTAAACAATAGTAGCGCCCTTCAGGCGTAAATCGGAAAATCGTATAATAATTTCAATTTCTTTTTTGTAGAAAGCTTAGTGGCCGACTGTGGCACAATAGTTAATGTGGGCAAGTGCAGCCCATATAATAGTAGGTTCAAGACCTAATACAAATATCTATCTTTCTTTATCCGCCAGTCTCTTCGATATGCAGACGGCCACTTCGAATATCAAGTCGGGTAATTGACGAACCTAGTAAACGTCTCTCGAAATCATGTTCGGATTCCAGATTCCTTTCAGTGAATCTAAAAATAGAAATGCGTGCAAGTCCATTGCATGCAAGAGAATTTGACTTAAAAACGTTCTTAGCCAGTTCTGTAACACAGTTCCTGATGGGAATTCAATTTAACCTGGTTTTATACGTTTCTCAAACGAATTGCCTTCCTTCATTCCTTTTAGTTCCACAAAGTGATGTGTGCAAAGAAAACATGAATTACATAAATTTATTTTAAAAATGCAATTAAAATTCTTTTAATAACAAATGACTTTAATTTAATAACGCAAAAATGTGAAAAGAGTGTAACTACAAAAGAGAAAATTTCAAAATATACAAAAATGTACGCTTGCACACACACACACACACACACATTTGCCCATAATGATATATTTTTAAATTGTGTTTTTATCACAAATACGCAGGCATTCCATTTTATGAGATGGCGTTGATGTCGACGGCGACAATAATGATGATGATGATGATGATGATGACAATGATGATGCTGGCGCTGAAGATGACGGTGACGTTGGTGGAGATGACAATGGTGGTGATGATGATGGTATTGGTGATAAAGACGCTGCTGATGGTAGTGATGTAGAAAAAATATTTTGGTTATTTAAAATTTCGTTTACTTAACATCAATAGAAGAGAAGCTATAGAAGAAGCCAGGCATCAGAGCCAAACCAACATTAAAATTTATGTTGTTATCTTCTCTCCCCCTTACAATCGGCTTTGTGTAAAAGGGGGTGTATATAGCTTGGCGGTTTGGGTGGATGGAGGCAATTTAAAATTAAGCGGACAAGTTCCTCTTTTCCATCACTAGTATTCCACTTCTTCCTCTTGCCATTCCATTCAGTAAGCCCTGTCCAAACTCTTACAGAATTGAAAATGTAAGTTATCGTACATGAAAATGAATAAATCGTATGGGAAAAATGAGAAGAAATGATTGTGAATGTAAGCCAAGCGGAAAAGAAAAACAGGATAATGCCCGTATCCTCTGATGATAATGTACAAGAAGAAACAAAGGCTTATTCGGATATTTACTTAAAAGCTTAAAAGTTGAGTCCGGTCAAAATAGCCATCTCTAGCGAGAACAGAATAAAATAAAAATGAAAGTTTCAAGAGAAAAAAGGACATTTTCTACCTGACCTGCTGAAATTTTAAAAAGTTTTAGTTTACATATCCCACCAGAAGTTATTTCAAGAAAAATGTAATAATTGTGCCCGTAAATCGATATAACTTACGAACGATGGTGCCCGAAAGTCTTGATTTATACGTTCTTCCAAATAGAAAATTATATGTTTATGACGTCATGTACAATGACAGGAATTAGCATATTTTTAGGCTGCTGATTTCAATTTAGAAGCTATGATTTCGGTTTCTCTCACAATGAATTATAAAATATTTTATTTTAGTGCTAATATTTCCAATTTTACTTCACTGCTTTACTTTATACTTACTTTTTAGTTTTTTGTTTACAAATATTTACGATTAATACGAGAGCGGTCCCAAAACTAGTTGTAGCCGTGATATGTAGATGGTGCCAGAAGTTTGAAAAAAAATTATTTTGGTGAAAAGTGGCAACCTTATAAAACATACCTTTTAAGTCTCAAGGGGCCACGTTCTTTAGTATTTTCATTTGGGCCGTCAAAATTAAACGATACCAATGAACTTGTAGACATGAAAAAAATTGGTCATCGTTATGTAATTCAATATTTCCATTTGAAAGGTCTAAGTCCAACCAATATTAAAGCCAAACTAGATTATACTCTGTGGGAGTCTGTTCCTACGTTTAGAGCTGTAAAATATTGGAGAGCAGAGTTTAAACGAGGCCGTACGGGTTACCAAGACGAACACCGTTGGGGTCGACCAATTGAGGCGTCCACGCCTGTCACGTTTAAAGAAATCCGCAAAATTATATTAGATAATCGTCAGCTGAAGGTGCGTAAGCTAGCTAAAATTATGGACATTTCAAAAAGTGCTATACATCATATATTGACCGAAGATTTGAAGACGAGAAAGATGCCGCTCTTGCTTGCGTCGTGAAAATGTTTTAGTAGAGTTTGGTTGTTTTGGCGATGCTTCACCGCAATAAAGCCGAATTTTTGATTTGATTCATAACCATAGATAAGACATGGGTCCTTAACCTCACACTCGAAACAAAGGAACAAAAGCAGTGAACTAAAACGGGAGAATCGTGTCCAAAGAAGACGGTTCCATCTGCAGACAAGGTCATGGGATACGCATAAAATTTTTTTTATTAATTATCTTCAGAAAGGAAAACGGCGAATCAGTGGCGAATATTATGCTAATTTATTGCAGCGTTTAGGTGATGATATTATGGAAAAAAAATTTCATTTGGCGAAAAATAAATTATTGCTTCATCAAGGCAATGCTCCAGTTTACACAGTCTCTACTGCCATGGCCAAAATTAATGAATTACAGTTCGAACTGACAAATCACTTACTTTATTTCCCAGATTTAGCTTCTTCGGACTATTTTCTATTTCCAAACTTGAAAAAATGGTTCGGTGGTAAAAGATTTCCCAAGAATGAAGAGCTGGAGTCTGCGGTTGATGGCTATTTTAAGGAGTTTGACAGTTCTTATTATAAGCAGGGTACAGAAGCTACCGAATATAGTTGAAAACAGTGTACCGAGTTAAAAGGAGGTTATATGAACAAATAAATAATGTTTCTCAAAATTTTGTATCATATTTGTTAGGTCGGCTAGTCTTGAAAATCGGCATGTTAAAAATCACTATAAAAATAGAAGCATGTGGAAAGGCTTAAGATAGAGGTCAGAAGCTTCGGTCCACAGTATCATAAACAATGTATGGAGACTTTAACAAATAAATAGACATATCTAGCATATCGATTTATCTTAGCCTGGATTAAGTTATTGTATGAGCCGGGATTTTTCACTTTACCTACTTTACCTTACTTATGCCACCTGCTGTCTATTGTGAAGAGGATGTTACATTTTCAGATAGATTGGCTTAATGACACGCTAATCTACATGACAATGTAACACGTTTTGTCCTTTCGTCTTACAATATATGCGCCAACTTAATCCATTTTTCCAACTAGAGTTAGTATTACTTGGAATATTTCAATAACAACACTTTTAATAGGGACAGTCCTTTAAATATAGTTTATAATACTTCTGATACCATCGTATATTGCTTTGAATTAACGAACAAATGGTGAAATGGTTTAAAATACTGCAAATAATACCCTGTATCTAAAGTTATGTTCAGTGTGGGCAACTTTTCTCTTACTAGGCAGATTTCCATTTTGGACTTAATCAGCCTATAAAATATTCAGCCTCATATCTCGACCTATGCGACAGACACCCGGATTGCCTAAATTAAGTTCTTGTATGGGCAAGTTCGTGTATGGATTTTTCTACTGAACCCTTTGCGTCCACCTGTGAATCCTGTGTCCATCCATCCATTGTCAGATATATAGGCATGCCATGAAAATTATTTTGTCTGACAATACGACTATGGGCAACTTAAGCCGCTTTTCTCAAATGAAAGTTGTTACTTTTTTTTAACATTTCCACTATCATGTCTATTATTTGAGATGTCCATTAAAATGGTTTATACGCCATCAAATATTGTTATGTATTAAGGAATAAAGGGTGAAATTGTTTGAAAAAAATTAAAAAAATTGCCTTTTTCCTAGAGGCAGGTTCAGTTTTTGTGTGAGCAAATTCTTTTTTGCTTGAATAATTTTGTCCAATTTCGAACTTAGCATTCTTAGATTGTCATAAATTTTTACGCCGGTCTGGGATATAACTGTACTTATTGCAAGGAAACAGGACCCGAAATTTATTGTTTTTAGTATTTAAGCGTTTTTTAAAAAATCGCTATTATGAAAAATTGTTATAACTTTCGAAATAGACGGAATTTTTAAATCACACTTAAACGACAATCTGTGTCTGAAGAACATAAGCAGTAATAGTAAAAAAGATGCCCCTGTCAATATCAAATCAAATATCTAGAGATAATTTTTAAAAAATCGCTGTTTTGATATATTGTTATAATTTGTAAGCTGTGCCGGTTTTTTGGAATGTGGATTTAACGTAAAAATGGAATTAGTAAGAACAATAATGATAACGAATAAACTAGTCCTTGTTTAAAGTTCACTAAAGTTGTTTTTCCTGGTGACCATAAATATTCACTCGCTTGAGATTGAGGGTTGAGCTTTGGTGTAAAGATATCTTATAATCATAGGCAGGTTGAGTGAGAAATTGAACAAAATCGTGCGAATAAGAAGTGAAGCCACCAAACTTTCCCGGGAAATGTTCCAAGCCGTCAAATAAAACACACATAAAGCTATGATTTCTATGAAACTTTTATTTCATTATAATGCTTGGACCTTGCTATTATGAACTAAATATAATGCTATCAAAATGACGGCCTCCGGATTGGTTGCAACAGTCGATCTTTTTGAGGTAGTTTTCGACCACTTTTTCCCACATTTCGGGGAAATGTGGGAATAACGGCAATAACCTGACAAATGTTGATTTTCAAATGCTTTAACATTTTGGGAGTATTCACGTAATTACAGTCTTGGACGTAGCCTCACAAAAAAGTCTAACGGCGTCAAATTGCATGATCTTAGTGGCCAATTGACGTCACCAAAATGTGAAATTTCGCTTTCTGGAAACTGCTCATGCAATAAAGCCCAATTTGGGTGGATTGTTGGCTTGTTGCATCGTTTTATTGAAACCACGTGTCGTCTAGTTCATAATCTTCTATTGCAATCCAAAAAAAGGTCAATTAAGATGCGGCCACAGCGTTCTGAATTGAAATTTGGATTATCCGTCAGATTTTCACTAACAGAAGCGATGTTTTAGCGGGGCGTACATTGCTATGATGCACAGGTCTGACCATATCTGTAACGCTTCCAGTCTCTTCAAATTTTTTTATAATCTTGCCAATTCCTTGCACAGTAGGTCGATTATGACGACCGTAATCACCACGTAATGTAAGAAAAGTGCCGGTGTTTAAATCAGCACTTTTGTAATACATTTTAACTATTTTTACGCGTTCTTCGGTAGTTAAACGATCCATATTCGTAAATAGCAAACCTTTCATTAAACAATTAACACTTCAAATGACAGGTGTTTAACAGCTGACAGCCTTGGAACCACTAAATGAATAATCCTATAAATGTACAAAAAGAGGAAAATTTTTTGTCCGCGAGTATAAATAAGAGTGTGAGTACTGTAAGTGTCAAAACCGGAACAAATTATTTCAGTAGAAAAAAAGCCTTCACTCAAGGAGGCCAAATCCATATTTCTTTTTTTTAGAATTTCCCTGATGTAATATATTTTATGGATCGGAACATTGCCCACTATCGTACACAAAAGCCAAAATTTGTGCAGAATAAAACAGCTTCCGATCTTTCATTAACTATTTGTCAAAAGCATATTGTGTTTCTCCGTATTACGATTGGCTACAGTGTTACCATGTGTACAACATAATTATCTTCAGACGTTAATGCTTGTAGTAGCTCGTAGTTTGTAAGGAAAATATGAACAAAAACGAATCATTTCTTATTCACTTTAATTTCTATTTTTGTGTACTGACTTACTTCTTATTTTGTGCTTAAATGAAAAGCTACATATCACACAAACGAATATGATCAAAAATTTTATCTGTACAAAATTTCGATAGCATCACTAACATGTAGTCTTTATAGGAAACGAAGACTGCGTTCGAACTGGACACTGTCTGATTACGCCATAGATGAGACGGTTTCGTCATTATGCGCCAGTTTGCAATTCTTTATGAAAGACATAAAAAATATACAGATTTTTGGAATTCTTTCCATCAAAAACTATTTTCCAAACAAAATTTAATTTAAAAGGATCATAATTTTGAATCTTAGCCACCAAAGCCTTTTAGTATTTGAATTACGAAGGCCTATAAACTTGATCGTATTGTACGGTTTAATCACCTCAATGAAAAAACTACATTTGAATTGTTGGAAATTGCTGCGAGTTTTTACCATATACGGTGATTGTACTATATGGTTTAATTCTAAAATCATAAAAACTCTTAAAAGTATATATTGAATTTTAAAATTTATATAAAATTAAAATATTATTTATTATTATTATTTGTTTTTTTTTTTTAATTTTAATTCCCTAAAACATCGTAGAGACTCCGCTCTGAAATTTGAATATCTTATTGATAGCGTCTAAGTCTATTAATGGTCAAAAACTTAAGTAAGTTATAAATAAGCTTTTTGAGATAGGTGGCTTTATAGGTATGTCTCCCATAAACAAAATAAAGCAATAAAATAAGAGGTTAATGAAGGTTTGCAAACGATGTTTATTAATGGCTTATTGATTTCTATTCGGAATATTGTCTTAAACATGGCATTTTTAGTATAAATATACCAAAATTTTCAAAACTTTGTCCATTTATATTACCGATATACATCGAATTTTGACTTCAGTATTACGATTATGCAAATAAAATCATTGTAATTGCAGGAATTCGGCGTAAAAATGCTTATTTGTATCGAATGTTGTAAGTTTTAACAATTTTGAAGTAAAATCATTGCTGCAGTGCAATGTATTGGGAACGCCTCTAGCTTTCGATTTTCTTCAACCTCCCATCTTGTAAACATTGCCTAGAGTTATCAAATTTCGCCCAAAATCTTAAGGTGATTTTACCCAAAAGTGAAATTTCGCTTCTTAAAAAATGAAACTATTTTACTATAGAGGAAAATATGGCGGAATTAGAACATTTGAATCAAGAGCCGGCTAAGTTTATGATTAAAGTAAATTCTGAGCAAATACTTGTGTCTGCTGTAAACGACCCTCATTTCACTGCATATCAGTCACTCTATTTTCACAAGTAGCAATTATTTAGCTGCCATAGACCACCCCCAGTATAAAAAGTGCGACTAGCGACTTTAGAAGAGGACAGACTATAAGATAGGGGCATTTTTTACAACTGATATTTGAGGAAAGTTCAAAATGTGATATAATTCTTATGTCTGCCGTTACACGTATCCAACATTACGACTTCTGGCAAATGTTAAAGGTATTGAGCACGATGTACAATGAAGACGCCAAGGTTGAGGGACAAGGAGCTGCTGGAGGAAGTACAATGAAACCAAGAGGCGATGTTAGTATTGGTGACTGTTGGGACATGGCTGTAACAAATGATAGCAATTTAATAAGAAAATGCCAGAGGTATGCAAATTTATTGCCGGAAATGTAATTTACACAAAAATGCCTCAAGCAATGGACATACGGCAACACGTTCCTTCATTTGTTCATGTGATGCCATATGAAGCAAAATACAACATTCGCACCAATATGAGGCGCCGCTGCCGCCACTATATGCAACATAACCTAAAGCATCATCATCGGGCCGCACATAGCGAACGAGAGAGAGAGAGAGAGAAACGATATTGAAATTGGTCTGTGTGTCCCTGTGTGTATGTGCACGATTCATAATGTCGATATAAAATGTGAAGGCAAGAAAAACGGAATAAATAACAACGCTGATGACGTTAATAATCATGTAGCACTCGCTCTGCTCGTACTTCTCCTCCACATCCTCCTCCTCCTACTCCTCCCCCTCTGTTCGAATATCTGCTCAATAGACCAATACAAGATGGACCTGTCGCCAGTGCTGTGCATATTTTTTGCCTTGATTTAATTACAATGTTCTTGAATAAATTACATTAATTGCATGAAGATGAAAAGACATTTGATAATTTAATAATATTCTATGGTATCTTTAATGCAATTAAAGTGACTTAACAATCCCTGAGCTATCATTAACATCAACATCAACGCTGTCTGTTTGCAGTTTAGTATTAAAACTAAAAGCATTTTCCAACGAATTTGAATTTGAGCTCCTGCGCCTTAGGGGAAATCGTATTTGTGTTCATTTTACAGCATTTAAATTAATACAGTTTAGTTCCAGTTACAGATTTCTGTCCCTTTCCGAGATCTTTACAATGACTAAACAACATTTTCATTATTTTTCAAATCTCAAAAAACTACAAAACAGGAACAAAAAAAAAAAAGAAGAAAACAACTAAAACTAAAATAAAAGGTTTCCTTCGTACAGTTCAAAACAGTAATGAGCACAAAGTAAAACAACAAAGAACAATTCCACCACTTTTGCCCTCTAAAATATTCATCATATGGCGAAAACAATATCGGCGTCAGTCTTAGCAGAGTACACGTACAACCTGAATCCACCTAAATGCACCCCTTGTCTTATAGGAACTCACAACCCGCTTTCGCCATCGATTTTTCCAAGCCCCAAAGTCATCTCCTTGTCCTCCTTTTGATCCCCTAGTAAACGATGTAAAATCCACTTTTACGAAATTTACATGAAGAGGCAAAGAACGAAATAAAAAAAAAACAACGAACAAAAACAAAAATGAGGAAAACTAAACAAAGATGTAAAATACGTATCTGTGAGATTTTCAAAAATTACCTTTGTTACTGTACAGGGTACAACACTACACTCACTCACTTACCAACTCACTCTCCAACTCTCGCTCTCTTTCTCTATTGTTTGCATAGCCATCTCTCCCTTTTTTTTAATTGTAGATACGAGTATCACAGTGTACACTCTCACACTCCAATTGTCACAGATACTTTACTGCTGGCTCTCTGGCAGATGTATCGGTGTGATTATTTTACTCTCTTGCGCATTTTATATGCAATTTGTGTTGTGTTGTCTCTGTTTTGTTGTTATTTCATTTCGTTCACTTTGTAAGGAGTTTGATACTTCTTCTTCTTCTTATTCGTATTCATTTTTGTATGCGCCCATGTGTGTGTGTGCGTGAGTGTGCTGAAGAAGCAAACAGAAAATGCAATTTTCTTGTGTGCATCGTCATCGTCGTCGTCATCGTCGTCCATGGACGATGGTTATTAAAGGATTAAGATATGATGTGAGTGGATTATGGAAATAATCAGCGATGTTTTCCTTTAATTTTTCGCTCTTCTAAAGAAATTGTGGCTTGAAAGAAAATTTGTATTAAATGAGCTAAATATTAGTTAAATTTGCAAAAATAAATTAAAAGTTGGCTCCGTATTGAGAATTCAAATTTCCTTAAAAAAAAAGCTTCATGGGTGATATTTTTCATTCATTATACATACATATATGAATAAATTCACAAAATGTCGCAAAATATTTCATATATTTAACAATTTATGTAAATATGTATATACGAGTATCTGTTGTTGCATGGAAAAACGACTTAAGTGGAGTTGGGGCAAAGCCGTGTTTATTCGATATCATCATTGAACTTATCTTGATGCATATTTATGTCCATGCTTCATTCCAAAATTCGATGTAGTTCACAAATTATAGCAATTTACGTAATATCTTCAAATGTTGATTATAAATAGGAACGCGTCTTTTATTATCCTTGTTATCGCCTAAGCGGAAATTCAATATTTCGTAGAACTCGAAAGTTATAACAAATTCTCATAATAGCGATTAGAAACAAAACCGTCCGATAAATTGCGAATTAAATCGCTTTCCTTGTAAGCACAAATATAATGCACTGGGTCATTTACTTTTAGCTTTATATATCATTTGTTCGGTCATAGTATTTGTTGTAAAAAACATCTCGAAATTTACATATACATTCGTATATTTGGTTCAACACAAATATAACAAAATTAGAAAATTTGTTTTCTGCACATTGATGTTTACTGAAAATCAGCAATGTCGATAAATTGTGCATATTTATGAAATTATTTCATATAAAAGAACTGAAGGATTCAATTTTGTAACCCCCAATATAGGATAAAAATTACACCAAATTTGTCATTTCTGTTGTAATAATTAGGAAATTTCTTAAGAGTTTCCAGAAAGTACGAATCCATGTTCACAATGAAACATGACTTAAGTGGAATTTAGACAAAGTCGGGTTTTTTTCATTTCAATTGTTGCACTAATTTCGACTCATGTTTACATCCAATTTACATTTCAAAATTCGAAGTAGTTCACAAAGTACAGTAATTTTTCGAAACAGCGATTTTTGAAAAATTACACAATATCCGAATACTGTTCCAAATACCGATATAGGCGATACTACGTTTTCTCATGTGCTATGGATTATCTCCTTAATCTCCGTATTAACATCTAAGCGCAATTTCGAAAATTATAAAAAGTTTATATAATAGCGATTTTTTTTTAAATCTCTGTAAGGAAAAATACCTTCTTTACTGTCGTAAAAATCTAGCATAGCATGACCATGAGAGATCGAAATACTATAGGTTGAAATCTTATATTAAAACATTTCATGTTCATAGGCTGGTTAAGCTAGAAACCGGCCCAGTGAGGGAAAAAAATTGCTCACATAAGGAGCGAATTCGCCTCAAAAAAATGGGCATTTTTTGGTATTTCCCCATTAAAAATACCAAATTTTACCATTTATTCTTAAATTAAATGCAATATATTTTGGCAATATAATGAGAAATACAAAATATGCGCGTTTTCAATGGGAAATAGTGAACACAGTCGCTGAATTATCTTGGCGTTTCTCACTCGTCAATTTCTCCGACAATGAATCGGTATATTGTCCTCCACACAATGGATTGTAGCTATCACAAATGGGCGCAATCGATACAAAAGGAAATTACCTTATTTTCAGTGACTTCTAAAGGGTAAGAGAAGATCCTGGCTTCCAAATAGTGCCAAAAATGTAACACACAAATTGACAAAATAAAAAAGTCCTCAACACAAATGCGTTTGTAACGGGGAAAACGAACAAATAAACTGATACCTATGACACTATGTGATGACTTAGAAAAAAACCGCTAAAATAAAAACATCGCTGAAATGAAAAGAAAATATATCGTCACCTTAGAGTGAAAAGGTGCTAAGTCCAGTTTTTCAAATTTTACAGGAGAGACAAAAAACTGTTCAACTTGTTATATTTTAAATATGTTTAAAAATTTTAAATGCAAAATTCTTGGATTTAGACATCTTTAACATTGACAGTGAAGGAAAATGAAAAAAAAACAATATTTTCTGGCGGTTTATCAGCTTTTTTGTGACTTAGCACTTTTTCTTTTTCGTTTTTTACATTTCTGGTTTGGACTTACCACATTTTCGTACAAAGTTAATTTGTTATTTCAAACAATAACTAATATTTGTATGTTACTATAATTAAATTTTATTAATATTTCGTAACTTTTAGAAGATAAATAGAAAAATAAACGAATCTATTTAATAATTTCTGACATCAAAAATTATGCAGTCTTACTTCGTTGCTGCTAACTAGACAAATTTTAAAGGAAATAATAATTATTCATAAGGTAACTCATCGTAATATTTATGGTGGTCTTTGGGCAAAGTTGCCTTCATACATTGGAGGTCTTCATATTTTCTCGCTGTTATTTTTCTTCTTTCCTGATGAAGCTGCCGCAACTTCGACCATTCCAAAGGGACTACACTTTTGTCGATGCGTTGAGGCAGAACATTCCATGAATCTGGGTATCTCAACTTAAAATATATTTCACCATTTGGTGTATATTGGATTGCTCGAATATCCGTTACCTTTGCATCGCCTTTACCACGGCCTGGGCGAATGGTTTTACAAAATTGAACATTGTTGAATGATTTGAAAAAGGAATGATCCAAATAAGTGACATCATATGGCTCAGGTTTTTTTCGGGCCGATTTACATATTCCAATATATTCAGCAGGAACATCAATATTTCTATTTTTCATAGCACGCTCTATGGTAGAATGAACGCTATCCGCCTCCATTTGGGTATGACCCGTTTCTAGTATCTTCTGCTCAATGGTTACCTTATGCCTTATTGCTGTATTTAACAAGGCGTTACTCATTAAAGAAATCCGATTTTGATAGGTACAGCCATCGCTATAAAAAAAACTATTTTGACTGTCTCATCATTTCCTTGCACAATCTTTTCTTCGATGAAGTGAACCCAGATGCTTGCAAATTCTTCAGCAGTTACTCCGCCTTCAACTTCATTCCATAGGTAACAGTGTGCTTTTCGGTTTGTAAGATTATAAAACACCAAGTTGTGCACCTGTAGCTTTGTGCGATAGTGTAGGCTGCTAACCTTGGATTTCGGGGCCATTAAGACTGCTTGTAGATCGACGATGAACACATTTAATTCTTCATTTCTGTCTTTGCTTTTTTCAATTCTTGCTTCTTCTTTTTTTCCTTGGTGAAGTTTGTACTCATCAATCGAAAGGTTGCCTACAGAATAACGTGCGCACATATCACATTGATCCTTTTTTGCTGTAAATAAACTCAAATTTATAATATCAAATTCTTCATAGAATACCGAAATTGAAAGAGCTTTCACGTTGTTATATTTATTGGACTTAGCAGGTGCATTTTGTCTGCTGGGGACTTAGCACATTTACTCATCACTATGTAATAGCAAGAATATATGAAATAATTGTATTTTTTTTATCGCATATTATGTATTATTTATTTCTCTATCTAACTGCATCAAAATCTTAATTTTCATGAAAACTGGACTTAGCACCTTTTCGCTCTAAGGTGACGATATATAAAAGAAGTAAAAAACTTAACACACATTTCCGCCTTTTGACTGTACATTTTTCAGATTTTCGACATTTGATCGCTCTCATACTTTGAAGTACTTATTTTTTTCAGAAATAAGTTGAAAAGGTGTTTTCTTAAGACATAATAAGTCTGTTGTAGACCTAAATAATATTTGGGCAATTGAACGCCCCATTTTTTGTTATACACATATCATCATTTGAGTGATTTTTTTTTTTTTTTTATTTTGGCGATTTTGTGCAAGACTCTCTCTGATCTTCTTAAGTATCACCATTAAGGGAATCATTATTGTGTTCTGATAATCCATTTCCGAGACAAGTGGGTTTTTCTAATTTTTTTCATATTTTTGGATTTTTATCAGTTCTGCAAATACTCTCGTTAAATGGGAAAGATCAGCAAAACTTTAAGGTTTTTTAACTGCACCGAATGCGGGCAAACTCTCGGACGTACACCAGACATTTGAGGGTAGTTTTGAGTGCCGAATCGGTCAGCAGTCGGTCCACAGAAAACAAGGTAGAAGAGACGTTAATAAAGTGCAAGGGCGATACCAAAACTAGCCGACCTAACAAAAAAGACACAAAAAAGTTGGGAAAAGTTTCTTTATTTTTCAACATAATCAGTGATATTCAATAGCTTCTGTACCCTGTTTGTAGTAAGAACTGTCAAACTCCTTAAAATAGCCATCAACCGCAGACTCCAGCTTTTCATTCTTGGTAAATCTTTTACCATCGAACCATTTTTTCATGTTTGGAAATAGAAAATAGTCCGAGAAAGCTAAATCTGGTAAATAGGGTGGGCGGTAAAGCAATTCGAATTCATTAATTCAATAATTTTGGCCATCGTAATAGTGGATGTATGAACTGAAGAATTCTCTTGAGGAAATAACGCTTTCTTTTTCGCCAAATGCATCCTTTTTTTCATAATTGCATTGCCTAAATCCTGCAATGAATTAACGTAATATTCAAAGAACGGACACCATGACTTTTCCTGCAGATGTGGAGCCTTCTTCGCCTACTTTAGACACGATTCTCCCATTCCAGTCCACTGCTTTGACTGCTTCTTTGTCTTAGGTGTGAAGTAGTGAATCCGTATCTCATCCAAGGTTATAAATCGACGCAAATAATCGGCTTTATTTATCATTCCAACTAGCTTACGCATCTTCCGCCGACGATCATCCAATACCATTTTATAGACTTTTTTAACCGTGTCTGGCGTGAACATCTCAATTGGTCGGCCACTCGTTTGACTCGACATCGTTTAAATTCTGTTTCCCAGTATTTTACAGTCGTAAACGAAGGAGCAGACTATCCCAGAGTAGATCGTTAATTTTTGGTGATTCAAATAAAAATACGTTTTATAAATAAACATACGTTTTATAAGGTTGCCACTTTTCACTAAAATTTTGTTTTTTTTCAAACTACTGGCACCATCTATACCTCAGGTTGGTTAGTTTTGAGACCGCCCTGGTATATGCGCTTTGTTTACATTTTATCTTATGCAGTGTTATTCGAATACTTAATTTAATATCATATATTCGAAAGTATTTCAGTGGGTAGGCGGGTGTTTCCTAGGATGCTTTGTGCCGCTTATCCCTAAAACGCAAACCTCTTTACCCGATCCTGTAATTAAGCAGGCAAAGGGTATGATGCTTGCGTACAAAAACAAAGTAGTGTGGCCTTGTGCCAGGCGCCGTAGGAAAAGGTGGATTATGTCTTGGGATTCACCTATAATATGACATCAAACTGATCTTGGAACTCGAAAACCAAGTAAAGGGGAGAGTCATAGTTAAACAAGACACATCCTGGCAACAGGTGCGGTTATAGAGAAGCCGTCGGGAGGTATCATAAGATTTATCTTTTTCGTTAATATATATCTAGTTGTATGACCAGAGAGATCTGGTTAATGGACTATGATTAGAGCATGGTGTGTTTTGCTGTGTTGATATTCTCTCCTCGGACATTAAAAAAAATATATGCCGTAGATTATGGATTAGCAGTTCCATGCAAGGTATGATAAAGCAAAACTGAAGTAGCTTGTCTGCGAAACCCAGACCAGAGGGTTCTTCTCTTCTGGTGGCACGGGTGACCAGGGGCCCAAGGGACATTGTTCCTTTCTGGTCAATGGTGTTTGACCCCTAGTGGGAGCATCGTGCTGGCTGTGGTTGCCCGAACAAGTGTTTTCAGTGTTTTGCGTTGCTTCAGGTTGCGTCGGTGAAGGAAGGCATTAGCTTAGAAAACACTGTTCATGTCTATCTTGTGGGTAGGCGGGTGTTTCCTAGGATGCTTTGTACCGCCTACCCCTAGAACGCAGGCCTCTCTACCTGATCCTGTAATTAAGCAGGCAAAGGGTATAATGCTTGCGAAGAAAAACAAAGTAGTGTGGCCTTGTGCCAGGCGCCCTAGAAATAGGTGGATTATGTCTTGGGATTCACCTATAATATGTTTCAAACTGATCTTGGACCTCGTTTTTCGAAAACCAAGTAAAGGGGAGATTCATATAAAAACAAGACACATCCTGGCAACAGGTGCGACATAGAGAAGCCGTCGGGAGGTATCAGAAGATTTATCTTTTCCGTAAATATAGTTGTATGACCAGAGAGATCTGGTTAATGAACTATGATAGGAGCATGATGTACTCGCTTTTCGCTGTGTTGATATTCTCTCCTCGGACATTGAAAATCTATGCCGTATTATTATGGATTACCAGTTCCATGCGAGGTATGATAAAGCAAAACTGGAGTAGCTTGTCTACGAAACCCAGACCAGAGGGTTTTTCTCTTCTGGTAGCACGGGTGACCAGGAGCCCAAGGAACGTTGTTCCTTGCTGGTCAGTTGGTGTTGGACCCCTGGTGGGAGATCGTGTTGGCTGTGGTTACCGAACAAGTGTTTTCAGTGCTTTTGCGTTGCTCAGGTGTCAGTGAGCGAACGCATTAGCTTGGAGAACACTGTTCATTCTATCCGAGGTTTTGGCTGGATACCTCAACTCCTACCCGGGAGGTAGTTTCACTTCATACCAAGTGGGCTACAAAGGTACTTTGGACGAGTGAGGGAGTAGGACCTGAGGAATTTTTCCAAGGGACCTACTTCCAATCTCTGGCAGTCTAGCTAATCCTTCGGGATTAGTGTGAGTACCCCAAAGGGGCGCTTGCCGTCGCTAGAAGAAAGAAAGAACACATAACCAAGAAAGAAAAGCATATGATTAGAAAACGGCACCATGTGTGATGGCACACCATGGGTAAGGCTTTCAAAGCGATACTCATGTAAAACCTACACATTTGATTTGATTCGAAAGTATTTGAATACGAATGTTTTCATTCAAGTCTTTAGTACCAACCATCTTCTCACTATGATCTAACTTATTAGCTCCAAATTGATTAAAACCGTAGTTTTCTTATTATCTTATGATTTTTATTACATTCAGTTTTGATCTTGATTTCTTTGATTACATCAGATATTGTTAAAAAAAAGGTTGCGTTTTTCTGGTATATTGTACCAGTTTCGCCATACAAATGCTATCCGGCATACGCTAACGGTTATAATTTTGCACGATAAGCTAAACGGGGATAAGTTGTATAAGAAAGTAGTAGAAAAGAATGGAACCAATGCGACCAAGTTCTCCTACGCAAAAGTAAACAAAAAAGTTAAAGAAGAAGGAGAATGTCAAATAACATAAATACTAATTTTTTTTTTTTTTTTTGCAAACATCAGTTGGTGAATTTTGGTTTTGTGTGTTATTGGCATTATTGCCGTTTGTAAAAGATCACTACCTAAGACACAGCGGGCCATTCCACATTTATATATGGCAAGCACAAACACAATACGTTCCAATTCAATTTTAATTTAAATTTATTAATTCCGCGAACAACAAGTTACGTTTATTTTATAAATGGATGATAAAATGATTACGAATAAGAACAAAACAAAATGAATAAACATTTCATAAATAGCAATGCTGCCAAGTTAATTTTACTAAGCGCTAATGCGTTTTTTTGGTATCCTATACCGATATCCTGCATAGGATACCAAAAAAATGTAACCAAAAATGCTGTGCCACATATACGTTACGTCACGTAGTTAATTATACGTAAATTACAGATATTGAAGAAGTAACTGCAGTTAAAACATCACAAAAAAAATATCCACGCAAGCCTTGAAATCATGCTAGACACCTCAACAACAACTTGTCTAACCATAGAGATGCAATTTCACAGCTTAGTACTATTTTTTGCAGTTATTTGAAACTAAATATTTAATAAATAAATTGTGTTCATCTTTAATATTGAAAAAATTTACTAAATTAGGTATAGTTTTCAAGATATAGCTTTTCAAAAACAGAGAGAGATATCTACTTCTATTGTGAAAGGCTGTATAGTAATGGTTTTGCAAATAAATTTGGGTTTGGATTTATTGTCAATTTAGTAAAATCTGTAAAAATTGTCTAAGCTGATTAGTTTTTTGAGAAGAATTCAGACATCTCATTAATACAACGTTATCTATTTAGTGGTTTCAAAACTGCCGGTCTGGTAAGGCTGTCAGCTGTTAAATACCTGTCATCTGAAGTGTTAATTATTTAGTGAAAGGTTTGCCATTTACGAATATGGATCGTTTAACAATCGGAGAATGAGTAAAAAGTGTTAATTAAAACGTGGGCTTTCAATCGAACAAAGTTTTCTTTAGCAATAAGCTCATTTTCCTTTCGCTGACTACGTTAACAAGTAAAATACTCGCATACGGAGCTTGGAGAACCCAGAAGTGATTGCGGAGAAGCCATTGCATCCGGAAAAAGTGACCATTTGGTGCACATTATAGTCTGGAGGTTCATCGGACCATACTTTCTCGAACACTACCTCAAAAGGATCCACTGTTGTAACCAGCCCAGAGGCGGTCATTTAAATGACATTGTATGTCGTACGTAATGGCAAAGTCCAAGCATTATAATGAAATAAAAGTTCCGTCGTACGCATATCTTAATGTGTCTTTTATTTAACTTTATTTGAAAGTGAAAAGTGAATAACCCCATAGAACGTGTGAATTTTTGGTCTGTTAAATTAGCACTCCTACAAGCAATTTCAATGCATCTTTAAAATTGCTGAATCATAGATTCGATGGCAATGTTATTTGAGCCGAATGCTTCTCAAAAAGGATCATATCTTCCAATTTTCTAAATTTTCTTGCATGAAATCTCACTGTCATCCCTAGCGGTATTAAAATTGTTGTTAACATTTGGCAATAAACGTTTTGAAATTAAAATTTTTTTTTTCACTCACAAAAATATAGTTTTTTTTACCCATCGTCTTTCGACTACGCTCTTTTTAAAAGTGATATTTATCAATAATTTTTGGCGAATCGTTGTCTGATTTATTGGTAATTTCTAAGGGCTAATAATTCGTAATTGTAATTCTAGAAACCTGGTTGGTAGTTGCTGTACTTATGCTTCTATTATAGAAACCATAAATGTTAGCAAAATATATAGGTAAATTTTCCAGAGATGAGATTAGACTTTTTCAGAGCGGGTTTTGTCATTAAAAACCACCTCTTCTCCTACCCTGATGTAACACCCATTTAGTCAGATTCTCCAATGACATGGGACATGGGCTTTTTAGAATTTGTCATGATCATATCGGTTGCACAAAAGAGTATATTAATTGGGCTGGTGGCGCTCATTCAATCATCAATTTCAAATTCATCATTTGAGGGAGCTGTCATGAATGTAATAAATGCCAGAGGATAGGTGGTGGTTATAAATGTGTAGTTGGATAGTTTTACGATTTTACGAAGGCTTTTCATCTAATTGATCACAACGTTATGTTTGGAAAAACGAAAATTGCGATTTCTGGGGATTACTATCTTTCTAAGGAAACTACTTTTGGAAACGAAAACAACATGTATATGTATGTATGTATATACGGTTTTAAAAGTTCATTACAGTACGTTCAACATGGTGTACCACATGACGTGCACTTGAATCATTGGATCGGAAACCTTGAGTTGACAGGAAAGCTCTTTATGTATGCAGATGACCTATGCCTTATATATCCCTACCAGCACTAGATAGTTGCCAGATCGTACATTGAACGCGACGTATCCTTATTAAGCGAAATAAAGAAATTAGTTCAAAATGCCACAAAAACAAAACTGGTACGATCAAAACAATTATTTTACTATTGAGAGTAACGTCACCCAAGAAGTTGATTGTGTTCAGCACTTAGGTTTACACCTACAAAGTAATCTGTGCTGGAATAAACACATTAAAAATTTAAAAAATAAATCAGCTCAAGTGGCAGCTATATTACACAAGTTCAAAACCAAGTTCAATAGAAAACAATGAAGCTCTTAATATACCAAACTTTAGTTCAAAGTAACTTAAATTATATGACTGTTTTACACGGCTATAAAAAAAGTACAAAACTGAAATCTTTACTGGAAAATCTGCCGATAACATATTCCACACTTTCGCTATATAGAAACATATTCCCAAGCATTTGGCCTGGACATGGTTTTTATCTAATGAAACTCTTTACGTATGTATTCAAAAGCCTACACAATATAGGACATCACACCATACATTTTTCCAACCAACAAGTGTTCAATACCAGAAATAACAATAACTTGAGGGCAGCAATGTGTAAACTTTAAACTATCCAGCAGACAATTTATTATTCGATTTTTTAAGATTTAAGATTTTCAGATTGGTAGCACTGGTTGGTAATGGCGTTCAAACGTCATCTGTCAAAGTGAAAAGTGTACAGTATACTCTGCCATTTCATCATGGAAAGACTAACAAACGAGCAACGATTGCAAATCGTTGAAATTCATTATCAAAATTCGTGCTCTGTGGCAAATATGCATCGTTAGATACGACCATTTTATGGTGTTGATAATCCATCTGCTGAATCAACAATTAATGCTGTTATCTCCAAATTTCGCACCAAATTTACTTTGTTAAACATGAAACCATCAACTCGCATGCGTAGAGTGCGTACCGAAGAAAATATTGCAGCCGTAGCGACCGGTGTTAATGATGATCGCCGTTCTCAGCGATTGGGCATGTGTTACTCAACCACAAGGAATTTCTTTTTGCCCTGAACTTTTTGGCTGAATTGAAGTTGGTTGACATGTGGTTTCATCTCGATTTGGCTCTGTGAGCTAGCCCCAAGATCTTGCGATTTAACGCCTCTTGATTATTTCTTGTAGGGTTATGTCAAGTCGTTAGTCTATATGGACAAGCCGAACACTATTGAAGTCTTACAGGATAACATAACACGAGTTATTCGTTAAATATAGGCCAAAATGCTCGAAAAGGTGGCGAAAAATTACACCTTTCGAATGGACATTTTGAGACGGAGCCGCGGATAACTTTTACATGAAATTATCTTTAAAAATTAAATGGCAAAGACCAATTTATCGGTTCCAATAAAAAAATTTTATGTATGATGCAGATTTGAGTGTTTTATTTGATTAAAAAAAAAATACGGTTACAAAATCATCCTTTATTTATCATAAAATTTTAAAAATCACAAATAGCATTTCAACATTAAAAAATTTGTTAAAAAAATTACCTAATGCAGAATGTTGAGGAAATTCTTAATTAAAATTATAATTTATTGTTAATATACAAAATTTTGAAATAATTTTTTGATGTGCAATTATTCGATTGTAACAGATTGTAGCGTCTTTTAGACGCCAAGGTGCAACTTGTTAAAACTTATATTCATTTATTACACACTTAAATGTTTGTTAGGTGTTATCGGCATTACGTTAATGAATAAATATCGGATTTTGGTTAAAAACAAGCTCGCTTAAAGGTATTTTTAAAAATGTTGCGCTGTTTGAGAGCGATCAGGCATTCAGTTTGCGCCGGATTTCGTTAGTTCATCTTAAGTTCGTTTTACTATTTTTACAATGAATAACAAATACAAACGTGTCGAATCGTCGAAGAGGTTAGAAAAGGTATACAGTGGATCAACTTTATCAGAAACAGCTATCAAGATATAGAGGAAGAATTGCCCCGCTCTAGTCGATCATCAACATATTCAAATTAACATCGATGTCGTAAAGGAAATGTTAACTGCAAATCGTTATTTAAGTTTGAGAAAGATAGCTGATGGACTTTGTGTGTCTGAATCAAATGCAGTTAATTCGTACAATTTTACACGATTGAAACGCTTTATCGCTTCACTAGTTCCGAAAGACCAGAATTTTTTTTTAAAACACAATCACGTGAATATCGTTGCAAATAAACATCTAGTTCCGAAAGAACAGAATTTTCTTCAAAAATGTAATCGCGTGAAGATCGCTAAAGAGTGTATCGAGTCAATTTCGAACCCACATTCATAAACCTTATTATAACTGGTGATGAGACATGGATTTACAAGTTTGACATGCCAACCAGTCAACAGGCTTTGAAAAAGCGACACCCAAATAAAGCGAATTCAAAGGAACCGCATCAAAATGATCTAAAGTCAATATAATGTTAATTAGTTTCTTTGATTATCGCGATGTCGAGCACATGGAATTCTTGCCAAAAGGTCAGACAATAAATAAACAATATTATCTGGGCATTATGGGGCGTTTACAAAAGCAAGTTCGTCAAAAAACTACATATTTATTAAAAAACTTGAGGATGCTACACCGCAATAAAACACCACCTCACAAGGCTGCCACTGCGAAAAAATTTCTGGCCAAAAGCCCAACAAGAATCATTGAACAATCGGCTGACTTTCTTATCTTCCGAAAAGTCGAATTACCACATCGAGGCATCCGCTTTCAGCAGATGGAAGTCATAAAAGAGAATTGCCGACGAGGACAGAAGCCTTTCCTTAAAAATGCATTTCAAGAATGTTTTGAGATCGGATTATTATTTCGGAAGAAAACTATTCTGAAGGCGATGCAATACATTTGACCAATTCTCGGTACTGAAAAATACCAATTTTTACCGAATGCTCATTTTTATTGTGGATTCAGTACCAGCCTCCTTAGGCTGGCTGCTATTTATAATGCCGATGTACTCGTACGAGCTCAACTAATACGTCCTCAATTTAATCAGATTTGCGTTGGAAACTTTGCAATACTCACGCCCGCAATTTACAAAAAAAAATTATGAATTGGGATTATCAACTAACGCGATGTATAGACTGTAATAAACGAACAGATGGCAAAATTGTTGAAAAATCGGAAAAGTATTTGGGAGTATTTTTCGAACTTGGCTGATTTTGCCAAATTTAGGAATTTAGCAATAGTTGTGACGAATTTCAGTACAAAAAGCGCAACCGCCTGATCCCAGCGAATCGATCTCCATTGGACTTTCGGCAGAAAGTGATATTAAATTTAGTTTCTTGGGAAAACCCTACTGGAAAGCTGTTCTGAAAATGTAATCTCAATTTTTCCGGCGAAAAACAATATTTGAACAAAGAGTAACATTTTTTTCGTTTGAACTTAATTTTGATATTTATTTCAGAGTCATACCATCATGCCTTTCACATCTTCCCTCCCCCACTGCATGACTTGATATTAATTTTCTTTTAGAAAAGACGCGCAACGATAACATCAGCAGCAACGTTGTTGCAGCTGTTTGTATAGTTGATGTGATATTGCTGTTGCTGGTGTTGTTGCCGTTGCTGTTGTTGTTTTCTTCATTTTTCCAGTGTTGTTGCTCATTCACTCTTAGCCGTTCGTGTGTTCGTGCCTTTCGTTGTATTTTTTTGCCGTTTTTTTTTTTAATTTTTATTATTCCCTTTTATTGTTAGTTTAATTCTTGTGTTTTTATTTTTTTCGCAATTTTCGCTTTAACACATAAAAATCTCAATATTTGCACACACACTTACACAATGATGAACACAAACACATGCACATACCG
>JAHXMU010000570.1:2456266-2549742 GCA_019455685.1 Philornis downsi
TTGCCATTACTACGTAGTAGTTAGTCGCTACAACGACAACGGCGACGGCAGCTGTATTCTAAGTCGCCACATTCGTGGTCTTTAAGCAGCCACTGGGAGAAGCTGCAAAACTTCTTTTGCATTTCCATTTGCCATTTTCCTTGGAATTTTCAATATTTGTTCACCTTGTTGGGCGGCATTTCATGAACCCAATAAATCCTTGGAGCATCAGTAATCGGTAAAAGTTTGCGAAGTACCTTTTCAGATCATCCAACTGATGGAACTCTCTGCCTCAGCCAAGGTGTTCAACGGAGTTTGAATATGTGTTTTATGGTGCGAGTACATTTAGCATATCTCGTGGGGTAAATCCTAATATTCTTTAGAGGGGTTCTTATTTTCCAAGGTCTGAACCGAACCTTATCTGGCTGTCCTTTTTATAGAAACAAAACAGTAATTACATTATTTTAATTCATAAATCTGATTGAAATCCTTTCGAAGTTATTTTCTAGAAACACATTACCAAAATACTCTTAATAGACAGGTAAGTAAACAGTAGGCGAATTGGTGTTTGATAAGCCAAATTGTGAAAAGTTCACAAAGACTGAGCTGGTCTTTTTTCAGTTGTCCACTATAACGAAATTTAACCGCATTTATATTGATTCAATCCATAACATATCATTGTAAACCGTTCTACAATATGATTGAAATTGTGTCAAATTCATCCAAAGCTAATTATGAAAAAACAGTCCCAAAACATATTTGATAAGCATGTAAGTAAGCGTGTAGCGTTTTGATAAAACACATTTTGAATAATGACACTACCAGGCAAAATATGATATCTCTGGCATTTGCAAAGGCTAGAAGTAACGTTCTCTCAATGGGCAGACTCGCTGTTCGCAATATTGACAATATTGCAGTTGAATTGCTATCGTACGTAATCTTCTGTAGAACATCCTCATAATAGCCGATTTCATCATACTTACATTCTACGAACACGGCCAAGATGGCAAAAGTCTACATACACTAAAGAAAAAACTTTACCAAAAGAATATAATGTAAAGAAAGAATTTTTCAAATGAACGATCTTTGTACGGAGCTAAATGGAAATTCAGAAAATTTCTAGCAACGACAAACTACTAAAAATAGTAAAATGTTTGTTTTTTGAATTTATTACCGTTCTTCATAATATATAACATATTACATACATATGTACATATATATGTTATTAATTCTTAATCCGTTTGAAGAACAAAGACTTACGAATTTGATTATATTGACACGGCTAGCTGGACGGGATAGCATTTCGATATTCGCCAAAATACCATCTTCGGCCCCGTTAACTGTTTGTGCTTTCTCGTACATCATCACTACCTTAAAGTTCTACAATTCCGCAAAATTATTGAGAAGTTTTGCCCACCGGTATTGAAATATTCTCCAGATCTCAAGAGCACAAGACAATTATCACTCAATTATCGCTTTTTTTTTTGTCTATGCATGTGTCTATGTGACACAATTGCATAGAAGTTGTTGTTGGCACATATACAAACAGAAATTTAATGGAATATGTTTTTAATTCTTAATTCTGTTTAAGATCGTTTAGAATATAATTCAAAAAATTAAAAAAAAAAAAAAATATTTCAAAAATTGCCCGACTTGCTTTGACAGTTTCAAAATTTTATTGGAAATGCTGCAATTTCTTTCACAATTTCCACAAATATGAATGTAAAACTTACAACTCTGTTTAGAATTTTCTTAAAATCTAATTTTCAAATGGAATTTTAACAAACACAAATGGAAAACTTTTAAATTCCAACGTTATTCTTTTAAATGTGGATGATAAATCACATTTTCTTTTGCAATTTTTTCAATTGTATATGAAAAATTGTGAAAAATGAATGTTATCTATTGTGAATTTTATATTATTGTGAAAAAATTTATGTTATCTTTGGTAATTTTTTTAATTTTTAATGAACAATCTCCTTTATATTTATAATAATGTCATTTTCGTTAGAATTTTTCCCAAACGTAAATGAAAAATGTCGGTTTAATTCAAAATTTTCTCAGAAGTTCCTCATTTTCGTATATAAATGGTGTAATATAAAGGGGTTACAGTATATTCTTTCAAAGATTTCAAATGTATTCTCAGATATTTGCCCACAACTCTGGTGAGCGATCTTGACGACTAATTGACATGCTGTTTTTTTTTTTTTTGTCATTTCAAACCGTAATAGGAAAAGATCTCTTCTTGCTCTTTTTACATCTATCTGACTTGGGAATAATAATTGACAACCGACGCTTCAGTTGATAAAAATAAAAATTCTTTGGTCTGGAAATGTTCCTTACGTTTTTAATGTGATTGCGAATTTCCTCTAACTCCCAAACTCCAAACAATTTTCGCTTTCAGTTGTAACGCTGTCTTGACAGAAACTCGATTCAATAGATCCTTAAGTCATAGAGATGTACAATGCCTTTTTTATGCCTTCAATATTTTGTTATTATTTGCTTATTATTATTAATTTTAGTAAACCAATACATTCTTAGAAATGTTCTTGTTGATTTGTAGCTTAATACAACATACATATAGAAACTCATGGTAACAAATAACGCCCCCTATCGACGTTTTCTAAAAGGTATGGCATTATATCTCGAAAAGTAGAAACGGTATAACAGTAAATTTGAAGCTGATTAGAAAGCAGACCAGAATTACAATCTAACGTAGTGTGCCTTGCGCATCATCCTGTATTATGACAAGGTGTCAATAAAATTTTTGTTCAAATGTTTTTTCCTAAATTTTTTCTTTACAAAGTATGATGATTCCGCAAATATCTTTTAAAATATATAGCTGTCCTCATTTTTGAGCCCTTTTAAATGAAGCCCTTTTAAATGAAGTTTATGAAATATCGAATTTTGAACAAGAATTATTTGCCTAACTGGCTTGTTGAACTACACCAACTAGACATTTTATGCTTCGTAAAATTTAACGTTAGGGGATTATTTCTGAAGCTCTGTCAAAATTTTAAATATATTTCAGTCAAATATAATTTAGTAAAATTTCATAGAAAGCACATAGGGAAGGACGTGAACACCCTTTCAAAACTGTTTTTGTACTAAAAACAAACTACTACAGTAACTACAGACTGAACTAAACGATATTTCTGAATATTCACTTAAAAAATAAATAAATATATGCGGGTATGTCTATATATAAGGTACATTTGAAGATGGATCCCATTTTTCATACTACCCTCTTAAAATTTGCACTGAAAGTCCGATTTCCTGAGAATCATCATAGACGCAAACTTTTTTCCAGATGTTATTTTGCTAACAAATAAGAATTAACGATATGCAACTACTTAATTAATAACAAATTAATATTTAACATGAACAACAACATAATTCCCAACATTATTTTTAGTTTACTTATCAGTTTAGTAAACAATGTAAACATTGTAAATAAATACAAATTTGTTAATAAAGCTTTGCCAAATGAAATATTTGAAACTCTCATTCCTTTTTGAAATGATTAATTAAACCAAAATATTTGGAAACAATCTTTTAAGACCGAAATAATTTAATATAATCGATAAAATTATATCTGACGATTTTCTAAATATCAACATAAATAATCATATTTGAAAGAGTTCTATAAATCGACGAATCGACTTTTTGCAGAGATAAAACGGAATTAACTTTTGTATTATCTTGTATTAATAATCGATTTTTTTTTTAATTTTCATGCACTTTTTTTTGTCCCCAATTCTGCAAAATGTAGCTTTTTATAATCTATAAAAGATTTTGCAACAGTGCCAACAGGGCTCGTAAATTAATACCAATATAGTCGTAAAGCATCAGTTTTTAAAACTGAATAGAAAGTGGATTGTATGTGAGATTTCGGGCAAAATATTGATATCATTTCTACCAATACTTCCAATTCAGTTTTGCAAGGGCAAATATCTGTTCCAATCTATAGGTATTTAAATATCGTCTTGCGCTCAATAAATATATTTTAAGTTATAGAATTATTGAAATTTGAGCTTAAAAATTGTGTGGGAAATGTCGGTTTTTACTAAATTGTTCAATTTTACCAGGACGTGTCCCTCAAGCCTTGTAAGGAAGTACCAAAATTTCTTCTGAGAATCCGGCAAAATGGTCAACTTATTTGAGAGATACCAGAAAAAGAGTTTCAAAGTATTCTATTTTAATTTTCAAACTTCATGTAACGTTTTAGAATTGAAAAAGAAAATGTATTAAGCTAAAAACATTTGAATGAAAAATGTCAGAAGAGTTTGAATAATCGGTTATATCGTTTAAAGTTTGTTCACGAATTAAAAAGCAATGCAACGAATAAGAACGTAAGCTGCAACGATAAAACTATTTTAAATCACAAAGGAAGAACGGAATTTAGGGAAATCTGTCAAATTGTTAAGTACCAGAGAAGGCGGATAAAAATAAACCATTCTCAGTGTCACATTATGTCGCCTTATTAAGCAATATCTACTTTCATTTTTTAGGCTTAAAATATAAGAACTCTATTAATATGTACTGAAGAAAGATACTTTATTTGAAAAGATCTTAATTGGAAATTCTAACTTCTTCATACACACAATAGATCGCATTTTTCTATCTCATTTCCTCTAACTACAAATCTTGAAACTGAAAGTCGAAAAGCTAACATTAATCCATTTACTTTTGTCAAGTCGTAAAAGATTAGTTTTCGTATGTTTAGAAAGTCCCTGAAAACTTGCCTTCCCACTCATTATAATTCCATCCAGCAAAAAGAGTCTACAGCAAAAAGTATCTTTTGAGCAAATGATTTTTTAAGTCGATTGAGCGATGTTTGACTGGCTGATTAGTTAGTAGAGACGATAAATACTGAAAATCTTTATGAAACATCTTGAAACCAAACCGTAGTCGGAGTTAGTAAATGGTCTACATTGGTTCACCCCTTCTTATACCTTCCATACAAATTCATCGATTTCTCAAAATGCAATTTTTGCGCCATAACTCCTTATTCATAGACTGCAACATCCTGTTTTATAATGCTTCTTAAAATTCGAAACATATTTCCATACAAATGGCGCATTTAACCCATATATTCAACCAAATTGGACCCACTTTATGTGTTTGATAAACGTAGTTCGGATAAAGAGATTGAACGATATTGCCTCGTTCATTCGGCTACTTCTCATGCAAGTTAATCAATTTTTCGAAATTTAACTTTCGTCCTAAAATGAACCAAAATTCGTAGACAACTGTAAATTAATTTTTATATTGTATGAAATGTGAACAAAACGATCGAAAAACGCCGAGATTTCTGGAGCTTCCCATACAAATGACCGATTTAACCCAAATACATATGTATACTTAGATTCATATCTTTCAGGCAGTTACTCTGAATTCAGCCAAATTTGGCAGTTGGTGAACCAAGTTTTAGGAATAAAAATAAACATAATTTGCACACCTGAGCCAGAACTTCTCATACTATTTGACTATTTGCGGAAATTTATTTTCCAACCTGTAAATCGTGGCTTGAAATTTTGTCAATTGCATAAAATTGTATTTCCTGGTGCAAAGTGAAAATAGTCGATCAGATAATCCCGGCCTTTCTGCAATTCCCTATATAAAGTGCGGAATATGTTTAGTAAGTTGTAACGCTGCTTCTTTCATTATCCAATAATTTACAGCATTAGTTGATATGAATATTATCTGATGGGGACACAATATCTCTTTTATTGGTCCGCTTCGGGACGATTCCTTCTTTCAGATTAACTAAGTAGGTCATAGTAAAGAGTTTTGCCGTTGAGCAGCAGCTCATAATATACAATGCCCTGCCCATCCCCCTATCAAACACGGAGTAAAACCTTTCTAGCCGTCAACCGTTTACACTCAACCGTCAACGCAAATGGTCAACGTTTCGGAATTGTGTCGATTTTGTTGCGCTTCAGCAGCGATAGGCAGATGGAATTTCGGTCAATGAGTCCTTTTTTTGCACTAATTCGTGTGCTCCTACATACCGAATTTCTTTTTGTATTCAGCCTTATTCAAGTAGTTCCAAACGGTTTTTTGAAAAATAATTAGCTCCTGTTTACAAGGCTTACAAGTCGGTCTAACTTCACCATCGAATTTAAACCGGTCTTACCTATACAAAGCGAGATGCAGACTACTAAAGCCACATATTAAAAAAATAATGGTTTCGTTTTTATTATGCTTTATATCACGCCTCTTCTGGCCTTCCGCCCAATTTTGTATTAATGCAAATAAACATCGCTTGATATATTAAACGTATATACATACGAGTATATAAGTATGTGTATATACATATGTATATGTATATATATTTTTTTAATTTAATTTAATTTTAATTTAATGTTACAACACTTTTCTCTGTAAAAATATCGAAAATTTGACTTTTCGAATTCTGTGCAATTTAAGAAGCGTAATTTAAATTTTTGAACACTCAACTTTACATACATATTTTCAAAAAAACTGAGTAGTAGTTTTTTGTGCCAACTATATTTCTCTAAAAGATTTTTGTCAATTCTAATTCAACATCTAAATTGAACAAAAATGTACTCTCAATAACAATAGATAGGAAAAATTAATTGATCTGTTAGTTAATTAATTTATTAAATTTTTAGGAATGGAATCAAGTTTTTTTTACAAACATAATGAGCTTAACAACTCATTAGATTCCTTATAGATAAATGTAAAAGTATACAAATATATTTCTTCTACATATGAAATGAAACATTTTATTTTTGTAACGATCACCGAAATTTAGGTTTATTTATTAATCGTAATTAATAATAGAAATTCATTAAGAACCACCTTTTCATACAACTACTTCAAAAAGAACTATTACATTTTTATTTTTATTCCGAAAAAGCATAAATTTCAGACATATTTTTGTACAGAAAATCAAAAATATGAATCATAAATATAAATGTTTTTAACCAACGATAAAATCCGAATAAATATGTAGCTATGACTAAAATATTGCATTCCACTTTTTGTTAACATTTCTGATAATTTCTCTTTCTCTTCTATTTGCAGGTAAGTTTTATCGAAATGATATCTACTCTTTTCCTGTCGAGTAATTCTCAATTGTAATCGTAAGTACAGCGACATTCGGAACCCCTCCGCATAACAGAGAAATATAATTGATTTGAATTGAATTAATACTCTCTCAATTCATCGCAGTTCTAGTTCAATCAGCTCACTTCTGGTCCTCTTCAATGCAACCCTTCAAATGTTGTTTTATTTTTTTGTCTTCTTCTTTTGTTTCGAAAAAGTGTTTCTGAAGAAGAAGACCAACAATAACGCAACTATTTCTTTTTTCCTTTGTCTTACCACAAATATTTTTATATCTCCTTTTTCCTGCTCATCTTTCCTGCTTCTTCGGCGGTTGCTGTGTTTGTTTGTTGTTGTTCTCATTCTTATTTTCCACCGAGTTCGATCATTATTTTCTGATTCGTTTGCCCGTAAAACTGGTAAAGAACGTTAAAAGCAATAAGAAAACAGCAGCAACAACAACAATAACAGCCGCATCAGTAAATAATTGTAAAGTGAAAATGTTGATAATAGAAGAAGATAGTAGTAGAGAGACGGAAAGAAATAAAATAAACGAAGCACACCCAGAAACAAAAAAAAGTGGCAGCAAAGCACAAATACCAACACTTCGCTTGTATTATTTTTCCATACACTGTCCATTTCTCATCTCGTTCGCAGTTAAACGGAAAGATTCAGCGAATATAGGAAAAAAGAACAAAACAAAACAACATCAAAATAGAACATCTCGCATACGTCGTAAACTTCAACTTCGCTTAAGCGAGTGAGCTCTTTTTGGTGTTGTGTGTAGTAGTAATAGCATTGGCTTGAAGGGGCGAAACCCCCACCCGCCCTTGCTTCTCATATCCACCAACAACGGATCCCTTTGTGAAAATTAAAGGGAGGACAACGATGTTGGTGGCTGAGTAACAAACAAAGGAAACAAAATTTCGCACAACGTGCTCGGAACACCTCACATCACTGTCATCGTCAACGTCATTGCCATCTCTAGAAAAGAGACGCAGAGACAGAGAGAAAGAGAGGCCATACGAGAACGAGTGGAACATTGTCTGTTGCCTGACCCATACCATAGTGAAAAGGGGTTGCTATCATTAGAACGAAAAGCTTCCTTCCTCCTTGCCCTTTTATTAGCCCAACCAACTACTGTACCAAGGAATTTCGTATATTGTGTGCTCCAAGTTGTAGCAATTCCCAGAAGGTACAAAATCGGACGTTGCCACTACATGCGGTGTGATTGTTGTTTTTGTTTTACAATGCATCTTGGAGATAACTAATACTCCACCTCATACTTTGCTGTTGGCGGTGACTCTCAATTCTCTCTTTCTCTTCCGAGGCTTTGTCGGTGTTTGTGACAGACTTCTTTATGGTTTGGGTAGTGGTATGACAAACTTTGTGCTGTTTTGGGGTACTTATTTTAGTACTACTTACTACTTCAAATTTTCGATAACAATATACCTATAGATATTACCTTACAACCTGATCAGAACAAAGAATTTGATAAAAAAAAATTGTCTTAGAAGAAAATTCCTCTATGTTTCTTAACTGGAAAAACATATTAAAAAAAAAATAAATAAATAAATATTTAAAAGAAAAATGTTTTAAACTAAAACTGAATCTATGGTAGCATCACGAATCGTATACATTTCCATGGCACTGTGTGCTTGCTTGTTTTCTCAAGTTATGTTCTGCAGATGACCAAGTTGCTTTATGAATACCTTTGTGTTGGAATCTATTTTCTGTTACATTTTCCTCGTCACAGCGAAATTAGTCATTGTGAATTTGTTGTCGGAAGTATTGCTTAGGGATTGAATTTTACGACTTTGGACATATTTCCTCTCTACTTTAAATGTGGCGGTCAGGACAGCAAAATTACGTTTTCTTTACAAACAGTGTCTTTTGGTTTCGTCATTAAAGTTTTAACACTGTGCTACATGTTTTACAATAATAGAAAATTGGCAACACTTCCGGATTAACCTTTTTGGAAAAAACGCAGTGCAAAAACTTCTGCTTGGTTAAAGTTCAGAAAAGCAAAAATTTTTTAGCAAACTAATCCTGAGTTTGATTTACGATTTTCAGGATAGCAAAAAAGTGTAGGGTGTCAATAATTGGCCAAAATCATTTTCTATGAATTGAGATTTTTAGGGCGAAGATTTCTGATTTTGTACTAAAAGTAATGTTCTTCTTATGCTTAACCTGAATAAGTCATGGATAAAAATTGTCGGGTTGGGATAAAACTATACAATTTTTAATCTCTTGATACCTTTAAGGGGTTCATCTAGTAGAGACGATGACAGAAAATTTTTTCATATACCTGTGACCTCACTGGAATTAAGCCAAAATTATGACATTTGCCCAAATTTGCTCCTCACCTGTCTACCTGTATATAATCATTTTTAAATTATATTTGTTAATCAGGATGTACGTTTTTTGCTGCGCTTGGTACTTTTATTACCCCCTGCGTTGTCAAGCCCGATAATTTATTGTGCCTGCCTGGTTAATGACGGTGATGGTGGTGGCAAGTATATGTGTGAGGTAGTATAGCACTAAATGAGTTTGTTTATGTAGCTGGCTCTGAGTGTTTAAGATTTTACTCTCTTTGTGTATGTCGAAATGGAAGTAACTCTCCTGTCTACTCGTTATGCTCATTTTGTGTAAATTTTCTTATTTCTTCTTTTGTTTTTGTTTGCCTTTTTTGTATTGCTGCTGCTGCCGCTGATTCTTTGTGTTACTGCTTTTGTGCCAGTGTGAGTGAGCGTATGCCACCGCATTGAAAATGAATGAGTGAGTGTAAAATGCTACGAGTGTGTGTGCGTTCGTTGTAGGTTCGCCTTCGAGCGTTATTCACCAACATCGTTGCCAGAGAGCTTCACTACTATACGCTTACACACCACGTTCAGATTCATTCTGTAATCGCGATTCCTCGAGGACGTAACATTAACGTGAGACACGTCGCTGTATTTTCTGTGTGTTCATAACGCGCGCTTTAAACCAAACAAGCTATATAGTAACTACTCAAAGCGGCCTCCACCCCTCTCTCTCTGTCTATCTATATATCCAACCATCAGCAGCTAATGAACGTAACTCGAAGACGACCACCACCACACAATGACGACGACGGCATGAACAGAAGAAAATTGCATTAAACTAAGTGAAGATATCGAAGTCAAAGCGAAGGCAGTGAGACAAACTGCTTCTTGCACAACATTCAATATAAACGAAGAATTGCCGTGGATGTGAAATGTCTTTAAGACGACGCGTTAGAAAATATCAACAACATTTAACAACAATGTCAACAACATTCTTTGATTACAAGTGAAGTGCATTCAGTGAGTGAGTGAAGGAGTGAGCGAGTGCGTTGCTGGTAATCAGCCAGGGAATAAACAAAATATAAAATAGAAAGAAACGCCCGCGGATTAGCTTAAATTGAGACGATAACCCTCTCAAAGTTTTATCAAATGCTATTATGGTGTTACACATTAACGATATGAATTCGATTTCGTGTTGATTTTGATTGTTTACATCCGCTTCCGTTAAGTCATAACAAACCCAAAATAATCACACACAGATCCTAAATATAAAGAATCGTTTTGACGAACGAACCCCAGCAACAGCAACGTCAACCTCAGCAACAACAACAGCAGCAGGGATACGATACGATTTGTGCGAACAGCAACAAAAAAAGGCAGACTCAAAGAAACACCTGCTGGCTGACTAGTGGGTTTTAGGTGCGTGTTAACGTAAAATAAAAGCAACAACAACAAATAGCTCCAAAACAACCACAACTATTTTGCAAAAAGAAAAAAAAAAAAGAACAAAATACTACAGTAGTAATAAACAACTACAATACGATAAGTGAAAAAAAGATCAACGCACATGGTTCTTTTTTCATTCTTGTTGGTTACTTTATTTTGATTTATTCGCAGTCACAGTCGCACTAACTCAAAACGCCCCCCGCCCTATAAAAGATAACAGCATTATTTTCATGGCTAAATGCTATTTCCGTAACAGTAGCAGCAACAACCACCACAACAACAACTTATAAATATCAATAAAAACACAACAAATATGTTACTTACTATATTTAATAAAAGTTAATAAAAAGCATTAAAATCAACTCAATTAAGTTAATCAATTTAGTTTTGTTTGCTTTTGCTATCGCCACATTTTGACAATTTTCCCCAAAAAAAAAAATGAATTGAATAAATTGAATTGAATTGATAAAATATCTGAAATTCCCATGAAAGTGAGCAAAATAAAACCAAACGAGGTCACAAAAAAAAAAAATATACAAATTATTTTGTTTTTTTTTTTTCAATTTCAAACAAATAAATTGTTTAACCGTGTTGTGAATAAAATATACCACTAATTCAATAGTAAACAGAAATTATAAAAAAAATGTAAATGTAAATGTAATGCAAAAGAAAATAAAAAAAAAATACCACAAATATTTAAAATATGATTAACCTCTTTGATGACAAATAATAATGTGCAATCTATTTTTAAAATAATTCAAAACTATAAAAGAAAACTGTCGATTTTCTTTACAAAACAAACTTACGAGAATCCAACAATAGCAAATAAATAGTTATTTAATAAAACAAAACAAAATCCGAATCTTTTGGAAAAACAACGGTTGGATTAACTACATTTTACTGAAAGAAAAATATCAATAGTCAAAGTAAGTTTTTTGAAAACCAAAGAAAACGTTTAATTTTTTACATCTTTCATCAATTTAAATTAAAACCCAACGAACTCAATTATATTGTTATAAAAAAAATCTATATTTTATAATTTAAATTTAAATTTGATCTACAGTCGGTCTTTAATGTATGATTTCTATTCATCAGATCAATTTTTTTTTTTTTTTTGAAAATTATTTATAACAAAGCTCATTCAAACAAAAATTAAACCACAAGTTAGAATATGGTGCAGTTACGCTTGATTGTGTAGATTTCGAAATTGTTTCAGAAATTTCAGATGAGTCTTTATCGCGTGAAAATTTGAAAATTTGGCTTGCATCTGTGTATATGTAAATATTATTCATACTCGGAATTGGTTAATTATACACAAAACATTTATCAGACAAGTTCCCTTGCATACCATGATTAGTACATGGGAAAGCTTCTCACATTCAATGAGTTTACACGCATTGCATTTTTAGAATCACTCAACCGGTGTTACAGTTTAATGATGATTCCGAATGTCACAGTTTTAGGCGCATTCACTAGACTTGTCGATTACTCCATTACTCGAAGTGTTCGTCTGACACATTTAGACTGCCACTGCTCAAATAGCGATAGGTAGCTGTATCAGGCAATTTGACGCGTGATCATGCAAGCGATAGTCCTGTAAACTAACCATCGAACCACGGCCAGCCACAGGCAAAATATATATGATTCAGTCAAAATGTACTGTTCGGCCTTCACACTAGGCCTCTTCCGAAATAACACGATTGTTTCAAGGAATAAATCAATCATCAAAATATTTTTTAAACGCATCTTCAGTTCTCGCCGCGAAATTTCTTTGATGTTTTCTATCGACTGAAAGCGGGTACGTCGAAATGGTAATTTGAGTTTTATAAAGAGAAAAATGTCGACCGAAGCTACACCAGATGATCACGATGGTTACTCGATGATATTTGTTCAATTTTCAAACAGAAATTCGTTCATAATGATAGCCTTTTGAAACGTTGCCTTGTCCATGCATTTTCTTTCCACAAATCTGTCATTTTTCGAATTTATTCTCTCTTCTGCATAAATTTTCTTTGAACAAATATGTCATTTTTCGAATTTACTCTCTCTTATCCATAAATTTTCTTTGAACAAATCTGTCGTTTTTCGAATTTACTGCCTTAAGGGCTACATGATGCCAGGGTAATATTCTTATTTTATCGTTGAGCTTCTGGCAGGATTTCGAATGCGATACTCAAAGAAAATAATTAACATTACCTTGGCTTTTGATCAGTTTTGTTGTAGTTTTTTCCTTCTACGACTCAGTTGAAAGATGTTATTCCAATGTTTGTTGATTGATTTGCATGTCAAAGTCTTAAAATCATCCCTCATCATCAGTTGGAATGCGTTTTATGAATATGCGATCGAAGTTGACTTATTATCGTATAGTTTAAGACTTATAAAATAATTTCGTATAATGCTATGAATTGATTAAAGGGATACAGAAAGTTCAGCGAGTATTTCTCCCAAACTTAAGTGAAGCGAGTTTCCATTTGCTAAACGAAATGCGAGACACATGTTTTCTACGATATTGTTATCCATTCTACAAATCATAAACGCACGTGAGATGGACTGACAAAACAGAACACTGTAAATAAACGGAATGACAGATAGCATTCAGTTGTGCCAACTTAGGGACAAAAATAAATGTTGGCAATCCCTTTAGGCGGGGGTTTTAAATGGTCACTTATTGGAAACTTTTAATTTCTTGATTTCTCTATATTTGCTGTTATTGCAGGTTTGTAATATTATTATATTTGTCAAAGTCCATACATTATGAACCAGAGGAAGACGCCACAGTTTTCCATGTAGAAAAAAGAGCCCATCTTAAGATCTTCTGAGGTTAATAACTTCAATTCGTCCTATGGAGGTTGCTGCGTGAGGTTGCAATATTTAATTTAAAATCTGCTTAATACCCTCTGATTACTGCTAATTTTTTTTAGCAGTTTCTCAGACTTTGTCATTCCATAATGTGGGATGCAAAATTTCACCGAAAATAGATTGAATCGAATAAAAAAAAGGGCCATATTTCGTCAGAAATTAAGACTAGAAATGTGCGATTAATCAATCAATCAGACTTTAAGATTAATTAACAACAATAATAATAATATTTAATCATATAACCGATTCAGGAAAAATTCTGGATATTCAGATCTATAATTAATCATTTAGTTTGACTTTTGGGTAATTAAGTTCGAACAATTTATTCAAAATTCAAATGGTTTGGGCATGAAGATAAGAAAGAAAATTAGAAGCAACATGTTTTAAACGACAAAAAAAATGTATACTGAAATATTTTGGGTGGCTCAATAAAACATGAAATATGACTACTATTCAAATTCTGGTTACCAGTTGTTCGATTAATCAGTTGATCGTGAGTTCTGGATAATGAAAGTTATGATTAATCGATTAACCGTAAACATGATTAATCCAAATATATGATTAATCAGTTAATTAATTAATCTGGATGTTAGTTAATCGGCTTAGCTGATTAATCAATTAATCGCACATCCCTAATAAAGACATAATATATCATTTTTCTTACAGTAAATGTTTTTCAAACATATTTGGAACCGAATACAAAATATATAAATGTTTTTAAAACAAAACTAAAAAGCTCCAAAATATGCTTATAAGATTTTAAGGATGACACGACTTTATTCTAACTCTACTTAAGCCATCTTTTCCACAGCATTAATTAAGCTTATAAGTAAAAGTTTTTAGTCTTTCATAATATATTTTTTAATTCGCAAAATTTCTCGATATTTACAAATCAAATTCCTGGGAAAGCGATTTCATTACTTGGAAAATTTCGGTGGCAATTGCGATTTGTGATTTGATTTCTGCAAATAAATAATCTTTATATGTTATATCAAAGCAGAATTTGTTTCATTTCGGAATGTTTAGATGGGTTGGTTAGTTCAAAGCGTTTTTATGATTTTAATTACTACTGTGTGCAATTTACTGGCAGGAATTTTGTATTTGTTTGTGACTTATCTTGTGGTTCAACCGACAGAAAGTATCAAAAAGGTTCTTGGTAATGTTCTGACCGGTAGATGAGTGAAATCGTGCAAACAGTGATTTAAATTTAGCACAAACAGTTGCTTATGAAGAAAACGGTAGGCAAAATGGATGCCGCGTTTTCTTCAGATGGTTATAAACAGGGACCGTCACCGAAACAAAACCGAATCCGAAAATAATTTTGATTTATTTTAGTTTTTGGAAACCAAATCATAAATATACAAGATTTCTATTCTGATTCCGGTAACCGAATCAAAATCGTATTGAATTTTGTTCGTTTCATACAACCAAAATGAAATAAAAAACAATTTTTATTCTGAAAAGTTATTTCTGCTTGTATTTCATTTCAAACTTTTCAATTTAAAAAACATGCAAAATTTATGAGCATTTGTGAACATTTCTAAGAAATTTGTATTTGAAATTTAAACCATTGAACCAGAAATTCGAACCATTTTTACCTTTCGCCGAAAGAAAAGAAACTACGTTTGATTTCAGTTGTGATTCAGATTAAGAAATCTGGTTCTTGAATTTAAATATCTGTCTTATTATGTTTCGATAGAGAAACAGAAGCAGTTCAGGTTTCTAATTTTGTTTCAGGTAAAAAACAAATCAATCTTGTTACAAATATGAATCAGAAACAAGTTTCTAATGTACTTCAAATCGATTTATAGCATCAAAAACCGAAACGAAACTGCACTTTTGTGAAGGCCCCTGATTATAAATGGCACCATTTGACATCTTCAAAACAATATTGGGACATATTTTAACATACGATGGGTCTGTCATAGATCTATTACGATGCTAAAAATGATGATTCAGAGTCGAAGAAGGCTACAGTCATCACACTGTCTTATTGTTCAACTTCAGCATTATTTTAAGGCAAAATATTGGCAATGTTGATAAAGACCAAAGACCATCAATTTCGACGAATTTTGTTGCAAATCACTTAGTCAGATTTAACTTCCTGTTTCCTACTTTGAATCAATGGTTGTGAATAGCTGGGAAAGAGACTTACCAGAGTCTTCTTTTGAAAGGTTAGAACAAACACATTATTCGATCAACATCTTAAAAAATCTGCAGAATTGCTGCGTCAAATGTATACAGTTGAAAGGAAAGAAATAAAAACTAGTCAGTTAATAGAAATATTCAAAAACTAGTGATCAAAGTAATCAACAAATCGGGCAATAAAATGCTGAAAGTTGAAAATATTAGTCTTTATTTGTGACCCTTTCGTAGTAGCCCTAATATTCAAACTGAAGTTTTATGAATACAAAACTATAAAATTTTTACTTTCAGGATTTCGTATAGACTTTAGAAGTTTTAATAAATTTTCGTTTTTAAGATACCTAGAGCATGTATATTTTATGTAAAATTTTCAATTATTAGATAACAACATATTTTTTCCATATTGTCATCGATTTGTCAATGGAATTTTGGTGATTCGGGCTGAATAATTTGAAAAGTATTTTCTATTTTTCTTTGTCAGCTCTAGTTGTTGAGATCCATTTCGTTTATTTGAATGAGTTTAGTCTATTCTATTTAGAACTAAATGGTTGTTTCATATTTTAAATACATTTACATCATATGGAGACAAAAAAATATTGAATTAGATTTCTCGGTTTTATTTCAGATTTTTAGAAATTACATTTTTTTAAAGGGAGCTATCCCCAGTTTCGAAAAATTTAGTTCAACCGACAATGGTGCAATAGAATGGTTAATATGTCAACGTCGGATATGCTGAATACTAATGCAAACTTAGTTTTTTCTAAGTTCGTCTTTAAAAAGACCCAAAATTATCCTGATTTAATATTTATTTAGCTATATCTCTTAAATAGAAGCTGAGCTCCAAGCAATTAACTTGAACTGATATTTTAATTTATTTACAATGCTTATTTACTCTATTCAAGAGATATAATGAAATAGAGATGAATAATATTTGGCCTTTTTAGAGTTGAACTTGAAAAGTAAATTCATCTTGGAAATCAGCGTATCGGGCATATAAAAAATCAGAAAAAACGCATTTTTCTTACAAATAGACAATAAACTAATCTAAATAAAGTATTTTTCGCCCAACAAATTATTGCAGAATTGAAAGAGATCTGTATATCCCCAAAATAAGCAGATTTTATTTTTCTTTTTTTTTTGTCACCAAGCGAGAGAGGCTCAAAATGTATTTGTCTGTTCATTAATTTCCCAATATAATCTTCTTTGGGGGCAATAAATGTATAAATATAGTCATCCATAATATGATTTGCCCAGGTTCTCAAATAGTTATTCATTTCATACACGACCTTTTCGTTCGAATGAAATCTGTTCATACTAAACGAATTTTTTGAAATTTAGATAAATAATAGTCTATGGATTCCAAATCGGGGGATCCCATTCGTAAAGTAATCTGTATGATTTAACCATAGTATTGCGGTGCATTTGAACGATGGAAAATAATTCCTTTTTGTTGGTCATGTGCATCATTTTTGTTCCCAATCAAATCGCTCTAAGAGCTCTTAATATTATATTTAAGTGGTTGTTCTGCCATCTTGAATATAATTGTTTTTTTAATTATGATATAGATATCCCAAAAACCAGGCATCATCACCATATTGTCTGACTAGCCCACATTGGCCTTCTTTAGTTTTAATTCCTCTTAAGGATGCCACAGCTTCGACTCTTTCTTAGTTTTTGGTATGATCGGAGTGATCTAAATTGTGTTCACAATTGATTTTTGTCAGATGATTACGTATAAGAAAGTTCCCTCGCAAGTTCCCTCATACTTCAAAACTAGTGCACTACAAATCATTCACATGATATGGCTACGATATCAGCAATCTCATGAAATTTTACTCGTCTATCGTCCATTAGCATTTCTTAGACCTTATCGAACATTTCTGGAATGGCGGCCTTGCTTGATAAACAAACGAATCTGAAAATAATTTGAAACAAATTGTTTGAAATCGGAGTTCAAATTGTACTGGACTACATACCCACTAATAGAATTTATTACTGAAAAATTTTTGAACTCGCATATTTAGGTAGCTGCATAGGCTTTCAGCTTTTTTCTAACATCTTTTACAGGACCATATGCTAAGGTTCACACTTCTTGTCAAACCTTTGAGAAGCATTGTTCACCATTACCAACATCTGCGTCATCGAATGACACAACAACTAAAAGAATTCCGCAATCACAAGTTCATGATCAGAGTTATATCTAACCGGCGCGTTACAAAAGAACTTTTTTACTTTATATTAAATGCTCAACTAAGTTCTCGCTGCTTTTTTTTATAAAAATTCAACTTTATTATGAAAACATGTTTACAAATGATTCACTGAAAGTATTGCCCATCGCTAGCCACTACTTTTTCCATCTTTCTGGCAAAGCTTAAACTCCGTCGCGGTAAAAATGTTCATCTTTTGAAGCAATCCACGAATCTAGCCATTCCTTGATGTCGTCATATGAGTAGAACTGCTGGTAATCGAACGGAACAAGTGATAATCGGACGGCGCAGTATCTAGAGAATATGGCGGATGGGGTAAGACTTCCCGTTTCAACGTTTCCAGGTAACTTTTAACGGGCTTGGCCACAGAAGAATCACTTTTTTTTGGCGTTTCTCGTGCAAAACTCGACTCAATCGCATTAATTGATGTCGATACCGATTCTCAGTGATGGTCTCGCTTGATTACAACATCTTGCAGTAAATAATATCCACCTGGTCTCACTAAATACAGAGCATAACTTTCACAGCGTGAATATCCGGCCTAGGCGACGGCGTAAAGGATGTCCCAACAAGAACGCAAGATTTAAATGACTGATGCAGCAATTGAATTGTTTCTCTGGCTGTATGGCATGTGGCGCCGTCTTGTTGAAACTGGGCAGCCCCCATGACTTTCTTTTCTTTGGATTGTCGTAATGAATCCATTTTTCATCACCCGTCATAATGCGATGAGGAAATCCTTTCCTTTTTTGTCGTTGAAGCAGTTGGTCACAGGTCAAAAAACGACGCTCAATGTTCCTTGGCATCAACTCATAAGGAATCCGAGTCCCTTGCTTTTGAATCATTTCCAAAGCAAGCAATCGCTTGGAAATGGCTTGGCGGGTAACTCCTAACACTGAAGCAAGCTCTACTTGCGTTAGACAAGTAGATGATGGATCCCCATCAAGCAATGCCGTCAATTCAGTGTACTCGAAGGTTTTTCATCAAAATCGGTGCCTTTAAAGCAACGAAACCAATCTCAACGTTGTTTCACTTAAAGCAGCATTTCCGTAAACGTTTTGAAGCTCTCAATGACCTTCACCTGCCGTTTTCTTCGATTGAAATAAGAAAATCAATACTTCCCGCATATGACGATTATTTGGCACAAAATCAACCAACAACCCAAAGAATATGGCGTCAAAAGACGCCATATGCCTAAGCTTGGCTTATGACATTCAGGTTATGGCAGAATCGACTAGCACTTACAGCTGTCGCCATCTATTGGCAATATAAGTTCTTTGGGAACACATTCTGAATCTGAATCTTTCTAGTAGATCACACTTTTAATAGACTTTTGGATGAAAATGCATAAATAGATTACCTATATAAAGGGCGGAAACCTGTGAAATATAAAAATTAAAATAGATTTTTCGAGCCTCTTCAGATTTACGAGATGTCAGGGAATGAATCAAGAATATTCTATATATGTTAAAAAAAGACACCTGCAGTATTTCCTGATCAAAGTTGTTGTTGGAGAGAAAATCTTGCACCATATCTTAAATATACAAAGTAATGGCGTTGGAAAAATGATCGTACACCAGACGCTAAACAAAGCTTTGTTTTATAAAATATTTTACACAGAAATTAATTTCAGAGATATTTTCTGATAGTTTTTTAAGATACTGTTCCATATATAAAGTGGCTTTCTTTAATAAAAAGGAACTGCGTACGATTATGAGTTCGAGCATTGATGCAGAATTCACTTCCTACTTTAAGCGGCAGTCAAATCGATGTGTTAGACGAGTTCTGTAAGTAGTTAAGTAATCCACAGATCTGACGAAAGCTTTGTAAGCAGACGTTCTTCGTTATGCTGTATTTCCTTTGCAATAAGTCCAGAATATGTATAAGCTTACTGAGTCTGGAAAGTCTCCCACATTCCATTCATGTTATGCAAAGCAATTTATTTCAAGAGTTTTGTTGTTTCAGCGACTACGTTAGTGATAATTCTTGATAATGTACAGAAGAATATGTAGTAAAGCAATGTACAAGGTGGCGCAATAGAACGTGCATATTTAAAAAATAGATTAAAAAATAAATACAAAAGGTATGGTTAAAATAAATCTAAGGCATTGTAGAGTAATAAATGGAGTTTATTTTTTAAAAATAACATCATCTAAATGGTGACCCTCTCTACGACGGCACTCCTCTAACCGCAAACGAAAATTATTGAAAACTTTCTTCAGTAATACTGGTGTAATGGCTGCCATTTCACCACGGATATTCTCCTTGAGCTGAACGATGTTTCTTGGATTATTACTGTAGACTTTGTGTTTGAGGTATAACCACAAAAAAAAGTCAAGAGGCGTCAAGTCTGGACTACGTGGGGGCCATGGGATATCACCTCTTTTCGAAATCAGTCTGCCAGGGAACATCTGCTTCACCACCGCCATGGAGTCATTTGATGTGTGACAGTGACGAACCCATTCATAAGAAAATGAGCCTCGTCAGAGAAAAGGATATTGTCAAATTTTGAAAATCGATTAAGCATTTCATTAGCAAATGCGAGCCTTGCTATGAAGTCAGACTCTTTCAATTCTTGTGTTAATTGCAGCTTATATGGATGCAGTTTAAGATCCAATATTAAAATTCGTTGCAAACTTCGTCGCGATAATTGTAAGACAGACGATCTCTTGCGAGTCGACATTTGTGGATTTCCTCGTACTGACTCCATAACTCTCTCAATATTGTCTTCGGTCCTAGATGTTCTTGGGCGACCATTTGCTTGTGGTTTAAATGTTGAACCGGTCTCTTCAAAACGCTTTACCCATATTTTAATTACATTAGAACTCGGAGCTTCACTAATTCGCCGTAGTCCATATTCAGCACAATATAGTCGCCTAGTAGCAATATATGAACGAGAGTTCTCGTAAAATGCGTGCATGCAAAATGCACGACGCTTCCTGTCGAAGTGATTCATAGCGATTAAAACTCCATGAGCCCGCCAACCCAACGATGTAGGCGCCCCCCCGCCCGCGCATTTTCTACCCCGCAAAAAAAGATGAAGCAATATGCACGTTCTATTGCGCCACCCTGTATATATGCTGCCGAGTGTAGATAGAAGTTATCTCCAACATTGATACTTTTTTTACCTCTATGAAAAGTTTAAGCTTAGAACGATTTTATGTTATGGAACTCTTCTTCTTAAAGCCTTAAAGGAATTGCATTGAAAATATGTTCTCGTAAACTTTTCTCCAAATGTTTCCTTTCATTCATATTTTTAGTTTACAAATTGTTTTTTCCCATAGAAAATGGTGTCATTTCAGATTCTAATAGATAAAATCCTTTTCTTATGGCTTTGTTTTATCCAACCCTACATTAAACAAATTCTCCTCGCATTATTATACACCTTTCTAGAGAGATAATAATTTGTATAATCAAAGATAGTTCTACTATCGAAGTCCATAAATTCCACTCCTCAGTCCCTCTAATATCTTTCCTTCCTTCCAAGCTATCCATGGCACATTTACTAAAATATATCGTATATGAATATCTATTGAAATATTTATGGCCCAATTGGAATATCATTATTAATACTATATTTTCTTGTTATTTCATTTTGTAGTTCTTAAGTTTTTATTTTTATTTTCATAGTATAAAATACAAAAATTTATGCAAATTTATTTATGTAAACAACCCTTATGGCAATTTATTCAAATTCGGAATGGAAGATAGAAAAAAAAACTAAATAAGAAATGAAATGAAACAAAACAACAACAGCTCCTCTCCCAAGAAGACAACTGCGAACAAAAAACAATAACAAAAAGGAAAACTAAAATTAAATTCCATTAAAATTCATTTGATTTCAAAATAATCAAATGCAAAATAAAACGACACTTTTGTCGACGACACGAAAAGAACGAAAAAAATAAAATTGAAATCGTTGAAAGAAGCAATAATGTGAAGGGACAGAACGTCCGCCAGGGGTAACATTTAGGGGTGTCACGTTTTTCGAAATGAGTTTTTGTAGGATAACAAAAACACACATTTTTTACATGGCATCAACTAAAGATGGGAGGGGACAGGAAGCAGTGAGAAACATCTCTGAAAACTACTTTCGGATTCAAATATGTTTGCAATAAAATGTTCTAAGTTTTTCGTCTCATGAGTTAATGAAATCGACTTATTTTATATATGAATAAGTAGATAACAACAGTGCCGTGTAATTGAATAGCAGTACGTGAACTATCCAATTATCGCCAAAGTTCAGACAAGGTTTATACGAGCTTTTAGACACTTCATTTGCCCAAGTCCAAATTTTTTCCAAATTGCAACCGAAACACTGTCTAAGTATAGCAATAGTTCTCTTTTGTATATAATTTTTTTTACCATGATCAGAATATTGGTAGAAGGGATTTCAGTTATGTCTCCAAATCACAATTATCCCCATCAATTACCTTTTGGAATGCATAGGTAATATATCTTTTCTATGTGAATTTTAAATTTGTGTTATTAAGCCAAACAACAAAATCTTGACTCTTTTTCTAATAATATAAGCAGTTAAAAATGTACCAAGAATTCATAATTTAAAAACAGTATTGTCAACATTTCTTTCGTCACTAAGTTTGAGTAACTGTCCTCTCTACTCAGGCTGATTTTGACAGCGATCTGTCATTTAGTTTGTATACAGTGATCGATTTCGTCAGATCTCAGGTATGTTTTGCGTTTTTTACAATGAATAAAGTTACCGATCAAAGAATTTATCTCAGTTATCGTCAGAACATTCAAAAGCGATCCTGATGTGGTGGAAAATTTGTCTCATTCTAGTCGTCCATCATCGTCTGCAACTGATGTGAGGGAAACGATGATTGAAAATCATTATTTCAGTTTGAGAGCAATTGCAATGTTGACTATTTCCTTTGAATATCGTGGTGTTGAAATTCCTGCCAGAAGGTCAGGCGACAAATAAACCAAATTTTCTGGGCATTAGGCGGCAGTTGGAAGAGCGAATTCAACAAAAAAAGCTATATAAATGGAAAGAAAACTCATAGATTTTGTAACAGGATAATACACAGTCTCACGAGACTAGCGTTTGATCGAATTTTAACAAACATCATCCCAAACTCAACAAAACTCACTAACTTCAATTTAACACATACCGTCAAACAGCCACCGCATTCACTTGATATGGTTCCGGCCGACTTTTTTCAAAACTTAAATTATCGTACTTTTTCCGTTTAACTGATGTCCTTTCCGAAAAATACGTTTGAGACATATTTTGATGATTAGTTTATTCGTTGGCATAAGCGAAAGAGGTCTATTTTGGAGAATAATGCAATAAATTTGAATGAATAATAAATATATAGTATTATATTGAACAAATCTCTTTACTTTTTCGACAGAATATGTTACGGTATTTATGTTTTACACCGCGATATGGCACAAGGAATATTGAGTTACTAACGTTGTTTTCAACATCCAGAAATATTGATTTTAGACAAAATGCCTAACTGCCGATATTGCAATCGATTTCACGGTGTCCGCTTGTCTGTCCGACTCTATATGTATTTTTTTTAATCAAATTATAATCTGTTGGAAACAAAAGTTGCCACATATCCTATTTTAGAGCCAAATATGCATGTTATCCATTTAGTGGTTGCAAAACCGCCGGTCTGGCAAGGCTGTTAGCTGTTAAATACCTGTCATCTAAAGCGTTGTTCATTCAGTGAGATTTTTGCCATTTACGAATATGGATCGAAGAAAGCATAAAAGTATTTTAAATTTACTACAAAAGTAATGACTCAAACGTGGTCTTTCTATCGAATAAATTGTTCTTCAGCTATGAAGCTCATTCCTCATTCGGTGGTAACGTCAACAAGCAAAATTGTCAAAAGTGATTGTGGAAAAGCCCTTGCATCCGGAAAAAGTCACTGCATGCTCTAAAGGATCTACTGCTGTAATCAATCCAGAGGCGGTCATTTAAATGACATTGCATTTCGTACATAATTGAAAGTTCCCAGCATTATAATGACTTAAAGGTTTCATCGGAATCATAGCTTTATATGTGTTTTATTTAACTTTACTTTTGAAATCAAAAGTGGATAACCCTATCTTTTGATAAAGTTCCCATAGAAACGAGCCGTCTATAGTCGCTTCTCTAAACTACAGCTCCTATGAAATTTTACGTATGTATTTCAACTGGATTATGTATCAAAATTGTTCAAATTAGAACAAATTATTTCCAAATGAATCATCTGGGCTTGGTTGAAAAGTCACCGTTTTCAATGGAATTTGATTATATTTAGTACATATAACTTTCTTGGTTAAAAGATCAATCTTGTTGTATATGGGCCAAAACAGTCAATAATTTGGTAGAACCCCTTGCACAACACACAATTTTTCTACCAATTTGCTTAAATTTAGCACGTATTACTTGGTTGTTTGCGCGATGGACTGCTACTCGAAGGTTAGTACACGCGACTATCGTTCACATGATTGCGAGTTCAATCCCCAATGCAGCCACATATCATTATTTGGGTAGCGGTCACACCGATGTGTTTGACGAACACTTGGAGTCGTCCAATAAATCGGCAAGTTTAGTAAATGCTTCTCAAGCCGCGACATGCAGGGAGATTGTAGTGCATATTGCTGAATGCGACAAGCTCTCCCATATCTCAATCTACAGTTGCAATTGAATTTGTTTTTTGTTACTATTTGGTTGAGTCGGAGGCTATTCTTATTGAAACAATCTAGATCTGTAATGTTTTGATTTATCCGATATACAAATGATTCGTCAAAGACTTTTTTGTCGTTTCTATAAGCCATAATTATCACCGAAATTTTATTACATTTTGCATTTACTAGCACAATATGATACAACTGCTGAACGTGCTAATATTTCAAACAAATGCAAGTTCGGAATCGACAATGTAGACCATTTCGATGCCAACTATAATGTAATGTCTTTTCAACTGTTCAGCTGTCCGAGTGTCCACTTCCGCTCTTCTACTACCTTGATTTGCATGATCTGCATTGGACGCCACTTATCAAAAGTTTGTTCATCTACTCGCCACATTTTTCCACAAGGTATCAGTGGTACAAAATGTCGACTGCCACAATCTCTCACAATATAGGCTATATAATGCTTCCTTGTCTCTCTTGAGATAAATTGCTAGGGAAATGGTGTCAAGTTTCACAATATTAATAATTATTCATAATTAATTTATGTACCAGCAAGTCGCTTGAAAAATTAATCAAGTCGTATTACGTAAAGAAATTAATTTTTTAACGCCCTAAAAATTTTAAAAGACAATTCGTAATAATTAAATTTTACGACAAATTGTATACTTTGTGTATTGCAAATTTCCCTCAAATTTTCTTTAGAAGTTAGTCATTCTGACCACTGAATCACCAGCAATTTTGCCAATAAATCCTTAGTTGTGAAATCTAAATTCAAAAGAAAAATTTCTCAATGTCTTAATGATATCGCATTCGCAGCAAATTTGCTAAAGAAAACAAAGACAATCAAAGAGCTACTATACTTCTGCTACACTTTTCAATACTAAACATTTTACAGCATTCTTAACATTTTTTACATTTTCCGCAAAAATGCTGAATCTCAATGAGTATCGACGTAGAAAAACGCGGCGTAAGACAATGACAAATCCAACAGAAATTCTTTATCACATAGCCATCATCGGTCTGTATACTTGGTGGTTGGGTGGCATCGTCATCACATAGAAAAATTCTTGATAACTTTGTTGCTGTAAGCAGTGGCAACAATGCCATCATCACGATCGCTGCGTGAACGTACGAACGCGAGTTGCTTGCACTAACGTCATCCATCCATCCATCGTACTCGTATGCAATAAATACGCCGTGTAGGTATCTCTGTGACCATTTGCTATCTCTCCGCTTACCACACTAAAGGTTGCCATATTTTCTTTTTCCCTATTTAAGAGGTGACCATTTATTTGTTGGCACTTTTCTTGTTCTTCTTCGTCATCGTACTTCTCGACTGACATTGTTTCTGCTTGCTCTGTCATCTCCTTCTCATTCTTCTGCCTTAACTCCTTGTTTGAGCGTGTACGTGAGAATTTTCTTGGTGTATGTGTAATTTCCACCATTACTCTCACACACACTCACTCGCACTTGAGAAGGCTCTGCACTACTGCCAAAAGCCAGCCGTTACCAGACAATCCCCATGCTCCTGCTTGCGATTTGTAGCAGAGTATGAACGTCCGTGGCAAAGCAAAGAGAAGACAATTAGCTTTTATTATATTTTACAACATTTTCGCCATAAACAGGAAACCATCGAAATATGCACATATTCGTTCTCTTCTTATCCCACTCACTCTCACTCACTGGCATAATATTAGAGTGAAGCATAAGGGTGGGACAGGGGGGCAGACCCATGAGGAAGAAAATCAAGAGCGAGAGGGAAGTAAAAATACGACAATAAATAAATTATAAATTTTGTATCGAGAAAATTTTAAAAACTGTTATTTTCATAATTTTATGTAATTTTCAATTCAGGTTTTTTTATTATACCTATCACCATTTTCATGACATCGCAGCAATTATTGTGAATTATTACGTCTACGCTGTATTATTGGTTTGGCCCGAATCTTGGCTGGAAGTAGGGAGCAGTGGAAGAATTTCCAGTGAAATTTCATAACTTATATGGTAGTGGCGGAAAGTGTTTTTACCGGCACAATTTTAAGATTCCAGTAATGTTTTCGATTAAAGTACTAAATATCTGAAACGGTAAAAATAATTGAAACACAAATTAATGCAATATATCGATTTGTTTTCGTCAAATTCTTCAAAGGGTTCCAGCTTCGGCCGGTAAATGTGTTATAGCACATATCAAACGAAAATTTCGAAAATCCGAAATACACTACTCGACAACTGTAGAAGATACGAACGATACCAAACTATTTCGAAGTTTGTAGAGATTATTAGAGCTATTGACGTAACAATATCTTCGCTCTAGGGCTAAATTCATTCATCCATTCTGGGGGGGCTAAATTCATTCAATACCCCTAATCTGAAAACCCTGTGGGGTGTTAAAAAAAGTTCTAGTGGGGGGGCTTAGCAAACCTATGATTAGACCAATATCTGTGCCCATGCTAATAAGATTAAAAGTAATGGAAAACTTTGAAATAATGTAGCAAATCGGTTATAATAGGTTATGCTGAGTCTGCGGATATTTGCAACATCCACAAATATTGAGGTTAGACAAATACCGAAAGCATGTTAAGATATACTTTTAGAAGATCTTGCTTTTGATTTCACATATTTAAAAAGTGGCAAATATCATGGACTTGAATATTTTTTCTTTTGGAGCCCAGAGCAAGTTAGAATCTTTACATTTATATTTTCAACGTTTATTCCCCACTATTGTTTACAACCATTCCAGTTATTTTCAGAACTTTTTGTGGACAATATTTTGTTAAAATATTTACAAATTGAAATAAATTTTTACTTGATTTTTGTATGGTTTTTAATGTAATGGGCAAATACTCGTTATCATTGTATTATCTTTGCTGAGCTATTAAAATGTAACCATAACAATAGAATCTAGTAGCTGAACTACTCTAAAAACCATTCCACACAACTAAGGAATGATCAGCCAAAATTTCGTTACAATCGGCAGGTTGGTATGGAACCCTTTGTAGAACACACAGACTTAATACACAAAAAGTGTGCCTGTATGCTGAACCATTTATTCGGTTGTGACGAAACTGTTGACTATTTCATTATTTACATAATTACGAAGGTTACAATGACAATTATTTCAATGAATAATCCTGAAGAGAATTAATAAGTAAATAAAACTGTTTTAATCAGCGATTTTCGGCGCAATAAAAAAAGGACTATATTCCTTGTAGCGATAAAGATAACAGCTCTCTAATTACTATTAAAATAACCTTTTTTAATAAAAATTAGAAAAGTATTACAATAAGCGTGGCGCATTGGTTCACTTGAAGGAGTGAACTTTTCACTTTACATTACTTGACCCGCAGATTTCCAGTGTAATTTTCTTAGTCATAAATTTCCTGAATGTATTTGGCACAAGTTTATCTCACAAACTCCACTTCAAAGTAATGAAACTCCCCATTGGTGCAGAAAAAATATCACTTACTACGTTCGTTGCTTCCTTTATACATTGATTATGCGCAAAATTTGCATTATTTTGCATACAAAAGAAATTATTTTCCCAACAGATACGATGGTGAATGAGAGAGAGAGAGAGGCAGAGGTAGTGAGAGGGAACGAGTGAGTGGTCAGAGGCTACAAGAACCTACACATTTATGAAGTTATATTTGGTTGCTTAATTTACTTTATGTACTTAATATGGTAATTTAATAACATTTTTCTACAAGAAAGCGGTAAAATATGGCCGCTTTTCGCCATTTGTTTACAATTGTTAGCGTTGATAATATGAATATTCTAGATATTATGGTTTACAACTATAAATCTTGGCTGGCAAATATTTTGCTAGATAAAGCATAAGCAAAAACAATGAACGCACGGCACTCTTTGGCCCTCCACCGTCAATTTTAAAAACCAGAATCCCGACATTTTTGTATCCTCCATAAATCCTTTAGCCAAACATTGAATTTTATAGCAGAACAAAGGTAAACATTTAAACAACGCCAATGGTTTCCTTGCATACCGTACAATCCTGACACGAAGGATGTTATTAACATTACGCACTCATCCTTTGTTCGTGCTGTTGTTGTTTCGCTTACCTCGGAATGTGCGTGTACGTGTGCGAGCGAAAGATATTTATTCATATATATTTATCTACGTGCTAACTTTGATATATTTGCTTACATTAAATGATATCTGTATTTGTCGGTTTGTAAAACTATATACATACATATATAGATTAAGAGAAAGCCTGCCTGTGTGTGTATTAGATTGTCTTACCGTCAACCAATCGTACAGGCAACGCGCTCACTTACATACATACGTATGTAAGTATGTAAGTAACGGGCAATTTAGTAAGGAACATTTGTGAAAAACAAAAATATAAAATAAATATAATTTACATGCAAGCAAAAGAGATTTATATTTATATCATTTATATTTACTTTCTTCTTCTTGTTCCTCATTTTCCTTCCTTCAACATGTATAAATAATAATCCTAAATACTTTCATTGTAACAAATGAGTTCATTTATTAACAAATTTTGTTTTTTGTTTGTTTTTGATGCTGTCTAAAGACATTATAAAGCCTTTCGTTTGGCCAATTTCCTTGCAAGTGAGTGAAAGAAGAAAAAAATCAAAATGCTTTAATATAAATGTCTTGTGATCTGTTTGATGTGTTAAGGTCTGCATTTGATATAAAAATTTAAAAAAAATTCATGATTTGTTTCCCTTGTTTTCTCTTGCCGCATATATTTTCTTGGCACAATAAAATACTTAGACATACGAGCATGTGGTAAAATGTTGCAATATTTGAATTATTTCTAATTTTTTTTCTAATTAACTAACTAACTAATTTTTCTATTTCTAATCTAACATAGACGATATTTTAGAATTTGTTGTTTGTACGAAATTATTCAAAACTGGTGAAGCGCAACATTTGTAACTTACGAAAAAATACCCTACAAGTTTACTTTAACAACTTATAGTTATTCGAAATTATAAATATATTGCAATCAAATCAAATTTATTCTTAATCAAATCAAATTTTACTTGGAAGTCGTCTTAGTTCATATTTTTGCATTCGTTTGAATGAATTAATTAAAGTAGTAGGAGAATTAGTAATAGTATAGGAATCAATAAATAAATTTGGATATTATTAACAATTCTTCTCAACTGGTGATTTGATTGTCCATCCAACTATTTGACATCAGTTTGTAGCTCCCAAACATATTCATAACTAGCTGACTTAGCGTGTGCTGCAACTTCATAAGAGTGGAATAATAAAACATTTTTTGTAAATGTAATAAAGTCAATATCAAATCCGATTAACAATTTATTATTACTACAATTTTATAAAATTCAGTCCATTAAGGCAACAGAATAATCTGAGTAATATAGCCTTAAATTTTGAGAGTGATCAGTCTATTACGTAACCGGTGACACGCTTCCTTTTGGTACTAGAGATTTTTAAAAAGATTGCGGCACCGTTCAATTTTTCTTAGGACGACACATTCGAGTACATATATTTCTGCACCAGCAGCACATGGAACAAATCTCATTTTTATATCTGTAACAATTCATGGTATTTATCCATTCACAATGTTAATTTGTACGCTTCTTTACGTTGTCCAACCAATATAAAAAACAAATCAACTTCCCTTTGCATCTAACGAATGAGACATTGGAGAGCTTCTTACATTCAGTGAGCTTACATGCATTCTGTTTTTAGACTCTCTCAATGGGACCTACAGTTTAACGGCGATTTCGAACGTCACAGTTTGAGAAGCATGTGCCAGACTTGTCGATTATTCGACTACCCGAGACATTGAACTGGCAGCCGTTCAGATACTGAAAAGTGGCTGTATGTGGGATTGAACCTGCGTGTGTACCAACCATCGAGTCACGGTCGGTCATACAAAAGAAACTAATTTCATATAATTTTCCCTATGGCAATAGAGTTTCCAACATAAAATTGCCTATATCTCAGACATTTTATATAAAAAGTATCCAATCTTGGATTTATCGAAACAGGTACAAAAAAAAAAAAAACACTTCAGCGATAACTTATACTTATGCAAATCAGTTGGATCTCTATTAATTTCAAATATTTATCGATAAATTGCCCAAAATTCTTTTCATATATGTCAGCTGAATGAAGTGCATAATGTGAATTTCGCTTAAAGGGGATGACACACTAACAGACTGATCGGACAGATTTGATCCAAACAAACTTATTAGGGTGGCATCCCTTAAGGCTGGTACTATGCTTTATACGGAAAAACTTCATGTAAAAAGGAGTGGTCGTGAAATTTGAAGCAAAATTTTGCCACCAGACAGTACTATATTTTTTCACGAGGGAAATTTTCGAAAAATTCGTAGTTAAGTCGTTTTTCCTTGCAAACATTGATTATCAGCTATTAAATGCCTGTCATCTGAAGTGTTATTTATTTAGTGAAAGGTATGCCATTTACGAATATGGATTGTTTAACAACCGAAGAACGCGCAAAAAAAAATTAAAACTTACTGCAAACGTTGTGATTCAAACGTGGTCTTCCTATCGAACAAAATATTCCTCAGCAATTAAGCTCATTTCTTACTTGGTGCTTACGTCAACAGGCGAAAGTATCGCATACGGGACTCGGAGAATCCAGAAGTGATTGTGGATAAGTTATTTCGTCCGGAAAAAGTGACTGACTCGGAGAACACAGAAGTGAGTGTGGAGAAGCTATTAAATTCGGAAAAAGTGACTGTTATGGAGGTGTCATTGGAATGTATTTTTCTAAAATGACGCTGGAAGAACCGTTTCCGTCAATTCAGAGTGCTATGACCGTATGATAATCGACTTTTTGGACCGCAATTGAAGATTATGAACTAGTATTAGGTTGTGATAAAAACTCGTAAATAATTGCATTCACCGTATCTACTAGCAAGTCAGCCGGACCAACGGACATCATTGAATCGTCTTAGGAGATCATGAAACAAAACATTAGGTCAAAAGGTACTTAGTGCTTTAGACGCTTCCTTCTTGGTGTTATAATTGAAGGTATAATGCAAATAAAATTACATACAGATTGTGGTATGTGATGTGCACTTATACATCAAGACAAAAAACAAATTTTCTCACATCCCAAGGGTGTGATATGGGAGAGCTTCTTCCAAAGACTTTCCAGATTTCCGGTCTTTGTATGCACTGATCGAAGCCAACTGCTTAACATAAAAATAAAATCAGTTTTAAAGATTTTTACTAGATTCAAAGTTAATTTAAACACTTAAACCGTTCGCCTGCACATTGCAGTGATAGCAGCTCAATAACAGGTATATGATTGATCATATGATCACATGCAAAATGGCCAAGTGGTAGCAATGATAAACTCTCGTTATCTAAACTAAATTCAATTACTCTTCAATTGTTTTAGCTGTTTAAATTTTTTTAAATATTAATCAAATTTGTTGCCAATTTATTTTGCTTATAACATTTATTGCATTTCATTCACAATCTATGTTGAAAATGGCAAAGGATTGGCCTACGATTGTGCGTTGAACTAAGGCTGAAATGGCAACTTCATTCCATTGTCTTGGCTATGAAACTGCCTAGTATTTGGTTCTTCTCCACTTTTAGTCTTTTTATTTTCTTTGCCATAGAATAAACTATAATTTATATGCAAAAGTTTTTAATAAATTTATTATCAAACAAAAAAGTTTCCTCACAATTTCTCTGCAAGAAGGCGGAGAGAGAGAGAGACAGAGGAGGCTTAAACACTGGCAGGCAAGAAAGAAATGAGTGGCTTCAATGGAAACAAGAACTCATATCAAAAGGACAGTGGGACAAAATTGAAGACAGTATGAAGCATAAAATTTTGGTATTAGCTATTTTTCGATTTAAAAATAATGATTTGGTAAATGAATTAGAAAAGTTACATGTGTCTGTATACAAAATGTAATTATATTAAAAGCACTTTCTAATATTTTCTGCAACTTTAATCTAATCAAATCTTAATCAAAATCAAAGCTTAAATAAAAAGTTTTTGTAATTTATACTAAAATTATGTGTATTCGTAATTAAAACTGGTTGAGTTGTTCAATTTTTTGACCTTTTAGCTTTTCATTTGAATTTACTTCGTTTATACCACTTCCACTCCACTGTACGACAATGTGAAAAGAACGTCACCACGTATCGTATCCATTCTTTCTGTCTCTTGTATGCATTATTACTAACTACACGAAGAAGAAAAAACTACAAAAAGCCATATACGGAGGAAGGAATGAAAAATTGCAAGAACTTTTGTTTGTTTTCCGATTACATTTTGTTGCTTTCTATTTGTTGTGGGGAGAACAAAAATATACATTTACAAAATTTATGGCACTTTGGTAAAAGTTATTAAATTGAATGGAAAACAAATGGAAGAACAAAAAAAAAACAAGCAAGCGATAGTACGTGATCATAAGCAAAATAAATAAGTGAAATTGTCTGCATGGAAATTGCGATTAAATTCAATTAATATTAAAAACGAAAATTCAAAAGCAATGCCGCAAACACTGCAGTTTCAACTATGCTTTAAACGTGCGTAAAATGTCTTAGCAGGAAACCTTAAATTGTAGTGAATCTCTGACGAAAATAGTACACATAATATAAGATAGGTGGCACGCGACACGTTTCAACGAATGTAATTAACGTATGAAATATATACAAAGCCGTAACAACACGCATGTGCTTTAAGAGAATTTCCACGGATAACGGTGTTACAATCAAGTGTTTCAAACCGGTTACCGGAAAGTAGAAAATATTTTATGTTATAGAATTGTTTGTAACTTACATGTAGACTGCATTTACCTGACCCCAGAAATGTGGTCTAATTCTCGGGAAGATATGTTATCCACAAATGGTTAATATAAATTTTTTAGATACTCCAAATAGTATAATTTATTGAATTTTTAAAAATACATATAATTATCTTTCCCTCGTAGTTTCTAAGTAAATAAATACAAGCTTTTTCTACCTTCATACGAAACGATGTATTCCTATAATATGTGTAGTTTAATTAGGCAAACAAAGTAACACCCAGTAGGAGGTCCTTAAAGTACCGAGCACGGTTTGACCAAATGTGTTTCATTACTTTTTAAGTTGGATGAGCATACCCTGTCTATTTGGCTGGCTAGCTACTACTGTGAAATTGAATTTATGAAATTACTTCGAATTTAACATAGCCTAATAGTTTGCAAAATTTTTGCTGTGGTTTGTGGATGGCATCAAATTAACAGATTTTCCGAAATTCAAAACTTTCCCTCAATTGTAGCCGGTGGAGTAATTTAACATTTTATTCATTATACTCATTTAAAATGCTTGGTGGATAAACTCGTCTTCTATAGTATTCCCTATACACATGACCGATTTAGTCCATATATTCTTAGGTTCATATCTTTCAGTTAGTTGCATTAAATTTAGACAAAATTTGGAACAAGATAATATTTTATCAAAGTGAGGTCTCAATGTGAAAACGGATCGCATTGCCATACCCGTTCTGGCAACTCTCACAAAAAGTGCTATATTTTCCGAATTTCAATCTTTCATCTGTAGTGTTTAAATTGATAGGGAGTAGTAGCCTAGATTCCTGTGTTGGTTTATAATTTCTTGTAGAACCTTAGAAAAATCGACCAAATAATTGCACACCTTTGGCTATCTCCCATAGAAATAACCACGTTGACCCATGTTTTCTTAGCTTGTACTTAATGAAGTCTAACTGACCATATATTTTGCGTTTGATGAACTAAGTTCAGACGAGTATATGTAATTTAGCAGACATCGGGTATTTACTGAACTTTTTTTTAATAAACTTAGGTGGCGGCTAGAATGGACATACCTATCCATAAAAAAATAATCTACATAAAATAATAGCTAGCGTTACGATCTTATGGTCTTCTCCTCCAATTCGCCATACTTGGTTTTGATTATATTTCAAAAGCCTAACCCTTCCAATGGAGTTTTGGTTGTCCTTTTCTGCGCCGTTCATCATTTGGGTCGATGTCAGTATAAGTATAGCTCATACATATCGTTATCCATGTGATGCCAATATTCTCCGTTTTTAGTAAACATAGTTTGGAGAATAAAAATTGGACTGCATTGCCACTCCCCTAAGGGCAACATATGTATAAATTGCATGATTTAGCGCAAGTGCGTTGTCTCTCATAATTTCTAAGCACAGGACTTTGGGAAATTTATTATGTTTTAATTCAGAGTGCTTTTTTTTTAAAGAGCGGTATAACAACGCCTCTCGGACGTTCGGAGAAGATGTATGTTAGTCCGTTCACCTGATTGAAATTTCTTTACTGCTTTCTGTGATATTCCATTTGATCGAAATGTAAAAACCAGTGCTTATGCTATCTATCATATGCCTCGGAAACAAAAAATATATCTTTTTCGAACAAAAATGTCTTGCGCTCCACCTATCGTCTTGTAATTGCACTACTTTATGCAAAGTTATACCCAATAGGTAGACCACAAAAGCTATGTAAAAGAAATAGTCTGTAGAGGATTAATTAATAACTTTAAACAAAACAAAATTCTGTCTATGTGAGAAATTAAGCAATTCCTTTAGTATAAATATTTTTCTTTTGTTTTTTTTATGGAAGTCGGCAGTAAAACGACTTTTCTCACAAAAATGCAAAAAGTGAATAAAAAGTTCCAATTTTCGTGAAAGGAGTTTATGTTATCTTGCAAAAAAAATTTCTCTTAAAAATCTTTGGCAAAATAAAACAAGAAAATTGTGAGATGATTTGGCTATCAAATGCTAATAAATTTTAGCTGACTTCCTCAATTGTATTTGAAATGCTGCTGATAATCATATATTGGACAGAATATCTAACGGGAGTAGTGCAATTGATAAGCGATAGATGGCTTGTACTGTAATGGCATATGAGCTTCAAACATCCACCTAGCGTAACGTATACACCTCACCCTTTATTTTAGTCCAAAGATATCATCAATATTATTATTTGAAGTTCTATTCAAATGGCCAAATCATGTCGACAAATTTGGAATGTGCCTATGACGAATTTAAGCGTAACAGTGCATCTAAAATATGATCAATGTAGTTGTAAAATAATATCTCTCATCGAGTTGGTAGCAAGAGCAGTTCACCTAATTTCGCTCGCATCAGTTCATGTATACAACTCTGCTGGCGCTTTAATGTTTACCTGCTAACCATAAATACAAAACAAACAAAAAATCGATTTCCTTGTACCCTGTGTAATTAGTTTGTGGTTTTGTAATAATGTGATTTGCCTTCTTTGAGGGAAAACTTATGATTCCCAGAAAATGTCAGCAAATTAACTTTATCAAAAACAAAACAAATAAGCAATATCTGTGATGACATTTTAACTGCTTTTCAAGGAATTTTGTGAAATATGGAAAAACGATTCAAACAAACCACAATTTGTTAAAGGTTCACACAAATTTTATAACGAAATTGAACACAAATTGTTAAATAAAAGATTTTTGAAATTATCTCATTTGTTTTTCGGCAAATTCACAAAAAATAAATTATTATTAGTATTATATGAACGTCCAAAAAGCCAAGCATTCCAATTATTCTTTTTCTTTAAAACACCTGTTAGTGGAGTAGTTGTTTTGTTTTTCATCAAAATTGTAATCTTATGTTAACCTTTGTCACCTCACGGTTTCTTGGTGCAACACTTGGCAACACTAACACTTAATAACAGTTTAAATGTTAAATAACATAACTATGCAGCTGTGTTATCTTTTCTGAGATTTGTTAGCGGTTGCATCATGTAAATTTTATTTAAAATTTATTATATCAAATTGAAAATATGATTTACGAAATTTACAATCTTAAGTCTTATTCGTTTATATTGGCCACAATTTACTTTTCTCTGTGATGTCTTTACGTCTTTTCCGTTGGCCTCATCCGCCGCCATTCGTTTAGTTTTTCTTAGTTTTTTTTTCTTCCTCTTGCCTAGATTTATCTACGCTGTGTATGTAAATATAATTTAAGCAATATTTACATTCATTATAGTGCAAAAGTATCACCTTGTATGAAACACTCGAAAAATACGATGCATTCAAACGTGAATTGTGAAGGCAAAAACAAAAATAGCAAAAATAGACTTGCGGAAGGACCTGGCGAATAAAAAGTTTTTAAAAATGATATTTATGGCGTATACGATCAAGAATGAAATTAAAATTGTGTTTATTCCTTGAAAGTTTCGTACAATAGGGTAATGGGAAACATGATTTATGTTTGTATCTGTGTATTAGTTAGGTCGTCCTATACCATTCCCTGTATTATGTTGAAGCTTCAGCAGTATATTGCTGACATTTTGGCTATGGTTTCTGGAATAATTTAATAAATGCACTTTTCAAGGCGCTTGGCTACGATTACTGCAAATGCGCTTTAATTACATCTATTATAATACAAAATCTCTTGGAAATGCGGTTTTGGATTAAATTTCAAAATTATGGTAAAACTAGTCAAATTATTCTTAATTGGCGAATAAATAGTTGGTAGTTTCAGAAAATATCGCAAAAGCACCAAAAGGTTACCTAGCTCTTGTACATTTTCATCCTCTTCTCGTGCATAATATATCGAATTAGATCATTTTCGAGAGAAAGTTAGTGTTCTTTTAGTACTTGTGATGTTTATGGTATCGGTATCAATACAAAGCAATTAGTTATTTGGCATACCTATAGACACCGTATGCTAGACATCAGACAAATAAAATAGGAAAGCGCCGCCTATAGTATAATAATTGAACTATGATATCACCGATGCTTAAGTAATAACTTGCCAAAGTTTCATTATCATCGGTGGAACTGTCAGAAGTGGCAAAAGTTCAAAATATTTCAAATGTTATATTTTAAACTCAACTACGCCTAAAATCATGCTTCATTTAAAAAAAAAAAACAGTTTTCATTCGTTTCTTATATATAAAAACGGACCAGAATGACAACAAACTGCATTGAACTTAAGGAAAATGCTAAAATTCACAAGCATAAAATATAAGTTTATCATACGAAAGTTTCAAATATGGTTTAAATCGAAGTGCTGTGATATGCTGCAGTCTCGAAAAGTCGTGGTTTTCTAATGACAGTACTTTTTTGCTTAACTCATCATTATGTGTCAAGAAAAACTTGAACTTTTTGACTTTGTTTTTAACTTAAGACTGTCATTTCAAATCCGTATTCTACCCTCTTTTGTGGTATTTGAATCCATAAATATTAATCAATTACGGACGATGCGTCGTAATCCTCTTACGGCTACACAAAATTTGCCTTAATGAACTAACACAATTTCTTTGTGCTTTAAATGATGATGACGATAAAGAAGGAACAACTTAAACCAATACGCTTAAATAAATGACATTTTCTTGCGATGACTTTAATTTACCGTGTCAATATTTATTTTCGTTAGAAGAAGAAAATCGTAAGAGTTTCAAACCAAAACTGGGTGAAGAAAGAGTGGAAGGTATGGTAAATATACAAGATAGGAACAACGCCGAACTACCGCTGAAGTTATATTTTATCTTATACCTTATAATATGAAAAGTTAGTTTTTTTTAGAACCCAACTGAAAATGCATATTGAAACAAAAAAACATTTTAAGCAAAAATGAGAAAAGATAATCTTAGATTAATATCTTCGGTTTATTGAAATTCCATTCGTTTTTAATTCCTTTACTTTTAACTGAAATTGTTTTAACCTAAACTACGATAACAGCTCAAACAAAAAAAAAAAAAAAATATTAGCCAAGTGTGGCATTTTGTTAACTTACAAGGAAGTGAAAATTATTAGAAAGTTGTCGTAACTTGTTTTTAATGTTAAAACATTTTAGAAACTATAAAATAAAAGAAAATGCACGATTTTGCTTATTGCAAGAAGTGGTCGCTTTGCTCTGCACACTTTTCATGTAAAAATACGAATTTTTTGTTTTTATTTTTATTTCTTTGACATAACGTTGATTATTGTGGGTTGTTACAAAATTTTTTCGGGTTTTTTGTTGTTTTCGAAATGAAATTTATGGCCTTAAAATACTGTAGGTTTTCTTGAAAATTGCACTCTTACCAACACCAACACAAAAGCCACCACCAGCACCACCACCACACCATCAGTTACCAACTCGACGAAATGAAAGAAAGACATAAATTGTGCATTTTTGTTTCTAGTTCAATTCAGACCTCCATTAAACCAAATAGTCAACTCAATTATGGTATTGCCACTCTACGGTTTGCGGAATGGAAATTGAATTAAATAGGCTTTGGCGGTGGCGGTGTCGGCGTTTGACTGCCACAATTCTTTTTTGTGTTTTTGCATTTTCTATTAGTTTTAATTGCTTACAAATGTTGCAATCGAAAGTATCGTAATAGAAATTAATTACAACAAACTAAACCATAAATTAACTTTCAATTCAATATTACATTGTTGTACACAATAATAATATTATGCAGAAAAATGAAATATTTTAATTGAGAATTCCTTACATGCATTAGTGATCTTACATAGCTTGGTATCGCACATGACATTTCAAACAATTGCTTTTTTAAATCATTCAATTGATAATTTTGCGTCTTTGATTAGGATATTTAGTAGAACGGTAAGTTATGTTACGATTCAATTTCTAGTTCTATCTCTTTTTCAACACCCGATGTGTAAACGTTATTTGATACATATGTAGTTTAGACTACGTTCTGCCACTCGGGTGTCTCATTGGGCTGTCAAGGGAAACTATAAACATTAATTGATTTCAAAGAAATCTGAAATAATTGTTACAAATTCATTGCGACCATATCAATAAGATTGGGTCAGGACATTGGTAGGAGTGTTTTTTGAAGACTTCTTTTTTATTATTTTTTTAGAAAATGTCACGCTTTTATCAATAATAGAAAGTTCCTGATATACGTCCAAAAATGTTCCTAATTTGTGGACGAATTAGGTTGCAGAGATGCTTCTTTACTCCTCAGATATTGCAAATAAAATACCACAATTTGCGAGCAAATGTCTAAGTTTGGTCAAATGGATGTTCATTTGAAAACAAAATTGTTGTTAAATAGAAAATCGAACTTGCGGAGAAGTACAGGGTGGTGTACCAATTGTGCTACAATAAGAAATACAAATAACTTTTTTTAATCAATGTATTAGTTTTATTCAATTTTTTATTCCATGTAATATTCAATTTTATTTTATGTAACTAATTGATTTCGAAGATGATAGACCGTAAATAATCTCCATAATCATTCACGCATCAGACCAGATCAGTAAATTATTTATTGCGGTATCGCCTTAATTATTGTTTTAATGGACTGCTGCAATTCATTCAAATTCCTTGGTTTCGTTTCGAACACCTCTTGTTTGACATAACGCCTTAAAAAAAATTCTGGTGCAATCAGGTCAGTTGACATTAGATTTTCTGGATATTAATTTGTTTGGGAATTTTCGTTGGAACCCCGCCATAACCGTTCTGTGCAGTTGCTCCATCTAGCTGGAACCAAATGCTCTTGAAACGGATCGTCTTCAGCGCAGTTCTCTTCACATTTGACAGTAACAAGATCTGTGCGTCACCCTGTATCTATAAAAAAAATATATATGTAGCCAACTAACCGTATAACACCAACTTCCCAGTGTTGAAGTGGATGCCTTATAAGACGTTCTAAGAGGAAGTTATTTATAAACAAAATTCAGTTTAGAGGCTTTGCGTCTTTTTTTCGTATTACACAGGTGTACATTGGAGAACAAGACCTGCTCCTCTCCTCTTGTATTGGGGACGTTATATCAGATCTTCAAAAAATTGAGAATATTTCTAATTTCCAAAATAAACAAAAAAAAAGAGAAAATACAATATAGGATGAGAGGTATACTAAGTTCGTCATTCCATTTCTAATCCTATATATATATGCATATACCTATATATATATATATATATATGTACAGACCGTGTTTAGGCTGATAATCCCCAAATGTATCGCCCGAAATGTGCGAAAAAGTGGTTAAAAACTACATCAAATGCATAAGCGGTCGTTTAAATGAAATTGTATTTCATAATGGGAATGTTCAAGCATTGTAATGAAATGAAAATTTTATCGGAATCATAGCTATGTATACCTATATATACGATGACACGGGCGATAAGTTTGAGGATTACCTGCCTTAACACGGTCTTTGACGTTGCCCCACAAGAAAAAATTGTAACGGCGTCAATTCGCATGACCTTGGCGGCTAATTGACGTCGCGAAAACTAGAAAATAACGCCTTATAGAAACTTCTCATGCAATAAAGCCAAAATCGGCCATATGTGTGGCTCGTGCCATCGTCCTGTTGAACCCACATATCGTCCAGTTAATAATCTTCAATTACAGGCCAACAAAAAGTCGGTTATAAAACGGCCATAGTGCTCTAAATTGAAACTTGGATTACCAGCAACACTTTCAATAACAGAAACGACATTTTCGACAGTGCGTACATTGCGATGATGCACAGATCTGATCACAATTCTCTACATATTAGGTGATGACCGATTATGATGACCATAATCACGCCGTACTGCACGAAAAATTCCCATGTTTGAATCACCACTTTTGTAGTAAGTTTTAACTATTTTTACGTTTCCTTTGGCTGTTAAGCGATCCATATTCGTAAAGGGCAAACCTTTCACTAAATAAATAACACTTCAGATGACAGGCATTTAATAGATGACAGGCCTTGCCAGACTGGCGGTTTTGAAACCACTAAATATAAAACCCTGTATGATATCAGTATACAATTAAAGAATTTATTTAGAAATTACAGACACGTTTATCGATCAAAATTTATACCCACAATGGCTCACTGATTCATTCGTTAGCGTTATTCGCGTTATTTCCCCGGTGTGGGGAAATTTATCTACCTGTGTAATGTATTTGCAACTACTGTGACAATTTTCTAATTTTAATAAAGCACTTAAGAGTTGACTTGTTTTTAAATGTCTTCAAATCGACAAGTCTTGTGTAACATAACCTTTGATAACTTAAAATTACGCCTTATTTCCTTGATTTAGTTATTTATTTTCGCTTTGTATGGTAAATTCTCCCTGATCAATGACGACAATTGCATTAAATATTTTAGTTCCAAGAAATGAAAATGGATGAAATTATCAATGCTTTCGCAGAAATGGCGCCGATCTGAATTGTTTTTTTTGTGTTTTTTTTTCTTTTTTTTTTTGTTTCTTTTCTTTTTTTGCACTTCGTCCTCCCTTCACAAAGTAACCAATAGACCAATAGACATTTGGACAAAGTGGTTTTCTACAGCTCCGGTTCGAAAAGGGGAGAAAGCAACGTCACGTCGATATAAATAATGTTGAAAACAGAAATGTATAAAACAATTTCAATGTAATCTAGGACATAATAAAATATTACCGTAATTTTTGTACTCTCATTTCTTGTGCCTGGTGTTTCCTTCTTTCCGTATGTGCTTTATGTACGTTCATACAAATTGCAAAACAGCAAAGAAACATTAAAATGCACACACACACATACACACTCGCGCAGGAACGTATATAATTATATATATATATATGTACATATACGAACAAACGTGTGTGTAAATAGTATAGCATATTCAAGTATATACTATTTTGTATACGTATGTGAGTAAAAATATCGGTAAGATACCCACTTGTAAATGTTTATTGTTATTATTGTAGTTATGTGTATGATTGCGGCGTGGCGTATGTAGTTTACAATGTATACATACTCGCATGTATGTGTATACATATACATATGTATATACCCTCACCGTCGTTCAGAAGAGTGAGAGAGAGGTCGGCCGTGGTATAATGGGTAATTATTTTAAATTTATTACACTCAAGGATTTCCTTCTGCCATTTGTTTGCTTTATACTGTTGTTGTTTGTTTTTATTTCTTATTTTTATTTCATTTTATTCACTTTTTTTTCGTGCGACTTCTTCCTCTTCTCCTCGTGGTTTTTTTTATATGTATATCTGTCGCTGGTATATTTTATGGTTTTATGTTGAAATGAAATTGTGTTACAATTGTAAATTTAGTATTGAGTTTCTTTGCAACCATTTACTGTGTCGGATATAATTGCCTCCTCTTCCCCTTGCAATCAATTGACGGATTAGGAGGAATCTACTTAAAATCTTTGTAATAAATGGCAATGCCCTCATGTCAATGTTCTTAAGTCATATTATTGGCAACGCGACACAATAATATGATTAGACTGAAAAAGAACTGAAATAGACTGATTTGTATTACGTTTCGTTGTAAGCTAAAAAGCCGGTTAAACAGCTTAATTCCAAATTAAGTGGATGCTGATTTATTATAACTGTAGTAGTAACTATAGTGTTTGCAAGGAAATACCAGCGTCCGTTGGCCTTCATTTGTATAGCTAGCGATAAATTAAACTATTAATTTCTTACCTACTAATACTACAAAAAAGAAAAAAAAATACATACTTCATAGCACCAACAACAAACGAAAAGTTGCTAAACGAAAAACTTTGAAGTTTTTCTTTAAATATTAATATTATTTCATTCTTTATTTAATGTGTTATCCATTCGGCGGGTATAAAACCGCCAGCCTGGCAAGGCTGTCGTTAAATACCTGTCATCTGAAGTGTTATTTATTTAGTGAAAGGTTTATTATTTACGACTATGGATCGTTTAACAACCGAAGAACGCTTAAAAATAGTTAAAACTTACTACAAAAGTGGTAATTGTGGGTTACGTGGTGATTATGGTCGCCATAATCGACCTGCTGTGCAAGGAATTGGGAAGATTATAAAGAAATTTGAAGAGACTGGAAGCGTTACAGATGTGGTCAGGCCTGTGCATCATCGCAATGTACGATTTGTGTTCAAAAAATAAGGCGAATTTTTATTTTTCAAAAAAAATAGTTGTTTATTCATCAATTTCTATTTTATCTCTTTCCACGTAGTCCCCCTCAGATAATAATCACTTGTGTCAGCGTTTTTTCCAATCCTCAAAGCAATTCTGATATGCCCTTTTTGGTATATCCTTGAGCTCTCTCAACGATTTGGTTTTTATCTGCTCAATCGTCGCAAAACGCCGTTCTTTCATGGGTCTCTTTAATCTTGGGAACAGGAAAAAGTCGCAGGGGGCCAAATCTGGTGGTGGTTTTGGCCAAATAATCCCCCACAAGCAAAGATGAGTGAGCAGGTGCATTACCATGATGAAAAACCATTAATTATTTTTACAATTTTTTCGTACTGCTTCACGCAAACGGCGCATAACTTCAAGGTAATACTTCTTATTTACTGTACGATATTGTAGTAAGAACTACTGATGCACTACGCCATGGTAATCGCATAAAACAGTTAGCAAACCCTTGACATTTGATTGAACTTGGCGTGCTCTTTTTGGTCTTGGCTCTTCTGGACTCTTCTATTGGGATGATTGTGCTTTGGTTTCGATGTCATAATCATATATCCATTATTCGTCACCAGTTATGACCCTTTTAAGCATATCTGGATCATCGTTAACGTCATCCAACAATTCCCGAGGGATGCTCATGCGACGTTGTTTTTGGTCAAAATTCAGCAATTTTGGAACGAACTTCGCTGCCACATGCTTCATGCCCAAAATTTCCGAAAAGATTGCATGGCATGAGCCAACCGATATACCGACCCCTCAGCAACGTCTCTAATTGTGATTCGACTATTTTCCATAACAATTTTCTTCACTTCCTCAACATTTTCATTGGTTGTTGATGTGCTGGGGCGTCCAGATCTTCTTGACCTTCTGTGAAAAGCTTGTACCACTTTTTTTCGATAGCAGAAAATCGGCGAACACGCAGAACAGTTGTCTTATTTATGCCTCTAACAAACAAACTAAACATGCTATATGGATAAAACCGTCAACATATCTTCGAGACGAGTGTACCAACATAAAAAAAAATAATAATAATCGAAAGTCGAATGAACGAAGCCTGCGAAACTTGAAAATTCACCTTGTTTTTTGAACACATCTCGTACGCAATGCCGAAAATATCGTTTCTGTTAGTGGAAATGTGGTGGATAATCCGAATTTGTCGATTCCATGGCGTTCTTAGCAATTGCACCTATCGTACGGCTTATTATGGCGTATTTTGCATTTGGATTTTCACCTCCATCCACATAGAGTCCAACTCACGACACAGGTTTTCAATGCTGATTTCCGAACAAATTTTTCTTCAGCGATGCAGCTCATTTTTTACTCGTTGGTTACCTCAACGAACAAAATTATCGTATATAGGGCTTGAAAAACCCAGAAGTGATTGTGGAAAAGTCATTCCATCCGGGGAAAATTACTGTTTAGTGCGCATTATGTTCTGAAGGTATCATAGGGCCTTATTTTTTCGAAAATGGCGTTGGAGAAACAGTTTCTATCAATTCAGAGCGCAGTGGCCATGTGATAACCGGCATTTTTGTGGCCTGCAATTGAAGATTGTGAACTAGGCGATATGTGGTATCAAAAGGACGGTGCCACGAGCCACACAACACGACCGATTTTGGCTTTATTGCATGAAAAGTTGCCATAAAGCGTAACTTAACGTCTTGGCGACGTCAACTGGCCACCAAGATCATGGAATTTGACGGAGTTGGGCTTTACTGTGTTTACGCGGATAATCCCCAAACGTTGGAGCATTTGAATACTAACATTCCTCAAGTTATCGCCGAGGCGCCGCTCGAAATGTGCGAAAAGGTGGTAGGCAACTATCTCAAAAGAAGATGGTTATTTAAATGACATACATAATGGCAAGATCTAAGCATTATAATGAAATGAAAGTTTTATCCAAATCATAGCCTTGAGTGTATTTTTTAACTTTACTTTTGAAACCGAAAAATGGTTAACCCTTTATTACCTTTTTCTAAATTATATTGCAAATTAAATTTGGGCGGAAGATCACAGACAGCCCCTTGTTGCCCAAAACGCTGAACCAATCGGTAAATTGTTGGAGCGCTAGGAACATTTTGAACATGAAAGAAATTTCGATATAATCTAAATAATCGAATGGTGACTTTCAAAGTAAAATTGAACAACTTTGGTTCTTTGTTCTGTGCTGAGCCTTTTCATCATAAATTTCCCAAGTATCATTTAGTTAATTCTGTAAAGACGCGAAAAAAATGACTTAAACAAAAAATGTATTCACTGACAAAATCTTGACGTTACTAATGCGCCACCCTATAATAACGCGTCATCAGCAAGTGGCCGAGGAAAAAAGAGCGACTCCTTTTCTTGTAAAATACTAATAAGTACTAAATTTTTTAGCGAGATCAGAGGTATGTGTTCACCGCGGGATTCTCTACGCTATTAATATTTACCCAGAGGATTTTGAAATGGCTTTTATCAGCGTCCAATGCTTGACGTTTTCAACTACCTAACAGGGTGTTAACAATAAGTTATCTACGAGTACAATTAATTCACGAAAACGGCAACGATAGCGATTTTCAATGAAAAGCCTAATAAAAAAAAAAAAAAACAATATAAAAATACTCAAAAATTATGAGTTATTGATTAAGGGAGATTTATTTATAGTATTAAATAAATTCCCACTTTTTTATCATTAGAATTGTAGTAATCATTCCTCACATGCTAGCACATTTTCGGTACATTGTGATGATGCTCGGGCCTGACCACATCTGTAACGCCTCAAATTTATTCAAATTTCTTTATAACCTTGTCAATTCCTTGCACAATAGGTCGATCATGACGACCATAATCACACTGTAATGCACGAGAAGTGCCACTTTTGATTCACGATTTTTGTAGTAAGTTTTAACAATTTTTAAGTGTTCTTCGGTTGTTGAACGATTCATATTCGTAAATGGCAAATCTTTCACTGAATAAATAACACTTCATATGACAGTTATCTAACAGCCAACAGCTTTGCCAGACTGATGGTTTTGAAACCAGTAATTGGGTAACTTTGAACAATTGACTTTAACGTCCATGTTGATTGAGACTGCTATAGTTATGTAAATTAAATTTGTTCTTACGAAAACATATCAGAAATAATCATGTCAAAAAATAACGCATAAAAATATACCAAAAATTAACGCCGAATAAAAAGTGTGCAGAAATTTTAAGCACATCAATATTTAGGTGAGAACTAGTAAAAAAATGTGGCTCCTGGAAATTAGACTGCAGTTATGGGAAATTGATTTCATTTGCCAAAAATCTAATACAACTCTTAATAGAAAGTCGCCATATTGCCGATGAGTTACCGTTAAACCAGCGACTTTGTTTGCTATTTTATGACGATTTCAATTTAAATACTTAATATCGTTTTCTTAGCTACATTTTTTTTTAAACAATTTATATTTTTACATTACAGCTGGAGCTCCCAATGTTATTATCACGATGTATCGCGGAATTCGACATTAATTTTTATTATAATATTCCATTATAATGTGAATATAATAAAACGATTGTAAATGACTTTCTACGGACATACTATACCATATAATGTTATTTTAATGTTTTTGATCATCATTTAAACTTTAACCACTTTATGTTAAATAGTCAAGTTGCCGCCGGTTTTCCTTCAATGCATGGAGTTTTTTTTTTCTTTCTGCTCCGGCATAATGCACTTTTTTTGCTTAACGTCAATATGTCAAATTGATAAAAATGAAGCAAAAGAAAAACAACAACAGCAACGAAACAAGTCAGAAATAATGATTGTTAAGTGCTTTCGAAGTTTATGTGGTACGGTAAATAAACAAGCCAAGCCATTAGAGGAGGTTTAGTTTTGCCAAAATGCAGAGTTGCCATAGGACAAAAATTGCAATCATATAAGGAAGAACACGAGATATAGAATTCACTATTTCTGTAGTAACTGCTTATAGAAATGTTATTAATTATTAATTTTTTTTTTTTTTTTTGCAACTTCCTTATTTTCCATTGATATTTTACGAGTTCGGTCACAAAACTAGCCTACCTGACGAATGGATGGAGCCAGTAATTTATTTTCGTGGAAAGTGGCAACCTTATAGAACATATGTTTTAAGTTTGAAGGCGCCGCGCTGTTTAGTATTTTTATTTGAGCCATTAAAAGTAAACGATCTCAGTAAACTTGTAAACATGGGAAAAATTGGTTGTCTTTATTTAATTTAATATTTCCATTTGAAAGGTCTCAATGCAACCAATATTAAAGCTGAGCTAGATTCTACTTTGGGGGAGTCGACTCCTTCGTTTACGATCGCAAAACACTAAGTAGCAGAATTTAAACGAAGCCGTACAAGCTGCCAAGACGAATACCGTAGTGGTCGACCAGACACGGTAAAGAAAATCCACAAAATGGTATTGGATTATCGTCGGCTGAATGCTGAAGGTGCGTGAACTAGTTGAAACGATAAACATTTCAAAAAGTGCTATAAATCCTATATTGACGGAAGATTTGAAGATGACAAAGTCCATCAAAATTCAAGGTAACGTCGGCAATTTTCTTTAATTATCGCAGTGTTATGCATTCGGAATACCTGGCACAAGGCTAGACGGTAAATAAAGATTATTATCTGGACATTTTACGGCGTTTAAGAGAGCATGTTCGTGGGACAAAATCAGATTTGTGAAAAAAAAAACTCATGGACTTTGAACCACTGTAATGTAGGCTATTGATGTGAACGAATTTCGGGATAAAACTCAACAAATATCATCAAACAATCACCATATTCACTTGATATGACTCTAGTCGACATTTTGCTCTTTCCAAAACCAAAGTTGCTACTTCAAGACTCCCAGTTTCAGCCGATAGAATGATACATAAAATTTAATTCGTGGCAAGAACTGTAGTCTTTATCTGAAAAATGCGTTAAAAGTATGCTTTGATGATCGCATTTTTCGTATATTTTTAAGGAAAGAGTCTGCTTTGAATGCGACATTTTAAATTTGAATGAATAACAAATATTTTGCGTTTCATTGACCAGGTCCTGATATAGAATGTATAGTTATTTTTCTATTTGTACAGCTTTTCTAACCTTTTTTTGCACAGAAACTCAATTTTTAACAAAATATCACTTATTAGTAACAATTTACATTGAATCTCTTGGAACTGTTGGTTATTTTTTACATTTTAAAAGTAGAAATTATAGATTTGTGAAGTTGTTGCATTTTTAAACAAAACCATACAGTTGACACTGTTTTGTCAAATTATTCACTTTTTGAACAGAAGATGGCACATTTTGTCAAAATCTTAGTTAAATTTCAAATTTACAGAGTCTACGCTTCAAAGATTTTGTTTAATCCTGTTCACGGAAACGATTGAAATCTGTTTAGGTATTTTTTCCACATATCCTGGTGGCAACCCTGCTTTTGGATTTCCAAGACAAGATTTTCCATTGAATACTTGTAGTTGTATTTATAATGTACTCACAACAAATATCTGATGTTAAGAGGAGGCATGTTAAAGACTCTGCGGTTGCATCTACTAAAAGTCTCACACTTTTTGAATTACCTGCAGCAGCGGCGATGGATTCCGTATGCAAACGACACAATACCAAATATATGAATACAAGACATGGTAACAATTTTATAAAATAATAATAATTTGCATAATGTTAAATGTTAACTAAATATTTCTTGTTTTATTTTTTTTGCAATAATTTGAAAGTAATTATGTAAATAAATGCAATAATATTCATTCGTTCGTAATTGCAAATTCAAAAATATTTGCTAATGGAAAAAATAGTTGTTGAGCCAATAGAAACGAATTGGAAAAATTTCATTAAATTACAGAAATATTTACAAAAAGAATTTTATATGTAAATTTATATAAATTAAAAATAAATTTGTATTACAAATCAGGGAAAGATTCTCTCATCTAGTGAGTTACATATGTTCATATTTAGATTTAAATGATTGGCATCAATATTGGAGAATGCTAGCAGCTTCATTTGAGCCAACCGCCGTCCAAAAATTAACAGGTTTCAAACTGAAATGGTCCGTTGTATCCTTCTTGTCACAAATGTTATCGTATATCATAAGGAGTTTTCCTCTTCTTTCAATCTCTTGGAAAAAACGGTTTGAAAGCTTATTTTCAGACAACAATACAACTGTTTGTAGCTAACACTTTTCTAACTTCTTTACAGTTAGTTTGGTTTTATGAGTACTTTATAATTTGAACCAAATATGTTTCTGGACTAATGTTATTTTATGTTATTGAATCCAAACCAGAAAAGAGGTTCAGTCTGGTTCCGAATCAAATTTCTGACAATTTTGGTTCTGATCGCAACGAATGAAATGAAATTTTGTTAAATTTTGATTCTGTCGTATAGCCTCAGAAATGGAACTACGATTTGAAGTCCGATTGGGATAACTGAAAGGTATACAATAATAGTAGTAAAATATCAAGAAGTTCACACGATTATTCCCACGACATTACAGTATTTAACTAATACTTATTAGTTTTCCTTGAAGAATGTCATGCTCATATTGAAAGGATTGTTTGTTAGTTTGTTGCCAACTGTAGTGAAAAATCACTATAAAAATCATTGAATTTTGTTTACTATTTGTTGCGGTATTTATACAAACAAAGTATGTTTTATCTCATGAAAATGTACGGCTACGTGCAATTTCAGCTATCACATTATGTATGTATATTCAACTATATTTTAATGTTATTATGTCTTTTAACAATTTTAATAAATTAGTTTTCTTTCTCACCTTTTTAAAAATTGAATACTTGTATGCTCACCAAAATTTCATAATTTGTTATGCGACAACTGGCAATTTTCATATGAGGTCCTGGGAAGCGTGCATATTCCAGATCCTCGTAAAATTTTTTATCGACTTAAGCATTTTTGTCCGTTGATTTACGTATTTGTTGAATACATAATAGAACCAGCACCGCGAAGGAAACAAAAATTTGACACAAAAATGTCTCAAAGTTATAGTAGGACTAAGTTCGAAATTGGGCAAAATCGGCAAGTGCTTAATCAAATAAGAAATTTACGCGTTTCTAGATAAATTAGCATATAATAGAATTCTGCCATTTACAACCATTTCAACATTTCATACAACCATTAGTAACATTTTTCAAGAGACTGCCTGGATTGCCGGCAGGATTACTGAATAATACCGGAAAAATGGCCTAAAATTCTATGTAGGCTGGTTGATGAAGGTTGTTACATTAAGAAACTTAAATAACAAATTTCTTAATTCTAGTAAATTGTGTTTCTCTATACTGGTTTAAAAAAATAAATTTGTATTGTCTTTCTAATGGTTTTAAAAAATAATAGCATGCGCGACATCTTATAGAATAGTACCAAAAAATATGGGAAAAATAATGTAAATCGATATATGAGGTATGAGAAGAATCCACTTATCCAAGAAGAATTCCAAGTAATGCAAGTAATGGATCTAGTGGAACCTAAGTGTAACAAATGGCAGTGCAAGTCAAGAATGAAACATCAATAACGTCAGTAAAAGAATTTTTCAATAAACAGAAAAAAACATATGCATATCTCTATATTTAGCATGAGAAGATGTAGTTTTTAATAGGCCTACTTATCTTACGATAAACCAATCCATCGTCCACGACACTGTGGATCGCAATTAATGGTGATGAGTACATCAGCTTCGACCCAATTTTTGGTACAGGTTCAACTTCACTCTTTTAGAGTTGTTCGTTTATTTATCGTTTGCAAAACAGTATTTCAATTTTACGATAGATGTCGTCCTCTTTATTTTTATATAAAAAATTAAACTTGTGTTTGACCATATGTTTTTGTGGATCTTGCAGCGCTTATTCGACGACGATGAAACGTTAGCCAGTTATTGCTTATGCATCGGCGAATATTTATAATATAAGAGACTCAACAAACTTTATGTTAAATAAGATATAAAACAGTGTGTGTAAAGAAGCGATTAGAAGCACAATTTATATTGTGCCAAAGAGTAGCTCTGAAACATTGCTAAGTTATTGTATGATTGATCGTTAATTGTCTTGAAATACAACTAGTTATGTATGATAGGTGGCGCACAAATCCAGCATGCTGTGAAATCTACTCAAATGCAACAACAGAATATATCACGACGTTAAAAAACAGCATTGCATAAAATTTTTGAAATGTTAAGGTAATAGTTTTATAAAACCTGATTAGAATTTCAATTTATTGTGGAAACGACTATAAGTAAATTACTTAAAATCCCTCTACTAACGTATAAAATATATAACAACAATTTACTTTATAATAAATATTTTGAAATTTTTTTTTAAGTTTATTGCGCTCACATAAATCAACGTAATTATTTTCATAGCCTGGTAATTTTCTCGCTCCCAACGTGGCTATTTCGTTCATTTCTTCCCCCCCTCTTGCTCTTTTGCCAAGTTGATTTTATTTATTATGTACGAGTCGTTGTTATAAAGCGTTTTTCCTTCTGCTGTCTTGTTCCTTTATGTCTCAGCTCAGCTGGCTGCATGTCGAGCAGTGTTTCATTAGCGAATTTTTTTTGTTCAATTTTTTGCGCGCGCGACTTCTTTTTGCCCGAATGTCTCTTGATGGCATTACATTAAATTTATTTCGCTTGAAAAATGTTTTATATATTTTGTTTTTATGTTTGGAGATATTTATGTTGCCGTTGCAGTTGCTTTGGCCGAAAATTTAAATTGTTTACATGCAGCTTTAATTTACAAACAGCAAAACATAAAATCTAGAGAGACCTCGTAAGAGAGAGAGAGAGAAAGATAGAAAGAAAGAGGATCAGGCAACAGAACAAACGAAATATTCGTCGTCGTCATAATACTTGCCTGGCTGGCTTGTTGGCTTACTGGCTGGCAGTCGTGCAAAGTGCCTGAGATACATGCATGAGATAGAAAAACGACATCTCAGCATCAGCATCTTTTAGATGCGGCAGTTGCAAAAAACACCACCAACAACGACAGCTTGAGACATATTTCTATGATTTTATGTGTATTTACTGTGTATGTTGTTGTTGTTCTCCTCAGTGACAAGAGAATTGTTCAAGATGACAAAAAGTAAAACAAAAAGAAAAAAAAACAGACACACAAAAAAGCCTCTTGAAATGCATGACTATGCGTTGATTTCAAGCATTTTTACTTTCAAATTTAATTGCAATACAAAGGAAAAACCATACAATAAAATAATGATAATAATGAAACAAACAGGAAAAAACAAAAACAATAAACATACGTATGCGCATATACACATAATCGTACATAATTGTATTTGCTACGTAAATACGTAATTTCAAGCATAAACTCAAAAAGTGTCAATTAATTTTGATATCTCAGCCATTTGACACATGCAGGGTAAATTATTGCATTCACTTACACAAACAACATTACACAAAAACGCACGTACCAACATCAACTTACTAATACAAACACTCACACACACACACAGAATAGTTCGCAATGAAACATTTCTTATTACAGTTTCTTGTGGTTCCCAACAAGAGATAGGCCGAAAAGTCTTTGTTGTTGTAATAAGATCAAGAATTACAAATGAAATTATTCATTGACACTCACGTACGAATTCACTTTGACACTCATACATATCCATTTTGACATGATACAATGACGTACCAGTAGTGTAGGTGGAAGTGTAGATGGTATAGTTGTCAGCATTTTATACTCTCAGGGGGGTTGGGGTCATCGGGGTCATGATGGCATTAATGGATGGTTAATGACAGGAAATGTTTGATTTAAATTCAATTAAGTTAAATTTCCGGATAATTGTGAAGGCACATCAAAACTATTCAAGGCATTTCTTTTGGAATGGGAGCTTTTATCTTTTTGGGGGGGACAGGCGGAGTTTCGTAAATGGTTACATTGACTAAAATGAACGAAAGCACAGAAATTGTTGCGAATGCAGTATCAATTTCCGTACAATTTGTAATCTGTCTGTAAATTAAGATTTATTACAAAGTTTCATTAATATATTTGAAAAAGAGCAAAGGATATTCCTGAATTTGAGGTTCTCAAATTGTGAGAAAATTTAATATTAATATTAGTCATTAAAATGACTGTATAAAACTCCAAGTTTATATTTACTTTTAAGTTTAATGAATTAATTTTGACGCTCTTATTTAAGTTATCTGAAACTAATCTAATCTAATTATCGATAAACATCCCAATGATTATTGTGAATAATTTACTGTAAGCTGAAGAAAATATGAAAAAAGGAAAATGGAAAGTCCTATGTTACTGGCAAAAGTTGCTAATTCAAAATCAGCCACTTTTGGAGCACAACTCGCACGATGAGCATCTTAATTTCAAAAAATCAACATATTAAATTAACTCTAATTCATTTGCATTTTTTCTATCTCTCCCTCTTTTATATATTTTATACATATTTAATCTTAAATTTAGTTGTATAATTTCTCAACTCTGAGAAATTATGCAATTATTCTAAACCCGCCAATTCTTTAGCCCAGAACTTACTGGCAGGTACGTAAGACTTGACAATCAATTAATCAACTCCAAACCAATCCCATATACAGTCCGTCAGAGATTAAACCTGGATTAATCTCTTATCAAAACCAATACAATGTCCGTAATGTTTAGTGTAGCTTATTCCATAAAAATCAATACACTTTTGTGTGTTTTTTTACCCTTTTTCGAACCAATTTTTCTACTTCGAAAGAGGTAGCTACAAAGCTACATAAAGTGCATTCTTAAACCGCTTATTCGGGCATCAAAAACACTGATTTTTGTTGCACGGGAATAAAATTTAAATATTCCAAATTCCAAATTTGAGCTGACCGCAAAAAGTGGCATTGTCGTAGTAAGTAGTAGGGGTAGGTATTGGGCCGTGGCCTTCATTTACTTCCCTAAAGACTTCAGACAAACGCACGGTGGAGTACAATTCCGAGTTGATTGCTCTACATTACTCTACTGGCACGATGGAAACATGACCGGCTGTCTCGAAGAAGCACGGGCGACCATTTGCTTTGAAGTAAGTCGTGTGCATCCAAATTCTGCTGCAGTTGACTCGTTTTGAAACATTTATGTATGCGTTTTAGTTTCAGGTTTATAATCCTGTAGAAGCCTTTTTTAGAACGCCGGTCTAATTTTGTCAACGAACCTCATAACCGCCGGTCTGGTAAGGCCGTCAACTGATAAATACCTGTCATCTAAAGTGCTATTTATTTTACGAATGGTTTGCCATTCATAAATATAAATCGTTTAACAATTAAAGATCGTGCAAAAATATTTAAAAATTACTACAAATGTGGTGATTTACACGTCGGCTTTCAATCGAACAAAATTTTCTTTAGCTGATTTCTCACTCAGTACCACAAAAGGATCTACTGCTGCAACCAATCCAGAGGCGGTCATTTAAATGGTAGTATATTTCGTACATAATAGCAAGATCCAAGAGTTATAATGATATAAAAGATTCATCGAAATCATAGCTTTATGTGTGTTTCATTTAACTTTACTTGAAAACGAAAAATCGATAACCCTATATCTTTTTGCGCATTGTTCATTTTGTTCATTCAACAGTAAATGTGGGACTAATTCTCAAGCATACCTCAATTTCACAATAAATGGCATAACGATCTCGTAATATAAGGCTTTAATGTTTTTAAAATATCCTTCAGATCATTTTTACATCTCGGCAAATACGAAAAGAATAATTTTTAAATGAGATATTTTCTGGCACAACAAATGATTTTGGACGACCTTCATAAAATTCGACGCCAGCACAGGGTGGTGCCACATTAGCAAAACGTCAAAGCAAATTGATCGGCATATGAAGGAAGCTGAATTCTCCGAAACTCGTGAAGAAATGGTCGTGTAATATAATGTTTTGAGCTCATATATATGTCAAATTTTAGTATACTAATGTCAGATTAGGCGCATCTATACCGGTATTGCCATACCTTAAAACTTAAGTGGCAAGGCTCGCATGACATTTTTAGGATTCTACTGTATCAAAGTGGAGCGAAGCAGTGTGGAAATATTTTGCGAATTATAATTAGAAACTGTAAACACAGCAAACAAAACATCGTTTGTTTAATTGGTCAAATAATATCAGTTCATTGCTGTAATTTTATGCCACAAACATAAAAATCTGAAACTAGAATAGTACCTTTAGTTGCCGATAGGTGGAACTTAAGTATTTGCAACAAATGTAATTTACGTATAACACACAAACAATTGTACAACGTAACTTATACGGAAGTGTATTCAAATTGCAACGATATTATCGTTTACAATTGTAAATTATTTTGCCAAAACTTTAATTGTTAATATCACTTGATTACTATCTTAAGCCTTATGCGAGCTTTCAATAGATTATGGAGACAGCGGTAGGTGCATTATTTCAATAATGAGACGTCCACAATCGATTATTCATATCCCTCTCATGTAGCTCTTAAAGAACACTGCCAATTGGACCTCCAACATAATAAATTTATGGACGAGAGCTAAAAACAAATCTAAAATATAATTTACGAGCACTATACTTTTTATTTTGAAATATTAAGTGGTTTTCAAGAAATCGCTATTTAAAAAAAAAAATAATAATAACTTCGGGAATGTGCAGTATTTTGAAATCGTGCTTAGATGGCAAAATACTACTTAGTAGCTTAAACATTAATTACAAAAAACATATTCGTGCTTATATCAATATTCTGACTTGTGAATTATTTGAAATTTTAAAACGATAATTAGGCGAAAGTAAGTGACCGACCATGACACGATGGTTACTACACACGCCTATTGTTCGCATGATGCCGGGTTCAATTCCACATACAATCACCCATCATTATTTGAGCGACGGTCACCTCGATCTGTCTGGCGAATGCTTCGAGTAATCGACAAGTCCGGTAAATGGTTCTCAAAGTGTAGCGTTCGGAATTGTCGTTAAGCTGTGGATCCCGTTGAGTGAGTCTGATGAATAGAATGCCCGTAAGCTCATGAAATATGTGACGATCTCCCATATCTCGTTTATGCGATGCAAGGGAATTTATTTTTTTTCCAACATTATTGAAGAAAGATTACCAGTGTTAAATATACTTTCAAATGGATACTTTGCTTAGTTCAAGAGCTATCCAAAGAATTTTTTAGGTCGACTTCGAAAACTGGAATAATTTAAAATAATTTTAATGCCCTCCATATGAAGATTGGCAAGACCAAGACTGTACTTATAGTTAAGTACATCGATTTAAGAAGGAGGATTTTCTGCATGTCCAAGTGCGTATATTTTTCATTATTTTGAATTGTTAATATTTTCCAAAGGACGTATTTAATAACTTGCCAAAGTTAAAAAACGCAAAAAAGGGGCGCAACTATTATGCAGAAAAAGATGAGTTGCCCCGCCATTTATTGTTTTTTTACCATCAATTTGCTTATTTGCAGGTGGCGCTTTCGGGTATTTACTACCTAGAAGTAATATACTTAGGCTTGTCTGTGTGTTACGTGTAAACCGCTATATTATTCATTCGATATGACGATATTTAGGCAAACTTTTGTTGATATGTTATCAAGGGTTTCTAGCTTAGTACAAAAAGTGTGTGATAGGCGGCGCATGCACTGTCTTAATATGAGTTCGATATAATACTTCACAGATTTACTTCAGGTTAATTTGTGTTCATTTGTTTGACGAACCTTTATCAAACTATTGTTTACGTGTCGTTTCTAGTTGAATACAATCAGTATATACAAGCGGCGCAAAAGTTATTTTAATATGAGTTTTTTATGGAATACACACATTTATTTATCGTTAATTTTTATATATTTTTTTTTTTGTGTAAATTTACACAATTTTACTTGTGTAGTTTAATGACTTTCAAACCGTTTCCTCTTGCAGCGCATTTAAGTTCCCATGTAGAATTCTATAAAAATTTCCTTTATTACATTGTTTAGCTGGCTCAATTCGCTATAATCTCTTGGCTTTATCTTATTTTATTTTGTGTTTTTTTTTTTATTTATTTAACAACGCAACAACACGACGCTGTATATTTTTTATTAATGAATAAATAAATTTCATATGAAAAATTATAGCAATTAGTGTGTGTACACATGGGCGATAACCTCAAGTTTATGATGTTGATTACTATAGTACAGCTTTTTTTTCTGTTTCAATAATTTCTTCTCTGGTTTATTGTTGTTGTTGTTGTTATTGTGCCTAATTTAAATTGTTAACAAGATGCATTTTATGTTTATTACGACCCGTTTAAATTGTAGGTTTCTTGTAATTAATTATTGCCACAAAAATCTGCACACACATACACACACTTGATAAATAATTTTAGATAATTATAATGTTACGTAACCGACGAAGCTCATCTATCTACAACTAAAAAATGTGGTAAGAAATATTTTACACTAATTAAATGGAGTAATTGAGTCTGTGTGTGTTTGAATTTAATTAAAATGTAAGTAGAGTTGATATACAGCACAAATTTTAATATGCAATATTTGCTATGGGGAAATTTGGCTGCACTTTGTGTATCATATTTGGTAATATTTTGTAAGCAAAAAAATATATGTAACGTGTGTTTTTTTTTATAGGTTACTGCACCATGCATTCCAAGGAGTTGAAAATAATGCTAGTGATGCCTTAATAGTCAGCGATGATTGTTAAATTAGTTCAATTATTGTACGATAGATGGCTTGTAAATAATATAGACTTTTGAACTGTTTTATTTTGGAAGAAGTAGTAGTAATAAGGAAATTACAAGTTACTGTTTTTTTTTTTAATTTTTATGAATGATTTCGCTTTGAAAAATAACATCTTTTTCAACAATATAGAATTTAATGAACGGTATCGGAAATGTTGCTTTCGATGAAGCATAAGAAATATGTTGGTTAGTTTTTAAATTAGTACAATTATTATATGATAGATGGCGCAGGAGTAATTGTAATATACACATACTAGCATGAATATCGATTTTAAATAAGGAACTGTTTTTTTTAATTTTCATGAATGATTTTGCTTTGAAAAATAACTTCTTTTTCAACAATATAGAATATAATAAACGGTATCGGAAATTGTGCTTTTAATGAAGAGTATGTTGTTGGTTGGTTTTTAAATTAGTACAATTATTATATGATAGATGGCGCAGGAGTAATTGTAATATACAGATACTGGCATGAACATCGACTTTAAATTATGTTATTTTTAAAGCAAAAGTAAATAATGAAATTACAAGAAATTATCCGAAACTATGATCCATCAAAAAGAATATGTTTTCAACTATACGGAAAAGAAAAAAATTGTATCGGAAAATTTGATTTTCTTTAAGCAGAGTGTTTGATGAATGTTTTTATCAAGGTAAAGATTTTGTTAAAGATTTTCGAAAAATTATCTTTTCTTAAAACTACAGCGAAAGTGAATACCTATCAACTCTGTTTAGTTGGAACTCTATACTGGTTTCAACACATTTCACATTCCAAGATCTCCTGATTCTACGGCGCCTGAGTTTTTCTTACTTTTAAAAATTCAGAAATAAATTCTAACAATAATGATGTCGCACAAGCATCATCAAACATAGAGGTCATTATGGCAGAATCGACAAACACTTACAGCTGGCCATCTACTGGCAAACAGCATGAAACTTAGTTACGCACCTAATAGATCTCAATATCAAATAGTAATCATTTATTTATTGATAATAATCATTTATTTTTCTTTCAATATCGATTAGAATTTCTCAATTTCAACGAATGCTTTCTTAGTATAAAGTTAAAATTATTATTTGTAATAGATCTTCATCCAACATTAAATACGATTTTTTTCATTCTCAGTTAGTATATTCTTTACTTTAAATAGAAATTCTCACTTTTAATTGCTCTTCTTCAATTTAACACAAAATATTGCCAAATTGAAAGCGCTCAGTTTCAATTGAAAAATGTGTAGGATGTATTTTGTTGTTTGTTCGAATAGTCTCGAACTTTTCATTAGTTGGCATTGGTGTAGTGAGTTGTGTGGAACTTTTTGAATCATAAGAGCTTAGTGAAACCTTAAATTCATATTCGACCTTTAAAGGGATATATTGAAAGTTTGTGAAAAGAACTTGCGAGAAATATATGGAGAAATCTGCTGTGAACAGTCATACAAATCTGCTAATATATGCGTGTTTATTTCAATTTGTAAAATTTTCCGATGAACAAATTAAAACAAAATTCCTTTAATTTCACTTGAATTTATACGTTTGACAAACTGATTTCCAAACACAACAACATTTAATGCATAAATTAAGACTCGTCGCCCCTCCAATACGAAAAATGTTGCTAAAACGATGACAAATACTGGAAGAAGAAAAAAACATTAAAAATAACGACGAACCAACAAATGGCAACAATAGCAGCACTAAAATAATTACATTTAATTATAGTGATTTTAGATTGAGATTATTTTCATTTTGTTTGTTTTTCTCCTTCCCCCTCTTCTTCGTCATTTTCGTCTTCTTGGCACAACACTAGGGGTGGTGAATGAATCACTATCACTCGAAATCTAGTTGTAGAGAAAAATTTAAATCGCAAAATGCTGCAGCTAAAAGGAAATGCCTCATTAGCATGACAATGGATAGGAAAATATTATATTTCACCGTTTTTGTTTTGCCGTTCTCTCCTTTTACGACTGTTGTTACGTTGATTTGTTTGCTATGTAGGCTTATTTGATGCGAACAATCTAAGTGTTTCAGCCATTTAAATGCTTAATGTTGAAATTGTGTCTATAAGGATCTTCGGCCAGTGGAGCGAGGTTAGAATAGGAAAAAATAAAGCTTTTCTATCCTTTAATTACAATTTAAAAGATTTCCTGTTGATTTATAGGTGGCATTTAATATGTAAAAGTACCTTTCCCACCTCAATTTGTAAATTGTAAGGCTTTACAGGTTTTCAAGAAATCTAAAGCAATTTTTCGTCCACTTCGTTAAGTTACGTTTCCGCGGCAATTGTGTGTTAAAGATGCAACATTTTCTTTTCTTTATCTCCTTTTTTTTTTTTTTTTTTGCTTCAACTTGTACTTCTTCGTGTTCATGTGTCTTGTAATGCAATAAATAACGATTATTTCAATAATTGCATTCAATTTATTATTATGGCGGAGATAATTTAATATAAATGGATGTACGTGACCTCAGCTTAATGTTATGTATAAATGTTCGTACATCATTGACGGCCAGGCGTCCGTGTATCTGTATCTTTTGCAGCAACAGCAGCAGTAGCAGCAGCAACAGCAACCACAGCAGCATCAGCCGCAGCATTCCTGCTGTATCTCCACTCCAGTAATGTGAAAAAGAAGAAATAAAAAAAAGTTCAACTTTTCCAGATTGAAAGAGCGCAATCGGTAGGAGCAAATATCTATACTATATTCTATACGTGGCTCTGCTGCGTGCGCTTACGTGCACGTTACGTACTACGAAACGCGTAGCGTAGCCCGTTTAGTTAATGAAGGTATTTGAACTGAAAGAAATCAACGTACGTCGAGCAAGAAGGCAAAGAATGCTGGGAGAAAATTAAACAGAATAGAGAAAATTTACTTTTTAATGTCAGGAAATGAATATAAATCTGCTGATGCGTAAATTGTATTCTTTTTTTTTTATTTGTCTATTTGTTATTTTTATTTTGTTACTTGAGCATAAATTGAAAAGAAAAGATCTAAAAATTGAAGTAGATGTCCCACAAAATGGGATATAATCGAACATTACTTGATTTTGTTTGTTAATCGCCAAAAAATCATAAGATTTTCTCAAGCCTAAATGGAGTTAGTTGATAACATTTGGAATCTTAATTAAATTCATTGCAACAATTATAGAGCGAAGAGAGGAGAGAGTGATTAGGAGAAAACAAGCTAATAGGGAAGTATATTTCGCATATCCTTCATCCTATTTTGAACTTCGATAATCTGCAAACTTAAAAAAATATCTCAAGTTTAAAAGTTTGAAAAAATACCATGTTTTTAGGGTATACGAACTTAAGACGATGAACTTCGAATTCAACAGAGTTTAAAAATCTAAAAAAACAAACTCCTCTGCATCCCATAATAGAGATACACATTCAGTGAACTTATACTCCATAGAGGGCAATAATGTAGAGATTTTAACTCACTCACGGCGCGAAAATATAAATAATTCGTCTAGTAGGCTCAAGTAGTTTTTTTCTTATCCGATAGAGTTCAAGGGCAACTTGGTTCAAAACCGTGTTGTTAAACTGTTACTAGCTATACAAACTAATAGCAATATTCTTTAGAATAAGAACCACAACATGCTTTCAGGCGTAAACATTAGAAGCATTAACAACCTGTTTTCATAAGACGAATCACTTAATTCGTTCGCAAAGCTAAGCGAATAACTATTTGTGCTCATTTTTGCAATTCGAATAGATTTTCGTTTTGAAGAGTTTTTATTTTTAAAAAAGTAGAGTTACCGTAAAACAAATATGTTTTATATAAAACGATATGAAAACATTTTGAAAAGAATATATAATGGAAACATTCTTTTTTGTAAACTTTGGTAGTTTACGAAAACTTTCATACGTTTTATAGAAACCCTGAAAACAGTGCTTTCGTCCGTAGACGATTCGTTCATAAACTGTTTTGAATAATTTATGGAAGCAGGCTGTTAATTTTCTTGAACTTCCGAACAATATCTGAGGTATGCAAGTTAAAGTCTCTATAATTCCGGGTTGTGCATATTTCGGTTTCAAAAGTAAAGTTAAATAAAACACACATAAAGCTATGATTTCGATGAAACTTGTATTTCATTATAATTCTTGCCATTGTGTACGAAATACAATGTCATTTAAATGGACGCCTTTGGATTGGTTGCATCAGTGGATCCTTTTAATTTGGGCGGTATGTCGGCGACAACTTGAGAAATGTTGGTTATCAAATGCTCCAACGTTTAGAGATTATTCACGTAAACACGTTATTTGACGTAGGCCCACAAAAAAAAAAAAAAAAAACAACCGGCGTCAAATTGCACGATCTTGGTGGCCAATTGACGTCGCTAAAATGTAAAATTGCAATTTCTGGAAACTTCTCATGCAATAAAGCCGAAATCGCTCATGTTGTGTTGCTCGTGGCGCCGTTTTGTTGAAACCGCATATCGCCCAGTTCATAATCTTCAATTGCAAGTAAAAAGGAAGTCGGTTATCATGCGGCTATAGCGCGCTGAATTGATTATCCGCCACACTTTCGCTAATAGAAGCCATATTTTCGGCAGTTCTTACCACATCTGTAACACTTCCAGTCAATTCAAATTTATTTATATTCTTCCCATTTCCTTCCACAGTAAGTCAATTATGGCAACCATAATCAGCCCGTAATGCACGAAAAGTGCCCACGTTTAATCACCACTTTTGTAGAAAGTTTTAACTACTTTTACGTGTCCTTCGGTTATTAAACGATGTACCATTCAAATGTTTTCGATGTTTGCACTAACTCCTCACAAGAAAAAATCAGGTACAGTAAAGTCAGAAAACTTTCGTGGCTAAGGGCATGAAGAGTTTTTGAAAACCGCTTATTAGGAATATTTCGCCGCAATTCTGTCACCACAGTAATGGTTATTTGAGAAGTTGCACCATCTTTTCCCATCTACATAATTTGGAACGGATTCTCTTTCGACACATTTGTGGAAAGAAACATTTGTTCACCGGATTCTTTTACGAGATATTTGTAGAAAGAATCACCTTAATTTCCATTTTCGGTTATAAACCGTAAATTGAAGTATTTGTTTTTTTTTTGTGAATTACTGACTTATTAACTTATAACTAAGTCCTTATTGCGGAAACATTCTCCATTCTTTAAACTGATTATGACACATCCTCTGAGTCTTCAAGCTCTTACGCGACATACCATTCACCAGTTATACCGCCCTACCAGCTTTGCATGTGAAAAGGTAATCGAGCATGTTGAAGTTGTTTTTTTTTTTTTATCTCCCCCTCCCTCCAAAGAAATGTGCTTCGAACGTATAAGTTGTGCTATAGAATACTTTGTACTTCATGCGTATATAATATTTGTTGAAATTAATTGTGCGCCACCTATCTTACATTAATTGCACTACTAGAAATCATTACGAAAACATATGAAATACACACAAACTTCAATTGCAAGCATAGCTCTTGCATAATTGCAAACGTAAGCATTATTAAAATTCAAAATAATAGTATATTTGGTATTAATTAACTATATTAATTTAATCACAGGATGCCATTAAATGTTAGCAAAAGTTATGTTATTATACAGTCGGTACTAATTCATTGTTATTACCCAAGTTGTTAAATTAATTACTGTGAATTGCTCAATTCCAGTTGCATATTTCATACAATGATTTTTTAATATTAACTGCCAACAATTTGCAAAGTAATGATTTCTACTATTTCGATATAAACAGTTAATTAAATGTATCTGAGTCAGCTAGCCAGATGGACAGACAAGTAAACGATATTTTTATAGAGAATCTTGTATACATTTCACCTCCGGATTAAACAGAGACAACACACAATTGTGACATACTTTCACTTTTTGGCATAAAAAACAAGAAATATGATGTAATTTTAGTGTTTATTTTGTATATGAAAACATATGTATGGCTTAAATAATAAACGTTTTGAAAAATAATATATTATTTACTCATGAATATTTAGATTCAAAATCTCTGCAAGGCCTTTGTAATTACATTGAACAAATTCTTTAAGTTGATATTAAAATAATTAATTATATTTCGTCTTTAATCATCATCACCTCGTTAACGACTTGTCAACAATTTTTCTTTTCTTAATTATTGAACTAATTGAATTATTTGAACTAATTGGTTAAAAATGTTATGTAATATAAATTAGATAACATTTGTATTGAAATCGAATATGAACTTCTTTCTTACATTTTTAGCGAAAGGGAAATTGGTTAGAACGTCGCTGAAAGATATTGAAGCAAAAGAAAAAAAAAAACAAAAAAAAAGACTATTTCAACTAAAATTTATATACACTATATCCCAACAAGAAATATAAACAGAACATATCAATTAGTTTCTGGAATGCAGAAATTAATGAATTTAACTACGGTATATCAAAGGACAGATGTTATTCTTTTGTGCTAACTTTTCTGTGCTTCTGAAAGAGTTCTTGTAAAATAATGAAAATGGGATTTTATTTCAAATTGAAATCTCACTAGAAAATATTTGAGTACTTCAATATTATTAGCATTAGATTAACAGCGATGGAAGTTTTTCAGCACAACTTACATATGTGTAATTGGAAATGTTAACATCTAATGAATAATTTTAGGTTCAAATATTATTGGAAGCTCTCTGAACGTGAGAGAATTTCCCACATCTGACTCAGGGGATGCAAGGGAATTTGCATTTTTTTCTTATTATTATTATTATTATTATGTATTATTAGAAGCAGTGACAAAAGTGATCCTCTAAGAAGTGCGTCAAATTTTTTTTTTTTTTGCTGAAATGTTATGTGTAAATTAATCGTCCATCACTTTGAAATAACTCTCTGTCTATCCATCTAACAATTACCCTACTATTAGGCTGAAAACGCCCTTATAGCTGGCCTTATCCCGACACGAATCCACTATCATATACATAGTTATCGCACGCAGTAACCTTCGTGTCACGGTTGGTCAGGCGACCAACTTCCGGACATTTATTTCACTACTCTAAACACAGTCCCCAATTCGTAAATTGAACTTAGTATGTAAGCGTAGTATGGTACAGTTGAAATTATTGTCTCCCTTTCACTCTCCTTCACTCCCTCTCTCTCTCTCTTGTTTGTACAACTTTCCTATACTTATGATCATTGCGTGAACTAAATAGTAGCCTGATTATTAGTTAAGAACTTTTATAAAGTTAATTCGATTCCTCAACATAATCTATAAAACTTCAGTAGTTTACTGCTTGGATACGTGGGTTGGTATCAAATGGCAGAAAAAAATTATTCAAAAGTTAGAAATGTTTGCGTAAGATAGTGATAAATGCTCACAGTATCGTACGCACTTTCTAGCTTCAATTATTCCTTAATGTACGCATTCCTACTCATCATATTTGGTACAGAAACCTTATAACTCTCCTTATTCTTGACTAAAAAATATAAATATGAGGAAAATTGTACATTTTATTCCACTATCTGATGAATTTATTTATTACAACATATTTAATAATTCTCAACGCACCACCTATTGTACTTAAATTGTACTATTTGGAAAATGTAGGTATTAACTTTTGGAATATTCATTGGCAAAAAGCGTTGCATATTCTTAGGACGAATCTCAATGCTAAAAATTGCAGAACAAGTAGTATATGACTAGAATTTTGATTAAATTTCACCCGAAGAAACGAAGATATATGATATTTTATACGACAAAAAGTGTAACACACAGAAGGCAAGCGGCAAGTAAATTTTGACCTCACGACGTTTGTAGTTGTTTTACCCATGTCCATTTGACTAGCTGGCTGGTAGATATTATATTTTAATATTTTGCCAAATCGTAACCGAGTATGATAAATTGACAACATCGATCAACTCCTTACAAATACAAAATTCAATCTTCCTCTGTAATTCATAAAATTGTTTAAATTATTGCTTTTTGTATTGGTACATTTTTTACACTGTTGCTTTATAACGCTTAGTAGAATTTGAAAAAAATACAACTGATTAACTTTGACGCCTCTGATACTTCCCATACAAATGATCTCATTCGCCCATATACTTTTTCTTGGGTTCATATCTTCACATCAGAGGCATACTTTGGTCTAAAAAATGGCTGCATTATCAACTCTTTTAATATCTCTCTTTTCCGAAACTGTATGCTTCCAGCTGTAAATTATAACTGGCAGGTTACGATAGCATTGGTTTTTGTCTATTATAATCTACAATCGACTAAGAAACAACCCGCTTTCTGCTACCTTCCATTGAAACGACCGGTTTAATTTTGACCCATTTTTTTAAATTGTTTCAAAATCACTCAAACTTGGCATACGAGTACATAAAATTTTGTTAAATCTAAATTTCAAAATGAAAATGGGCTTCATTTTCATAACTCTTCTCTTCCTACCTAATTGATCGATTTACCGAAATTCAGTCTTTGCCCATAAAATTTCTAATTGGTAGCCTGCTATAGAAATTTTGTTGTCCTTTATATTGTTTTATAATGCTTGACAAAATTTGAAAGCAGCCACGTCCCTTCTAAGGGATGATATCGGATATTTTAATTCGTTATAACTGTTGTAAAGTTTTCTTTCGAATAGCTGAATAACCATAAAGTGATGACAACAAAACAAGAATTTAGCGAAATATTGAGCTGACAGCTACGCCAGGGGACCACCAGCCGGTTTGCACACAAATTCAATCTGTACATTGTTCGCAATTCGTTTTCTTCCATTATTAAATTTATTACATTCCATATTGTCGGAACTCTTTCCCGCAGGCGGATATTCTAAGGAATATTTTCGGGAATTAACGTCCCCGCAGACTCAAAATATGATATAGTTACCACATTTTGGTTCTGTAGGGACAAAATGCGGTAGTGGTTGAGCACAGATTCGTCTGAGAGCTCCAACCGAGGACTTTAAAGACTGTAGCACGGGTGATCTGGTGTGCCCGAGGAGCTGTTGCCACGGACCCCTTGTGAGAGTTACGTGATGGCTGTGGTTACAACAAAAAATTACGCCAGGAAACTAAAAAATAGTTTTTTAAGTTCCACTGAAAGCAACAGACTGTTCGTGTCACTTTTACGTGATGATTGCACTTTGGTGTAATCATTAAGGGTTTAAGATGGTCCCGAACCCTCAACAAGGGTGTACCTGTTCCTACAGTGAAGTAAATGCATTGGATACTATGTACGAGTACATTCGTATTCTTTCAAGCTTGTCGGAAGAAGATAACGAGATGTCAGAAAGTCAGAGATGCCAGAATGTATTATTTTCAAAAGCAAGTTTTTAGGTGATGAATCTGATGTTGCCAGAAGAGATTGTAAGGGGTATTAAGTATAAGGGTATTAAGTATATACGTATTACCAGTATTGGTTATGTCAGCCGAATGTGGAACAAAGTTGGGGAAGTTGGGGCTATTAAAGTTTATTTGAGCTTAAAATGACTGGGCGTTGAAAGCATTTCTTGTGAGATTTGAACTGTTAAGGCCGGCTGTATGGGGAACTTTAAATCCTAGCAGATGGCGATGTGAGCACTTATGTTCAAGGATGCTTTTTATGGCTTATGGCTAATGTGGCGGTGTAAATGAGTTTGACGTGGAGTAAATGTTGTGTAATAGAAGATATATATGCGTAAGACATAACATAAGATATACACAATTAACAAATAATATAACCGAGGACCAAAAAGGACACAATTCAAACCTAGAGTTTGTTCTCGTCAGTCCGATGTGGTACCCCGGTGAAAGATATGAATGTACTAAATATCCATTTGGGTATTGATAGAAGTTGCGGGTGTTAACAATCGCATTGTAGCATGTTCTGGTGGGTGGAGTCCATCATCTGGTCAGGTCAACAAGATGATAATAGACGTTTGGAGGCGGTCCCAAAACTAGTCGACTTAACAAAGAAGGCACAAAGAAAGTTGGGAAATGTTTTATTTAATTTTCACCATAATCTTCTTTTAGCCCGATACATTTTTTCCAGTGATATTCAATAGCTTCTATACCTTGTTTATAGTAAAAATTGTCAAACTTCTTAAAATAACCATCAACGGCAGACTCCACCTCTTAATTGTTGGCAAGTCTTTTACCACCGAGCCATTTTTTTCAAGTTTGGAAATAGAAAATAGACCGAAGAAGCTAAATCTCGCGAATAATCTGCGTGATGAAGCAATTCAAACTCTAATTCATTAATTTTGCCCATGACAATAGTGGATGCGTAAACAAGAGCATTGTCTTGATGAAACAATACTTAATTTTTCGCCAAATGCAGCTTTTTCCCCATAATTTCATCAACTAAACGCTCCTATAAATTAGCATAATATTCACCGTTGGCCGTTTTTCCTTTCTGAAGATAATCAATAAAAATAATCCCATGCACATCCCAAAAAACAGACACCAAGACTTTGCCCGCAGTTGGAACCATCTTCGCTTTCTTTGGACACGATTCTCCTATTCCATTCCACTGCTTTGGCTGTTCCTTTGTCTCAAGTGTGAGGCGGTAGACTCATGTCTTATCCATTGTTATAAATAGACGCAATAATTCTGCTTTGTTGCACTTTACTTTACTTTACCGAAACATCTTCACGACGCTGTTTTGGTCTATTGAAGGCAAGCGCGGCACCCATCTTGCGCACAGCTTCCTCATCTTCAAATCTTCCGTCAATGTACGATGTCTGTCACTCTTTGAAATATCTATCATTTCAACTAGTTCATGCACCTTCAGCCGACATTCTTTCAATACCATTTTGTGCATGTTTTAACCGTATCTAGCGTGGACAACTCAATTGGTCAAGACAGTGCTACAGTTCACACATCTACTGTTGTCATGCCTACAATTAATTAACTGAAGTTCGAATTGGTGAGTGGTGAACCTTATTTGCCAGATTTAGCTCCCTCGAACTATTTTCTATTTTCAAATTTAAAAAAAAAAATGGCTCGGTGTTAAAAGTTTGGTAGTTCCAATGAAGAGATGGAGTCTACAGTTGATGGCTATTTTAAGGAGTTTGGTAGTTCTTATTATCAACAGGGAATATAGCTATTGAATATCGCTGGAAAAGCGTATCTTGCTAAAAAAAGAGATTATGTTGGAAAATAAACAAAATCTTTGCCATTTTTGCGTCTTCTTTGTTAGTTCGGCTAGTCTTGACAGCTCGTACGGCCTCGTTAAAACTCTGCTACCCATATTTTACAGTCGTAAACAAAGAAGCAGTCTCCTTAAGAGTGAAATCTAGCTTGGCTTTAATATTGGTTGGATTGAAACCTTTCAAATGGAAATATTGAATTACATAACGGTGTCCAATTTTTTCCATGTTTACAAATTCACTTTTGATGGCTCAAATACAAATACTAGACAACGTGAGGCCTTGAAACGTATATTGTATAAAGTTGCCACTATTCATCTAAATGATTATTTTCAAACTACATACGTCAGGCCGGCCTCGTAAAAGTTAATATCTGATCGTTACTTTAGGATGCTTTATATTGTTTTTTATAAGCGTAGAAAATTGGTCTAAAATTTGTCAGCGGGATTATAATTGTGCTTGCTGCGAACAAATTTCGTTTTCAATGTGATCGATATCATGAAAAATTGATGCAAAGTCATTGGAATCGTAAAAAATAGCTCGCTATAGTCATAGTTCTTTATAACCGCGTTGCTGTATTCTCAGGTTCACTTCTTCCATTCTATTGCATTAAGTTCGATATAATTTAGCAAGCATCGGGCTAGTTCTGATATTTCCTACGCAAATTGACCGATTTAACAAAAATCAATAGTTTCTCTATCATTTCCAAGGGGAAGTTTTCAATAAATTAAGATTTTTTTGATAATTGAAAGCAAATCTGAGAAAATCAAACACGCAGCATACTTTTTTTTTTTTTTTTTGAAAGATCACAAAAGTACGTTCGTTCAACAACATTTCAGGGCAAATTTCATATCAATAAAGGCTATTTAAAATGCCAAAATATTTGAATGACATTTTTTTAGTTTGCAATTTTTTTCTAATACTAATCCCCGTTGCCCATACTCGATTATTAACAAATCCTTAACATTTCTCTGAACGTAAAACACGCAAAGAGGTCCCAAAGCAATGATATACGAATAATTCAATGTATTTGAATGAAAATAAGTTGTATGTCGTAAAAATTGCCATCATTAATCCCCCTGCCGCAGAAGCAATTTAAAAGTTGTTGCTGTTTTTCCTTGTAATATTTCGTTGGCATCTTAAGATAGCAGCAGAGCTAAGACCAATTATATTTATTTATGAACGTTAAGACCCAATGATCCCCCGCTTTAACAAATGGAATGTCGTCATTAACAACATTAATAACGCAATCAAAATAACATAAATTACGATGGACCTCCTTCTTCCCCTGCTAAACTACAAGTCATTCCACGAAGCTCCTTCGATGGGGGTCCAGTATAAAATTTGCAATGCTACAAATTGTATTGTAATTTGATAGTGGGTTGTTGTTGCTGTTGACGGTGGCAGTGCTGGTGTTGGTGGTGGTAGAGTATAAAAGGCCATAATTACTGATTTTATTTTTGTTTTGCTTTTTCGTCGACTTAATTGTTTACTATTTATATAAAGTGTCCGAGAGACCTTGAAATAGTGCAACGCCTGCAAGTCCCCCAGTCACAGCCATTCATCCATCCGTAGGCCACCGCAGCAGAGCCAACAGCAATAATAATCAGATAATAACAATGACAGGCAGTGGCTGCAACAGCAGCAACCACAGTAATAACAACGACAACATCAACGCCAGCCTGAAGAAAGAACAAAATAAAATGAAATTAATAAAAATAAAGTATAAACTTACGATAAAAAGCAACAACATTAACAAAGAGATAACAAGAACAGAATATCAAAAGCAAATAAAATAAATTGCATTCAAGAGATAAAGACCAAAGAACCCTGCTAGTATCTCTTGAGCAAAATTCACATCTGCAGCAGTTAACACTTAATACACTCACACACACACACAGGGCTAAGATATCCCAAAAAAAGGCAAACGATAACCGATACAAAGATAACAACAACAAGGGTGTTGAGGAAGGAAACAACAAAACTCGATTAACGCAACATTAATATTATATCGACAGGGCAACATGAGCAAACGTGCCGTCCATCGATCCAGTCAGTCGGCAACATTTCCAACAAAGTTTATAGTGTTTATAAATTGTTGAGTTTAGGAGTATTTTATAGGTTAGGGAAACCGGGTTTTTGAAGCACGAGGTTTCCACAAATCACTTTATGGTTCAGTGCAAAGAACCCCCAAAAAACAATGACAACTTTCTTTCAACATGTGTAAAAGTTGTATTCTTAGTATGGAAGATGAGAAGTATCTTCCTGCATACATAAAATGAATAACCGTCTGTGTGTTCCGCATAGGTTTCTATACCGTTTATCGAAATATAATAAAACTACGAAAAATTCTTGCTTACATTTGCACAGATTTTTCTAAAATAGTACAATTAATGAAAGATATACGGCGCTCAAATTATTTCGGCAAATCTTCCACATTCGTTTTTCAAACTTTGGCAATCCCTACTAGATGGCAGTAAAGAGTCATTAAAAAGATTTCAATTAGAAACGGAAACGATGTTTTACGAGCGTCATTAAAAAGCTAATAAACCGACTTTAATTAAAAGTCTAAGATTTTCAAAAATATCTCCTCTCTTTATTTATATAAGCACAAATTAATGGATATCTGTGTGTTCCGTATAAGTACCTAAATCGTTTCTTCAGTTGCAACGAAACTTTTTTAATTATTTCTCTGCATATCGGCGATGGTTCGCAATGTAAATCTGCATACAATAAAAGGTGGTTTTTTGCTTATTGGCGAAGATTTTCAACATAAATATGAGTACAATAGCAAGCGCACAAGTTAAGTTGAATCCTGTAATTTGCTTACACACTTTTGATAGTGACAATTTCATGAGCGCCGTAAGGCTCATAAACTAATGTAGTGACATCGTATTCAGTAGTTTACACATTACACATTATTGTGCTTAATCAATTAATGTTTATTTTTGCTTATAAAATAAATGTCATTATTTTGTCAATTATTTTTTTATAATTTATACTCTGCGGATTAAAGAAGTCTTCTTAACATTAAATATATTTCTTTTTTACAGTCCTGCTAGGTATTAAATTAGTTTAATAGTAGCAGCTTGGCTTTCCCCAGGATTTTTTCCTTTTTTTCGTCCGCATTCTATTTTTTCAAAATGTTTCGATGTAAGAGAAATTGAAATTGCTTATTACAAGCAAAGCAAGTCCTTTGTTTACAGGATAACTTTATTCCAATATTTGAATAGAAAAATTGCTGAGATTTCTGTAATCTTTTGTAGTTTTCCTTTTCTTTTTTCCTTTTTATTTTTTTTCATATAAATATCATCTGTGTGTTTCGTATAAGCTTCTATAATATTCATAAGATTACACTAAAACCTAAGAAATGTATTATCTACGTTCTGAAGGTAGTTTCTAATATAGCACGACTGTTATACATATATGCAGCACTCGCATATATTTGATCAATTTAGGTGATTTCATGAAACTCATCCATGATGAATTTTTGAATTTAAGGTCCTTAAAAATTTTTGATCATTAATTTTTTGTTAATGTCATTTTCCTTTTTGCAATAAAAATTATGTAATTGCAATAAAACTTTACCACATCGTTTCTTTGCCTTACGGCGATAGTTTTGAACATAATGCAATAAATGTTCGATAGATGGTGCTGGGTCATTTCAATAAATGTTAAATCTTTTAATAATTTCGGATTGCTACAAATTGTCTGTAAGCTGTTTAATTTAGCCGAGGTCAAATCACTTTGTAACAAGCAATTACAAGATTCCCAGTAAAGTCTAATATTGATTTCAAACGGAATTTCGTATCACTTTTCATTTACATCTACATGAATGTACGTTAGTATAGTATAGTATAGAAAATGAGAATGTAAACAAAAACGAAAAATAAATGATATTCACTGGAATTCATTATAATTCAATTTTTTTTTAACATATTTTGCCTCCATATAAAGTGTTTATACGAATCTGTTGTCAAAAAAACTTGTTCCAAACAATTATTAAAAACTTGCAGAACTATACGATGGTTAGTTCAAACAACCCTGTATTATCCTCAAATACCCAATTTTGTCAAATACCCAATGCTGTTGTCAGAAAAACTTGTTCCAAACAATTATTAAAAACTTGCAGAACTATACGATGGTTAGTTCAAACAACCCTGTATTATCCTCAAATACACAATTTTTCGTTTCGTATCACTTTTCATTTACATCTACATGACTGTACGTCAATATAGTATAGTATAGAAAATGAGAATGTAAACAAAAACGAAAAGTAAATGATATTCACTGGAATTCATTATAATTCAATTTTTTTTTTTATTTATATTTTGCCTTCATTTAAAGTGTTTATACGAATCTGTTGTCAAAAAAACTTGTTGCAAACAATTATTAAAAACTTGCAGAACTATACGATGGTTAGTTCAAACAACTCTGTATTAGCCTTAAATACTCAATTTTCCGTTTGTGCTTTTCATTTAAGATCATTACTGGGGTTACCTAAAGTCCAAAGTCCACATGGCCATGAAACCATTCGCAAAATACCATTCGAAAGCAACATCGAAAATTGAAACTTTGGAATAGGCCATGCTTAAATGCAACATTTGAGGAAATAATCTTTATAAAATAAAATAAAAGAATAGTTGTTTTGCAAGATAATAAAGATTACCCGGTAAAATGACATTTTTTATATTTCAAAAATTTCCCTGTACTCGCATATAATTAACTCACCACATCATTTGCTGTTGCTTCCAAATTGTAAGCAACATTTTTGCTGAGTTTTTTTCTGATTTGTTATTTAGGATATTGTTGCATTTTTATGCCATCCCATAGCAAGCAATCATTTGATATCTTTTCACTATCAGTATAGAAAATCTACAACTTTAAAGCGTCTCTTACCTTTCGGCCACGTTTATACAACGCGATTTTATCATTTTTAATTTGATCTTCTCTGTTCCATTTTTTACGATTATTTTCCTCAAAAGCATTAAAAAAAACATTGGATGGAATAAAATTCTGTCTGCTTTTGAAAATGATCCAACAAGTTTCGTTATACCCTTTTTTGTGTCATTTCAATTTTATATTGAAACTTTCAAGTCATTGGAGATGTTATTCTATGTATTTTTATTTTTTGTGTTTTTTTTTGCCAACGCGATTCGCTGGTGAAATAATTAAATTCATGTTTGAAATTCATTCATTTTTTCTTTTGTTTTTGCTTTTTGCTTTTGTTTTAGTCTTGTGTGTGTTGTTTTATGCATTCCTCAGAAAATTTCAGAAGAAACAAACATTTATTTTGAAATCTTCCAACAGAAAAGTATTTCATGAAAGCACTTACGCTGCTGCCGTTGCTGCTGCTGTCTGCAGTGGCAAAGGAAGCCTGATGATTGGTTGTTGTTCTTGTGTTTGTGGCTGTGGCTGTGACTGTTTATGATTTACCTGCCATTTCCGTTTAAGGTTATTAAAAATTTATGAGATCAGAATATGAGATACAATAAATGAATTAAAGGCCGGCAGCTGTATAACAAAATATGAACAAATAATGCAGCATAACATTTATTAATACATTGATTTATTTATACATTAAGACTTACAATTTGCAAAATATGTTAATTAATTTGCTTTTACTATTTGGTTTTCTTTCTTTTTAGGTAAGTTTTCTGGAGGATGCTTTTGACTGCTTTATGAAATAATCAACATTTTAAAGTACGGTAAGCTTTGTTTGGCCCTGTCCACTTCTTCGTATTCTATTACAAAATGGGTTAAGCCAACAGCACGTGTACAGAGAAAAAAAGAGAAATATAAACCATTAATTAAACAAAAATTAGCTTAATTGATGTTTCCAGCCAAAAACCATAAAATGGCTTTCATTTCACTGTAATTACAAAAGAAATCATGAAGCATTAAATCATGATTCATCTGAATTAACTTGAATTCAAATGTTAAAACTAAGCAATTTTTTTTTTATTTTTTTGTTTTTGCTTCGGCGTGTTTTACTTGTACACGGAATCCCAGCATATAATTCGCCAAAGTTCAATGATCTCTTCCGCTTCTTCGTTCAGTAAATCAGGCGCTCGTACTGTTTGCTGGTCTACATAGCGGCATATAAACGATACGTGTTGCGTACAATTCATGAAGCTAATTGCATGACGAGTATGATTGATAAGCAATTGGAGATTAAATGACAAAACGATGAACGTACATTTAAGTGCGGTTCCCACTGTCATAGGCAATTGAGCGCTTCATTATAATCTCTGTGCCAAAAAGCCGCTTAATCCGCTAAATTCTGCGGATGTGCAATGTGTCGGCAATATAAATTTTGTAATTAAAGTACATATTGATTAAATATTCAAACAATTTCTCAAAAGTTTTGACTGTTCAGATCTTTGATTAATCAATTGATAAAAATTTTGATTTTGAATAATTTATACAAAATTCAAATCAATTGATTAGAGAGATAATAAAATATAAAAAACCTTTGACGAAAAAAATTGCAGCTAAAGACCTGTTTATGCCAACGCGACACGACAAAACGTTGTAGCTGCAAACAAAAAAAAAAACGCTCCTTTCGAATGATAAACGTTAGTGTATTTCCATAAAAGTGTTTGTTGTTGCAGTCGCTTGTCATTAAACGTCAAAATTCGGGGAAAAATTGATATTTTTAACACTTTATTATTTGAAATATTTTGTTTTGTAAATTTATTTTTATTCGTTTCACTTATACATGTTTACATCAAATAAGAATATACGAGGTGTGTTCAAAAATAAAGGTGAATTTTCAAGTTTCGCAGCCACGTACGAGTACACTTGACTTTCGAATATTATTATTTTTTTATGTTGGTGCATTCGTCTCGAAATGTTGACAGTGTTCTCTTGAAATGTTGACAGTGGTATACGGTGAGGGTACTCTGAGTCAAAAAAATGTTTACAAGTGGTACAAGCTTTTCACAGAAGATCGAGAAGATGTGAATGACGACGCTCGCTCTGGACGCCCCAGCACATCAACAACCAATGCAAATGTGGAGAAAGTGAAAAAAATTGTTATGGAAAATCGTCGAATCACTATTAGAGGATGTCGGCATATCGTTTGGCTCATGCCATGCAATCTTTTCGACAATTTTGGACAAGAAGTGTGTGGCAGCGAAGTTCGTTCCAAAATTGCTGAATTTTGTCCAAAAACAATGTCGCGTGAGCATCGCTCAGGAATTGTTGAATAACATCAACGATGATCCAGATTTGCTTAAAAGGGTGACGAATCATGGGTATACTCGTATGGTTATGACATCGAAACCAAAGCCCAATCGTCCCAATGAAAAAGTCCAGGAGAGCCAAGACCAAAAAAAGCACGCCAAGTTCGATCAAATGTCAAGGTTTTGCTCACTGTTCTCTTCGATTACCATGGCGTAGTATACCAGAAACTCTTACCACAAGGTCGTACGGTTAATAAGGAGTATTATCTAGAACTTATGAGCTGTTTGCGTGAAAACGCCCGGAATACGAGAAATACGAAAAAAACGCCAGAATTGTGGGAAAAAATGCATGGCTTTTGCGTCATGATATTGCAGCTGCCCACTCATCTTTGCTTGTGAGAGATTATTTGGCCAAAAACAATACCGTTATCATGCCTCAGCCTCAGATTTGGCCACCTGCGACTTTTTCTTGTTCCCAAGATTGAAGAGACCCACGATTAAGGACATAAAAACCGAATCGCAGAGACAACTTATGGACATACCAAAAAGTGCATATCAGAACTGCTTCAAGGATTTGAAAAAACACTGACACAAGTGTATTATAACTAAGGGGACTAGTTTGAAGGAAATAAAAATAGAAATTGATGAATAAATAAATATTTTTTGAGAAAAATATAAAATTCACCTAATTTTTTGAGCACACCTCGTATATAATTCATTTTTACGCCTTTGACAAAACGAATAACATAAGATATTTGTCAAAAAATCGATCGTGGCGCGATAGTTAGTACAAATAACTACCATTCGCAAGATCGCGTTTGTTTTAATCCGCGATACAGCCACCTATTATTGTTTGAGCGGCAGTCGGCTCGATTTGTCTGACGAAAACTTCGAGCAACCGACAAGTCTAGTAACTGCTTCTCAAATTGCGACATTCGGAATTGTCGCTTAACTGCAGAGCCCGTTTGAGAATGAGTGTAAGCTTCTCCCATATCTAGTTCAAGGAATGCAAGATAATTTGTTATTACTTTTTGAAAAAGCATCAAAATGCCGTGAATATGCGGCAAACAGCGTTTTTTTTAGTTATGTCGCTGCAGAATACTTTCCATTCGTGTCACTCTGATGTAAATGCTTTCAAAAGCAAATGTTTGACCCTTTGGTGCATTTAACGCCTTGTTATAAATAGGCCTTAAAACTTTTGCCTGAAAATTTGATTTTTAATAGGATTTGATTGTGCGGAAAGAACATTTTCTACTTCTGTTTCATGTTGAAACATATCCGAATGGTTTTAAGAGATAATCAAAATTTTTTTTTTTTTTTTTTTTGACAAATTTGTAAAATTTTTCAATTTCAATTTTTCGTTTCTGTCTTAAAGCAGGGTAAATGTCAGCGGTTAAACGATTATTAACTAGGTTAGAGTAGTCCTGTTTTTTCAGCTTACAGTAGGTATGTTTTCAAATTCTCTCATTGTTGTATTTATTACTAGAAAACTAGAAACGTAGGCATAATAATGCAAACAAACTATTGTGAAAGTAAAAGGTAAAGGATAACCAAAGGATAGTAAAAAAAAGCGGGCAGGTGCTAAATTAGACAGGCGACAAGAGCTCAGCTGGCTTGGAGAACGATGCATAATTATTATGATAAGTAATTGTGCCAAAAATAGCTTTTTCGCATGCATTCTTTATCGCCTTATCTCGCTTTTTTAGTGACAAATCATACTTCTGATATGATCAACGATATTATGACGTTCCCTTGCAAGTATATATAAATTTATATAGTTTTTACCCGTATGTATCAAATATTTATTTATTTTTTTATTTAGTCTACTAATATATTTTTCTTGCAGTCTAATACAGGGTGTCCGTCGGGAAGGTATACTACTTTATTTGTTTATAATTGTTGATTAAATGAAAGAGAATGAATCTTACATTGATAAATGTTTTATTTGATGTCGCCAATGGAATAGTATGGAATACAATATCAGATAAATGTCCGCCTCTATTAACCTCACAAATGCGAGCCATTTTGAGCACATTTTTCATTACTTTCTCCCACATTTCACGCGGTATTTCATTAATTTCATCACGAATATTTTGCTTGAGTTGCTGAAGCGTTTCTGGTTTGGTTGCATAAACCTTGCTTTTCAGATATCCCTACAAAAAGAAGTCCGGAGCAGTCAAATCAGGCGACCGTGGAGGCCAATCAACAACACCATTTCTTGGAATAACTTGTTGTGGAAAGAGGTCTCGCAGTAATTCCATTGTAATCCTGGCTGTATGCAATGTGGCAGCGTCTTGTTTGTACCACATGTTAATCAAGCTTAAAGTTTATCAAGTAAAAAAGTTTTCAATCATATCATGATATCGCTTCCAATGATTCCTCCTGACCAAATTGCACACCAGACTGTCAGTTGTAATGGATGCAAAGATGACTGATGAATAATTTGAGGGTTTTCCATTGGCCAGAACCGACTATTCTGTTCATTTACATATTCATTCAAATGAAAATGTGCCTCGTCACTCATTATGATTTTTTCATGAAAATCGGGGTTGTCATGGGCGAACTGCAACATCCTATTGGCATATGTACGGCGACGTAAATGGTCTTGTGAAAGAATCTCTTGTGTCAACAGAATCTTAAATGGAAACAAATGCAAATCCTTGTGCAAAATTGTGGCCAAAGTTGTTCTTTGAAGACCAACCTCCTGAGCACGGCGTCGAATTAAGGTTGATGGATTGTTTTGAACACTTTCTTGAGCAGCAGTAATGTTTTCAGCTGATCTTGCAGTACGTTGTGGTCCATGCTTGGCCCTATCAGCTACAGATCCCCTTCGAAATCATTCACTACACGATAAATAGTGCTTCTTGTTGGCACGTTGTTTCTCCCAAAAATTTCACGTAGCTTTCTCATCGTCACAGTAATCGATGATTGATTTTGATAAAATGTTTTAACGGTTAAAACACGTTGGTTTACCGAATACTTTTCCATAATAAATTTGCCATGCCTCTACTTCACGACTGCCAAATATGAACTGTCAAGACTAATGCTTACCAAAATGGCTTTGGCTCATTTTGGTCTTAAATTATTGGTAGAGTATTCCGGAAGCTTTAAGAGGTTTTATTTGAAGTGATAGATGGCGTTGGAGATGAGATTTTTGCAATTAATTTTTTTTACCACATTAACATTGAATCAAGTAATGGTAGGTGACCAACATCATTTTGAAGGCAAAACAACGTTTGCCGGGTCAGCTAGTAATTAATAAATAATTAGCGTGTTTTATAATTATAATTCCAAGTTGAGTTGGTGAATTTTTCAAAGGTGCAAGCGATAAGATCACTATTATTTTTGTGAAGAAGCGGTAGAATTCACTAATAAAAAAGACATGATGCGGGAAAAAATTCGACAGAACACAAAATATGTAAAATAATCGCTTACAATTACGAAGGATGCAGTGTGAGAGAGATTGGGCCCAAACTGGACAGGAGACATAGTGTTATTTACATTTTTTTACGAGATCCTGACGCTTATGGATCTAATAATGTAAATAAACATTGATTCTTTTAGAGGAAAACCAGGACTTTATCTCTCTGCTGGGATAGTTCTTTTGATATCAATCAATCAGCACCGTACATCGGTCTTAGTTAAGAAGTGAATGATAAAATTGCTGAAAAAAAGGTTTGAAATGCGGAAATTTTCTAGAAGCATACCTTTAAAGACAATTTTTTGAAACCCTACAATATCTCTCTTTACATACATAATATGTACTCATATATCGAAATAGTCGAAATTTGACCACTTCCTCATTTCGTTTCTTAATCTGTTCTAATACAAACGTAGTTTTCCGAAACCAAACGCAGTTTTCATTTCTTGGGAGAAAACGGCCCGAAGCCAAATCAAGAACTATATAAAGCTATTTAACAATTTAGTTTGTTTTTTGAATTAAAAGTTTCCGGATGGAACCCAAGCAGATGTAAATCGGAATAAAATTATTTATAGCTTCATTGCCGCTTTATGAATTTGAATCAAAATCACATGTAGCTTTGTTTCCGATATGTGAAAAAGTCAAAATTTAACAAAATTTTGGTTCGTTTTTCGTAATCAGAATGAAAATTGTATGTAGATTAGATTTGGATACCAAAAACATCATACAAGTTAAAAATGTGTTCAAATTTAGTTTCATTTCGGGAACGGTCCCTCTAATACGAGTATATAATCACAAGATTGGTGGCAATAACCTTTTTTATAATACCCCCATCACAGCATGGTACTATCTGACTGACCAGCTATCTTTATGCTTTGCACAAGCTTTTGATGATTCACTCGATTGAGCTAAACAGTTATACATTGAATGTGCGATAGATGACACGTGAATAATTGCAATAACTATAATTTACGTATGAGACACAACGAACTCTATAATATATAGGTTAATTTAGCTACATTTCTCTGATAATACTTATATGGTTGTAGTTAAACGTTCAGTGTTGAAGTTGCATAATTTACAAGCATAAATTGGTTATCTAAATCTACCCTGTTATTCTCATAAAGGCTGTCTCTGCAGAGATTTTAAAAGCATTTCACTCGATATACCAATTTAGTTATGCATGAAAGTGCAGTGCAAGAGGAGTACATTAAATGTGCGATAGGTGGTGCGTGAATAATTGCAATGAAAATGATTTACAATGAGATATAAAGAATTTTATAACGTATAAGTACGTAACCTTTACATCATTTCTCTAATAATACCCATGCGATTATACTTAAAAGTTCAATGGTGAAGCCGCAAACATTTTATTAAATTCATAATCGTTGCGTTAAAAGTTAGTTATCTATAATGCTATTTTTTATGGTTCATAATCAAAATTAGGTGAAATAATCAGATTCATAATTTAAAGTTATAGTTAAAAGTTTAACTATGACTAACAAAATCTTCTCCATTAATGCCTTAAAATATACCTCTGAGGGATCATCTTCAGTAGTTTCTAGAATTTATGCAATTCTGAGTCCTTATCTATCTACTCGATTTGCAACGTTGCCCTGTTTTCAATTATTTCAGTATAAAATTGAGGAAAACAAATTCATAGCCTCGCTATTTATGTTTATAACGTTTTTGTCATGACATCATTTTTTTCATCATTATTTCATTGTATTCATTTGATGGCTACAGTTAATTAAATAGTCTCTCTGCTAATTAAACTCATTTCTTTGCTTTTGTTTTTGTGTGATTTAAGAAAATAAAAATACATACTTAATGTTTGTTTATTTTAATTACATCTTCTTTGAAATTATACATAAAAAAAAAACTTCCTTCGCTTGGCCTTTATCTCCGTGTGGATCCATAAAATAATAAGAATTATTTTACCCAGCGGAGTCATCAAAACAACATTTGGCCATATTTGTTTACTCGCCTTCATCATATCCATTTGGAATAATCAACATTTTCTTTCAATCCCGGTTACTAACTTACACTTCTCTCTTCCGTCCATCATCTTCCTCATAGCCATTCTGATTATGCTCATCATGATTATCAGCTTCTTTTCTCATATCATTGTGTTGGCTTTCGTGTTGGTTTTTTTTTTTTTTTTTTTTTTTTGGTTTCATATCTTGTTTGTTTAATTATTTAAAGTGGCATACAATGTAGTAGAATGCAACACTGGAATGAAGATTGCCAACATGATTCTCGTTTACTCCTCTATCCGTGATGTTACACTTACACTTGAGAAAATTCATCCACTTATGGACAGTGAACTTAATTTAAACAAAACTTTAATTGGTGTTACTGTGAATTTCCTGTGAAGAAAAACCTCAATTTTATGTGATCTTTGTTCGTTATCTTGAATTGAAAAAAGATCAAATGCAATTGTGGACTTTCTTCTTATGAAATTCATTTCAAATTTTATAATAACAATTAACTTTTTGTTTAAATTTACAAAATAAGTTTATTATACATCAGCGGTATTCGACGTTCTTCCTGCTTCTTGAAATAAAAAAGGTCGAATATTAACCGAATCATAGTATACCATTGTAGATCTACCTATAAAATCCATTTCAAATTTTAAAATAACAATTAACTTTTTGTTTAAATTTACAAAATAAGTTTATTATACATCAGCGGTATTTGACGTTTTTCCTGTATCATAAAAATAAAAATGGTCGTATAATAACCAAATCTTAGTCCACTATTGTAGATCTTCTTCATACGAAATTCATTTCAAATCTTATGATAACAATCAACTTTTTGTTTAAATTTACAAAATAAGTAGTCGGTATTCGACGTTTTTCTTGTATCTTGAAATAAAAAAGGTCGAATAATAACCAAATCATAGTCCACTATTGTAGATCTTCTTCCTACGAAATTCATTTGAAATTTTATGACAACGATTATATATACATCAGCAATTATATTATACATCAGCAATATTCGACGTTCTTCTTGTATAATGAAATAAAAAAGGTCGAATAATAACCAAATCAGTCTCCACAGTGTACTTCACAGCAAAAATGAACTCCGATTTGCGTTCTATTAAATTATTGTTTGATCTATTTATTTATTATATTATATTTATTATATTATATATACACTAGCCGACCCGGCAAACGTTGCTTTGCCTTCAAATTTTAGCAGGAGCAGAAATAATGGGTTTTTAATTTGTGGTTTGTATAGGAGGTACCACTTCCTATTGTCCAATCCCGCCCATATTTGCAGTAGCACTTAAGATATGTACACCAAACCGATGTACCAAATTTTGTTCAAATACCGTAAACAGGAGCAGAAATATTGGATATTTAATTTATGGTTTGTATGGGAGGTACCACACCCCATTGTCCAATCCCGCCCATATTTGCAGTAGCACTTAAGATATGTACACCAAACCTGCGCACCAAATTTTGTTCAAATACCGTAAGCAGGAGCAGAAATAATTGATTTTTAATTTTTTGTTTGTATGGGAGGTACCACGCCTCTTTGTCCAATTGGACCGAATTGTAAATCTAAACCATCCCGGGCACCACCCAGACGCATATACAAAAATTTATGCAAAGCGGTCCAGCCGTTTAGGAGGAGTTCACTGACAACGCCTGTACAGTAGAATTATATATATAAAGATATATAGGTATATTCTTATATATAATATATATTATATTATATATATATATATATTCTTATCATTATTATATATTATTATATTTATTATATTTTTGAATAAAAACACTACCTCGCTATTTCCCTAATGTTAATTTTTCTCAGTGTACATATTTGCCATTTTACTTCGTTATGCATGCATGACGACTGTTTATATAGATATATCTATACCATGAAACTGATTTGCAGGTGGTCCGTTTTTCACGAACTAATAAATCTTCTTTACATCGTTCTCATACATATGGGCATTTCCATACTGTCGCCTCATTCAACCATCGAAAGAATAAAAATCCCAGAAAATTTCTTTAAATTTTGTTCCAAATTCATTAACTCCAAAAACGTAGTATTTCCTTTAGTATCTTATGAGTTAGATTAATTAGATGTTGAAAGAATGCAATAACCATAAAGTTTAATCGACATTACCTCAAAAATGTTGGCGAGCAGAGAAGAGTAACAATTTGATTTCCCCAGAATCTTAATTTACCATTTCAAGACTTTGTAGACGTCTTTATTATGATCGTAATCATTACTTGCCATCATTATCATCATCATCATCATCATCATTATGTAAATAAACATGGCAACTAATGGCGACAAACAAACGTCAATTATATGAAAATAAAACGAGGCGAGAGTCATAGTAGTTGTCGTAGTCATGGTATTATTTATAATTAATATTTATTTAGCATGTTTTAATTTAAAATATCCTCAATAGTTTCTTGTTTATTTACATTTAATTCCAAGTCGTTCACTCATACTCACGTTGGAGTCAGCAAATGATAACAAACCGGGTTGAGAAACTATATATTTACTATTAAAATTCTTTAAACAAATGCGGCCACGAGCACATACAACCCAACATCTGCCTACATACACCACTAACTCGTTAAACGGCTATAGTGCACAATGTTGACTGATTGCTTATTCCAACATAACAAAAGGAAGGCTTTATTTAGCATATTTAAAACGATCCAATGTAGGACAAATAATCTGGGTTTTGTTCGATAACTTGCTGTCATTTTGAAGGTGATTCCAATATGTTTCTCAGATAGAACTCCTCGATTCCATGGGGGCGCTCCCAAAACTAGCTGACCTGACATATATGTATTTAGATCTTGCCAGTAGTTTAAAAAAATGATTTTGGTGTAAAGTGGTAACCTTATAAAACATATGTTTTAAGTTTGAAGGCGCCACGTTGTTTAGTATTTTTATTTAAGCCATCAAAAGTAAACGATCTCAGAGAATTCGTAAACATGGAAAAAATTGACCACCGTTACGTAATTGAATATTTCCATTAGAAAGGTCTCAGTCCAACCAATATTAAAGCCAGAGCCAGATTCTACTCTTGGAGAGTCTGCTCCTTCGCTTACTACTGTAAAGTATTGCTAAGCAGAGTTTAAAAGGGACCATACGAGCTGCCAATATGAACGAAATTGTGGTCGACCAATTGAGTTGTCCCCGCCAGACACGGTTAAGAAAATCCACAAAATGGTATTGGATGATCATTGGCTGAAGATGCATGAGTTAGCTAAAATGATAGGCGCATTTAAAAAGTGCTATATATCGTATATTGACCGAAGATTCGAAGATGAGAAAACTGTGCGCAATATGAGTGCCGCGCTTGCTTTCAGTTGAGCAAAAACAGCGTCGTAACGCTGTTTTAATAGAGTATTTAGGGGTATTTCAACGCAATAAAGCCGAAATTTGTCATCAATTTACAACCATGGATAAGGCATGGGTCCACCACTTCACACCTAAGACAAAGAGCAGTCAAAGCAGTGAACTGGAATGGGTCCAAGAAAGCCGAAGACGGTTTCATCTGGTGGCCGTTTATTTGGAATGCGCATGGAATTATTTTTATTGATCATCTTCAAAAGGGAAAAACCATCAATGCCAAATTTTATGCTAATTTATTGCAGCGTTTAGCTGATGAAGTTATGGGGAAAAGGACCGCATTTGGCGAAAAAGAAAGTGAAAGTTTCATCAAGACAATGCGATGAAATAAATTTCGTATTGCTTCATCACGTACTTTATTCGCGAGATTTAGCTCCGTCGGACTATATTCTATTTCCAAACTTAAAAAAAAGGCTCGCTGGTAAAAGATTTTCCAGCAATGAAGAGGTGGAGTCTGCGGTTAATGGCTGTTTTGAGGAGTTGGACAGTTCTTACTATAATTCGAGTATAGAAACTATTGAAAGTCGAATATCGCTTTGTATCGAGCTAAAAGGAGATTAAATTAAAAAATAAAGAAAATTTATTCCCAACTTTTTTGTGTCTTCTCTCTCTCTCTCTCTCTCTCCTACATATTGACTATCAACTTTCTAAACCTACAATTCAGTACAGATTATTATTTCTACACCGAGATTTAAGAATTAAAACTGTTGTGTATATCTGAGCATAAAAATGCCTAATAATTACTGTAGCTGGGCCGTTAGATCAGCGTCAAATGTGTCAGATTAGTTAGATTGGTACATTGCGCTACTGAAGCAGCAGCAATATCAAGATTGTTGTCATCAGCAAAAAAGAGAACTACAGCAGCAACGATGCCGTAGACTTCTCACAGCCATAGCCGACTACAATGAGTAACAATAACCAGCCAAAACTTAGTCAGAAGATGATGTTTTGTGGTTTAATGGAACGGGGTACCACGGTGGATGGCTGAGAAACTATGTAAACTTACACTAATGCATAGCACTTACGTACACACACACACACACACACACACACACACAAACGAACGACCACATGCATCATATTTTTACAACGAAATGAAAAAAACAGCATTGAAAACTATGCATAAGTACACAACAACTACAATTGCAACTACTCCGTAGCCAGTCAGCCAACCAACAACGAATGTACGTACACTGCTAACAACATATTCTGTTCATCAAGTTGATGACGTTGTTATTGTTGGTGCTGTTGTTGTTGTGCTCGTTGTCGATGACGATGAGGAAAACTTTGTAATTAACTTTTGTCACGTTTTTCCATGTTGTTGTTATTTTGAACGGTGGCGTTGCGGTTGATGGGTCGATCTCCTTCAATTCGGTCATTTTCTTGTGCTCTGCTCTGCAATCATGAGGATTTTTAATTTAATTTTGTGGCATTTATGTTGCTGTTGCTGCCGTTGTTGTTATTAACAAAGTTAAATGCATTGCCGCCACCGTTGTTGTTGCATTATTTTCGTACATCTAATACAAATGTCGTACAAACATTTTGTAACCAATCGTTATTTTTATCTTGCATTTAAGAGAAAAAAAAAACTAATTAAAATTTAAATTGAGCCACGAGCACACAAACATTTTGTTTATAAAATTAATTAAAGATTTATTTGAAGAGATAACAAACAACATTTCAATTGTTCTAAATCGAATGGGAGTAACACAACAGCAAACCGTACCTCCAGAGGAGGAGAGAGACTATGTGCAGTGTGCGATTCAACCTTCATACTGTAATGCATATCGCAATGTATGTGTAGTCTACTTTTAGGCAATTGGCCGTGAGGTTTAACAATTAGAATTATGATTTACCGCTATTAGATTGAATTAGTTTGCGAGTGCTTGGCGTAAGTGTGTGCGAGGATGAATTTGAGCGGAGTGGATTTACTTCAGTTTGCCGTGAGTGAATACAGCGTGGGCTTCGGTATGATCGCTATGATGCGCGACCTCGTCATTTAATTAAAATGTTTGTTAACAAATGCCGCTACTTTTTTTTTTTGCTATTAGAAAAATTAACTTGTTCAAGTTATTTTCACATTATCGGGGTGTATATATAACATAGTAACATATTTTATATTGTATAAAACGCATACCTACAGGAATGGTTCGTTTAATGAAATAGTAAAAAAGGCCAAGGAACCGAAACGAAAATGCTTGAAGGGTAAGAACCAATTTTTAAATTTTCATTTGGCTTTAAACAATCTCTTCAATTTAGAATCATCTTTTTATTCAAACAAAACTGTAGCTTATACTACATTGCCAATAGTGTGCTTCCATTGTGAATGCAATTTAACTCATTTCGCTTTCAAAAGAGTCGATGAGCCTCAAAATATGCAACATAATGATTTGTTCTTATCTGCATAAAGAAAGCCATGATACGTATGATACTATTATGTCATGTTATGTCTTAAATTTAATATGAAATCTATGGGAATTTAGGCACTTAAAAACGTTAATGAGGAAGACGAACGTAATTTTTTTTTTTTGTTTTTTGATTCTGGCTTTGTGAACATCAATCACAAAAATAAATAATGCAGAAATTTTTTATTTACTTCTTTAATTTGAAGAAGATGTGTTAATGGGAAAGTTATCGTGAATAGTTTCAATGAATAGTTTCGGTTAGTTTGAGCTCAAAGACAAGGATCTAAAAATGTACGAAGATGTCGAATCGAAATCTTTGTTGAAGAAGGATTCATGCCAAATAGAAAAAGAATTTGCAATTGTACTCGGAGTGACTCAAAACGTAATTTTACATCCATTAAAATCATTGGGAATGTCTCGAACGGCAAAAAAGTCCCATCTGAACTGACCACCCAGATATGTTGAATGACGACTTTTCACATAAGAAATACTTGCCACGTATAAATGGAAACACGTTCCATGTTTCAACATTGATAGCCAAGTAGAATGTCGCCGTCGTCGGCCAAAATTCCCATATGGGGAGTTCTACTTTGCCCGCCATTTCCAACAGTCATTGAACGTTCCGATTATCACTTGTTCCGATCTCGTGACATTTGACCTGTTTGAGCAACACTTCGCACTTCATATGAGAAAATCAAAAATTTATCAATTCCTAGATAGCCTTAAAAGATGACGTTTTCTACCGATTCGTATGCAGCCAAAAAGATGGAAAGAAATAGTGGCTTATGATGAATTTGAACAAAACCTAACAACTGTTCTTTACAGTAAGTGATCAATTTCTGACAAAACAATGGCGGAGACTCATTTGTACTCACAATGGTGTGACACCAGTCTCAATTATAGCTATTGTCAGTACTGACATTCAATATTTTTGAAAATTGATATCTTTAAATGTAGATAATTTGTTATTATTAGATTTAATTTCATCACTTTTGATGCCTAAATGTCATCAATCACATATTTTAAAAACATATCGATATTAAATATTCTTCGAAATTTAATGCATTAGGAACTGAAAACCCAATAGTTTAACAGCTTAACAGCGAGTGTAATTCTTGTGCTGTAATTTAGTTGCACAGTGTAAATACAAACTTGTCTTATATCTTCCTAAAGGTATATATTGGGGGAGAAGTGCTTAAAGCGTTGCTTTCTCTTTAAAAACAAAAACAAAAAACAAAAAAAACACGAAAGTTTTTTGTGCCAATTTGCAACACTAAAATCTCAAAAATATAATATGTCTGATAATGTATTCATAAAATGTCGAAATTCCAGCTATTTGTATTACAATTTTATTATCGAAATGAAATTCTTACCATCCACAACCAGTTGTTTATATCAGCTGTTTATATAACAACAAAAATACAGGGGAAAGGTTCTCACATTCACTGAGACTTAGACTTTATGAATGGTACCTACCTATTTTAACGAAATCTCCGAACATCGCAGTTTGCTGATTAATCGGCTACTCGATGTGTTCGTGCGACACATCGAGGTGATCACCGCTCAACCAGTGATAGGTGGCTATATCAAGATTCGAAACCACAATCATATGCGTGATAGTCGCGTATTCTAACTATTATACAACGGCCAGTCTCTGTTTATTAAACAGCCATTTATAAATCATCCACTTACAAATTAGTATTATCTGCTGAAAACATTAGCTTTAAGCTCATTTTTTATGCAGTTTAATCACAAAAAGTATACGGTAAAAAGTACCGGAGATGTAAACAATTTAATCCGTTTTGGGAGGCTGGGTAGGGGTAGTTATAATCAAGTCAACACCGTGCGTAAGTGTGTACAACTATATATCCCTCAGTTGATTTACGCTATTCTTATTAAATGTGTTTGTGTACCCCATGTTGTTGTAGTTTTTACATTTTAAGCACGAGGTCAATTAACGCCACACTCAGAGTTCAATATCCGCATAAAATACATTTGAACACATACACACATACATTTGCAAAATAATTTGTGAAAAAAAGAAAATATTAAACGAACTGTTACTACTACTGCTACCATTGCCACTACTTACTTTATATCCCACACGCAGTAATAGTACGAATATGCTAGATTTTCCATATGTTCGTTTGGGGTCGTCCATAAAGTACGATGAGTACATACACACACACACCCTGGCAGACAAATACTTGTATGTGAACGCGCATTCGTTTTTCCAAACTGACAGCCATTGAATGTTTATTAGAACAACGAGTGCAACCGAACAACATGGCAACCTCTCGGATGCCGGGCATTAGAATCCCACCGATTATGGCAACGACGATGGGCGGTGATTTATACTATGTCGTCACACGTTCACTTAAAACATAGAACAAAATTATTAAAATATTTCGAGTGGTTTTAAAGCGTACAAGAGCGTGAATGAGTGACCTCCATTTGTCGAAAAATACGAAGGTAAAATCCTATAATGGTTGTTAAAGTCCTTTATATTCTAAATTATTGTCTACTGAATGGGAGAGGGAGATGCAAAGTCATTTTAACTGCCGATTTTGTTGCGCACAAGCAATTCCATTAGAAGAAGGTATTATTTTCGAATTAGTAATTACGGTAACATCATTGTCTTAATGCAATTCATAATTCATAGTATATCAAAAGCTTTTCTATGCCTTTACCTTGCTCCTAAGTATCAAACAATTCGATCTACTAAGTCTTTGCTATCGAAGACCAGTTTCTAGGCATTGGGATGCTCCAAAAATCACAAAGTGGGAAATGGAAGTCTTGTCAGTAATTTGCCGGTATTGTGAATCTGAACTCAAACTATGTTAAAAATTGGTATGTGTTTCTATACGTTGTATTCTTAACAGTTTGTCCTGGGACTTTATTAGTCAAAGCGCCAATATAAGCCTAGGAAAGGTCTAACAATAAAGCATAGATTTATTGAAATCACATTAGAAGTTATGATACTATATGCATATGGATTTTATCCAGATTTCGGAATATTAGAAAATTTCAGATGTGGCTTTCTTTGAAAGCAACATGAAGATCAAAATTATTTTTATATATCAACTATAAATAAATTCAATGTTAGATGAAATAATTTAGTAACGCTTGAAAGCATGCTGTGCCATTAAACTAGCAGGTGCGGATATTTATTTTCTACATCATTAAATAGACAAATTTCAAAGACTAAATCAGAAATGAATATCAAACTTAATTAAGCATTCAGATATTACCTTAAATTACTGAGACGAAATGAATGCTTTGGCACCAAGACTGATTTATTATTTCAGAATTGTGTATTCTAATCAATTCTTAAACTAGGTACTATGTTCTTTTTACGAGGGTATTTTGCCCTCGACTCGACAGCTTTTTTATTTTTTTATATTGATTTGTAACACTGAAATGGGAACAACTTATATTTTGTCGAATATATTATAACGCATTTTTCTTTCAAAAGTTAAAACTTTTAAATAGTAAAGAGACTCACGCAAATTTTTCATGTTTGATAAAGTTTAACGCATAGAGAAATTAACTCGATCGGGACTTTAAAATATTTTACATGCAGGTTCAACCTGATTCTTCTTGTTTGATGGAATTTAAAGTCATTTTGGGACAAGCTCACAATGTTTACCATTTATTAGCTAAATTAAGACCATGGCGATGGCCTTTATAGTAACACCGCTGCGTGCTTTCAGGCATAATATAAATCGTTCTATTAAACATTGTAGACATTTAGTTTGTTCGGAGAGTATCTGAAATGAGTGAGTTCATTTCTCTGTGTTGTCCTTCTTTATGGTTTAACGTCATGTTATAGCTTGATATCATGGTTGATGTCCATATTATTTATCACTAATCAGCTATATGGAGCCATGGCAATGTCATCCAGAAAAATATCATAACATACTTTCAGGCGTAATACTTATGCCGTTAAAGCGATCATTAGAGTTATTTAGTTTATATCTGAAGTGAGGGAATTTAAATGTGAATACAATTTTTAATTTTTCGCTGAGATTTATATATGAGAATTATGGTAGGAGTTTAACCCATGTCTAGCACAAAGCATATTAGAAGAAATGTGAGCAAAGACAAATCTTTTGTCATTTACCACTTATCAGCTATGAAGAGCAATATCCACCACAGTAATATCACAACGTACTTTTTAGGCATAATGTAAAACATTACATTAGACATTGGAGACATTCAGTTTGTATCTGAGATGAGAGGATCACAATTTCTATATTATTTTTCGCAATCACAAATATACATATATTTCGAAATAGTTAACGCTTGTGGAACGTGTTCTAGAACTAATGAATGTATTTGGCATACGCATAACGAGTCCTACATAGAGGAATAGATTTAGTTAGATCTTCATTTGATTGAGCTCTTATCGTTGGGGATGTGAGATCTTGCCGAACTTACTGATAGTGGGGAAATGTCCATACATTCTCTATTTTTTTCTACATACAGTGATGTGAGAAATAATAAGGACACTAATGTCAAACTATAACATTTGATCAGAAAATAAGAAAAAAGAGAAATTGCTAAAAATAATTGTACTTATTTTTAGGTAATATATTACAAAAACAAGTTCCATTACGTTTTTTAAAATTGTTGTTTTTATTTTAAATTTTTTAAATAAATTAAACTTAAAATACAAATTCACCCTGTGAAAACAATAAGGACACTTCGTGTTTTCATCAAAATAGTATTATAACATTAACAAAAAAGAAGAGATTCACAATTATTACTGTTCTAATATTGTTTTCCAGTGTTTAATATTTTGTTGAGGCTCCTTCATTTTTTAAAACTGCTAGGCATCATCGGGGCATAGAGTCAACAAGGTTTTGACAGACTGAAATCGGTATATCATTCCACGCAACCTGAATTAATTCCCATAGCTGATCGCAATTCGTGGGACACTTTCCTCTAATTGAAGTTTTCACTATATTCCATAAATTCTCGATTTGTTTTAGATCGGGAGACTGCGCAGGCCATTCTAATAAATTTATCTTGTTATTCCCAAACCACGTCTTGGTGCACTTTGCCGTATGTTTGTGGTCATTGTCCTGTTGGAACGCCCATCGCAGTGGCATATTTTCTTCGGCATAATGAAGCATACAATTTTGTAGAATGTCAACATAATCTGTTGCTTTCATAATGTCCTGTATACGATACAGTGGCCCAACACCATAGTAGGAACATGATCCCCCAAACAATGATATTACCACCGCCGTGCTTTATCGTCTTAAGAGCGTATTTTGGGTTGTATTCCGTATTTTTTGGTCTTCTTGCAGTATAAAGACCCCTATGTGAATTAAATAAATCAATTTTTGTCTCATCCGACCATAGAATATTTCTCCATTTTTCTTGAGGTCAGCATGAGTGAACTTTAGCAAATTTTAGCCTTTGTTGTACGTTCTTCTTCGAAAACATTGGTACTTTTCTAGCACTATGAGCTTTCAGGTTCTCTTTAATAAGTGTTTTTCGAATTGTTAATGTGTCAATTTCTATGTTTAAATCATTTTTTATCTGTTTCGATGAGATAAATGGATTCTTTTTTACACATCGAATGATTCCACGTTTAACTGTAGGTGTAATTTTTGGTTTTCTTCCACGTGTTTCTCTTACCTTAAAATTCTTGAAATTCCAAACAACCTTGAGAATTTTCTATAAGAATTTCCATCTTTATGGAAATTTTTAATAGTTTTTCTTAGTTCTAGGTCACAGTGCTTAGATTTTCCCATTTTAT
>JAHXMU010000570.1:2560878-2574530 GCA_019455685.1 Philornis downsi
CAGAAGAATCGAAATGTAAAAACGCCTAGATGGGTGCGTCAGCCAACTAGGTGATGACGATTGTTTTTGGAACGCCTATGGCATAATTCGCATCGATTCAATTAGAGGCTTTTTGATTAATGGTTGATGGAATGTAGATCACACTCAGATTACTTGAATTAGTTGATTAAATGGTAATTAATAAATTTCTTTATAGACCCAACCCGAAAAAATGTGGTTTCTCTTCATAGAGTATGTTGGGTTATGCTCTAAAGTACGCAACATTCTCTAAGATATTTTACATGCTCGAATCTATAGAGAGTATCAGAGAAGAATTGAAATAAATCTGTAGTTATTTCGCATTGTAAGGTTTCAGATATGCTCGCCTTTTTCTCCACCAGACACAAATATTTAGTTGAACCATATTTGTAGGTATTGATTGGAAGTTATTCATATTTAGCGTTATTCAGACCAAGGAATATGCAAATTATCAGAAGTACAGCAGCTTTTAGGCGCCATTAAGTGAGTTAACGGGCAGAATATACAGAATACCTAAAAAGTATTCTGTATTCTTTAGCTGTAAATAACATGACATATCATGTTTTAGGCGCAGGTAAATTAATTTGTATACTTGGAATACAGAGTATTCGAGAAAGCAAGAAAATGGTATTACAGCCAACAGAAAATAGTATTCAGTCCTTTCTCTTTCAATGAGAAATACATATTAAGAAGCTTGAGCTATTTTTAAGATATTTGGTGCTATTTCGGTTTTGGCAATCGACATGTCTTAGCACGAAAAACGCTAGTTGTAGAGGAAATAAGATCCCTCCATAGACATTCCGCTATGTTATTCGATACCATATTTCAGCAAAGTAGTGAAATAATAGGTAATAATAAATGCTATAGTGTTGTACATAAAGTTTAGATTTGTTCAACCTTCTCCTCCTTTTTATCATTGTTAAAGTTAAGGCAGTTGTGACTGAAACTTAGCCGTTCGCGCGCAACCGATCCTAATGTAGGTCTTCATCTGTGTCTCTAAGCCACATAGAGGAATAGCATAAAGAATTCAACTTCCTCTCTCTCTCTCTCTCTTGGTCCCTCAAGCATTTGTTGTTTTCTTTTATGGTTCAAGTTCGTGCTATTTATCATCTACTATTAGTTGTAATAAACTAATTGCAATACCTTGTAGAATAATGTCACAATAAAGCATACTTTTAAGCGTAAAATGCATATCGTCGACACCATCTTAAACTAACGAATGAGATTTTGTGTACTTTTCTGAAGAACAAAAAAAACTGATGAATTTCATTTTTTTTTTTTTTTGTAAGAATGCGCAATATTTTTCCGAATTTACAATTAATTATACCCCACACAGCGCTCCACTCCAGCCCTGTGCCTTATAGAGTAGAATTGGAAACTAACGAATATGAAAAATGGCATTTTTCACATTCGTTAGTTTAAGATGGTGTCGACGATATGTACGTAATGTACAGCGTGACGTAATGTGCACAGTGTGGTGCACGAATCGTGCTTTAGTGTAACGGTCACTGTCAATGGGGAACGTTATTTAAAGATGTTGAAAGAGTGTTTTTTTTATCTTGAACTGCATCGAGGGCGTATCCGTTTGAACAGCAAGATGGTTTCAGCAAGATGGACCATCTGCTCCAACGAAAATTCCCAAACAAATAAATATCCAGAAACTCCACTTTCGCTGATCCCCAAAGTCACCTGACCTGACTGCACCAGACCTTTTTTTATGGAATTATGCCAAGCAAGAGGTGTAAAAAACGAAACCAAAGAATTTGACTGAATTGTAACAGTCCATTAAAATAATACTCGTAATTGAGTCGATCCCGCAATGAATATTGCTCTGATCAGATATCGCATATGTGTGAATGCGCATAGAGATCATTTACGGCCTATCATCTTCGAAAACAATTAGTCACACAAAATAAAATTTAATTTTCTATACATACAATAAAGAAAAATAAATGAAATACATTGATTAAAAAGAAGTTCACCACCCTGTATTTGTATCGATATTTGAACAGGATCGATTCGTGTTAAAACTTTTCATCGTTATTCAGCATTCAAAATATTCACTGAAGCTAATTAGACACATCCGGATTTTAGACGTAATGAAGTCATTTCTTGAAAGTTGGAATAAATTATGATCCAACATATTTCTGATGAACATGCGAGTATAGAAGTGTCGATTCATTTAGCCTTTTTTATGGAAGCCTTTCTGTGATACTACTCATAATTCAATTGGAATTTGCTAATTTATTATTAAACATAAAATTAGTAAAATAAGTTATTTAAAACAATATTAATAATTATCAATTACTTTTGATTTAAATAAAACAAAAAAACAAAACAAATTTCTTTGCTTTCCATTAAAGGGAAATGGGACAGTTTTTCATATTCAGTGAAGTTTCACTCTCCGTAGAATATCTGTTGTTTAAGCCCGAAAAGCTTTTGCTGAACTTAACGATAACTTGACTACTTCAAATGGCCGTCAAGCAATAGAAGGTATTCATAGTTCAGTTATGTGGGTACTAAAACCCACGATCATATGCGCAAAATTTTCATGCATCACGCTATGATCATCTAAATCTGTTTTTAATAATTCTTTCAATTTTCAACATTTTCCCTTAAACAGTGATTGATAACTTTTTGACTACCTCATTTACGGAAATATTTACCTAATCCCAAAATATTTTGGAAATTTTTCAAAGACTCGTTATTTTCTTTGTTGGAAATATATTTAACAATTTACTTCAAACTTTGTTGTAATTGTTTCGATAACTTAAATTGTGAAATATTTGTTGTATTACCAGAAAGCCGTAGCTCAAATTTATATGAATTTGAAATTATATACAAAATTGCTTAGAGGAAAGTACAAAGTAATGTGAAATGAGGACATACCAATGCTACCCTCAAGGATATTATGCAATATAAGTATAGATGTGTGTGTATGTATGTGTTTGTGCGTGTATGTGTGTAAGTGAATTTGAAAAATTACGCCCAAAACTTTTTCAATTTACATGATTCGTGTTGTTTCTTTTTTTGTTGGCCGAGGAAATTTTATTTTAAAACTTATTTTGTGCAAAATAAAAGTTTTTCTTAATAAATTTATATCAACACATTCGCATTATATACATTGAAGTGTGTGTGTGTGTGTGTGTGTTTGGTTGTATATGAGCCATATGCTTATGTGTGTATACTTATATGCTGGTGCGCTATTTTTTTGTGTGGGTTTAAGCGAGTTTATTCATTTATTTCCCAGCAACAGCAGTGTCTAAAGCCAATAAGTTGTTATAAGGCTGCAGCTTTTGCTGTGTATTCTCTCTCTTTCTCGCTACCTCTCTCTTCGCATCCTTCTTGTGGTGCCTGTTCACTTTAGTTCGGTTCAATTCAGTTCTCCATTAACCCATAATGCAATTTGTCATTATGAGTTTACAGCGAAATGAAAATTAATGAAATCAGAAGTTTTACTTAATGATGCTTTTAAAAAATCAGCCATAGCATTTTTACATAAATGTAATTATTAAGTTTTATTTATTTGCTTTACTTTATACAACGTCAAACATCCTGCCCATCCTTTGTTATATAATATTACTCACACATACTACCAACTAACCCAAGTACACAAAGTTATGCGAGTGTGTGTCTATATATGAGTGTGTGTGTGTGATTACTTTGTTATTGAATTATTCGTGTTATATTTAAATTACAATTATGAGCAAGAAAGTGTATAACACAAAGGACCTCATGTAAGTTGTATGATAACACCAGTATCTCAGTGTCTGTGCATGTATCGGTGAATACCAATTATTCCAATTTATAATTAACAATAGAGCTATTATAAACAATACAAAGCCCGCATATGTTTACAGTTATATGTGTATATTTTTATAATATTTATAATTCATTACAAAAAACGAATCGAACAACGTGTTCCAACCACCTCTCGCATTCTCCCCGTTTTCATTAAGATCGATCTGAAATTCGTATAAAACCGAACAACTAATTAATGAAGCAATTTGTATTGAATGTCAATTATCTTTATTATATCAAGCGTAATAATATAAAAGAGCAAAAGAGCATTATTGCATCACATCAAAAAAAAAAATCCAAAGCAGGAAATATACAATGCAGGGAAATATAAAATAAATTAACTTAAATTAACTTGCTGTAAGCAAATTTTATTCAACGTCATTCCTTTTTGCAACTAATGAGACATTCCTTAAAATAGAGCGAAGCTTACAGTGGTCTCACCGTTTTATCCGTTTATATTTGTCTAACATCTAAATTCTTTTACAAATACAAATTCCTAAAAACCAATCACGTATCCGATCATCTTGGGAATCTTATTGCTTGTTTCCGACCGCTGTTCCAGGGTAAGTTGTATGGCTAATTTTACTCTCTTTTCAAATAGCATTTATGGGCAAAGACTATAAAATAATGTGCCCTACATAAATAAGAAAAATATTAGGAATTTACACCGTTCGCACTAGAATTTCATAGAATTAAACGATTTTCAAATTTTTGTTAAGTTTTGCTGATATGCAAAAATGTAAGCAATATTGAAGCGCACAATATAGAAAGAGCAACAATAAAAAAAAAACTTTCAACCACAAAGGGGTGTAATACAGTAATATAACATAAAATTTCACCTCTCTCCTCTCAGATACTCTCCATAGATTCGAGCAAACTAAATATATCCAATGTTTTATGCAATTATTTATGTTATGCCTGAAAATATGCTGTGGTATTTTGTATAAGCTATTATCGTTGGCCTCATATAACTAATAAAAGGCAAATAACATAAACCTGAACCAAAGCCAGAAAAATTTGATTGAGTCCACTAATCGAACACTTTATCTTTAGGAGCTTTCGCTCCTGGAATCTCTGTATCATTAGTCTCCGTAATTTCAACTCCCTTTCTTGACCCTAAAAGATAGATTGTTTGCCTAGTAGCTTTAAACCGTGTCAATCTTCTATAAAATAATATCAAAACGTAGTTTTAGGTGTCACATAATTCATTTCATTTAACACTGGAGACATTTAATTTGCTAAAACCTACGGAGAGTATCTGTGCTTAACATTGCCATTAAATTAAATTTGCAAAATTCTTGTGGAATTAATGTATGATAATTTATACATGTTTTTCTGATTCCTTTAGGGAAATTTTCTTTCCGGTTAAAGAATTTCCTGCCCATGCACACACATCTATTTACATCATACCTAATACCTTGTTCGTAGGTTAGTTTATGATTGTATTGCACCTAAAAGTATGCTGAGTCTTTTATTAATTATCTATTTATTATTTAGACAAATAGAAATTATATACAGATCTTAATCTACTCGTTGAAATCTCGTTGTTTCAAGCATTTTTGATGTCATATTTATTCAAAGCCATTATATTTACCATTAGTTAGCCATAAGAAGCCAAAATCAATATCTGCCGGGAATGTCACCAAAATATACTTTCAGGTAAAATTTAAATAAATTGTAAACATTTAGTTTCGAGAATACGAAGAGCGTGTGAGGTCTGAGAATTAAAATCCCTATAATATTCTACCCTACTATATATATTTTGCATTTAACGTGGTCCAACAACCAAAAGAAAATTGTTAAATTACTTCAGAGTTTAAGGAAATATTGTGATTTTAATGATGTCACAATTTTATGTCTGCTTTGCTCCTGAATCCCAAAGAGATTGCCCATGAATTTTGTGGATAAATGAAAGATTGAATCAGCAGTTGAAGAAATACGATTTGAATGAATGCTTCCCCTTGTCCCATTGTTTCACATCGCTTATGCTATTCTAATAGTTACAAAAATGTTCATCAAATTCAAATCACTGGTTACAAAAATGAGATTTGCGATTCGGAAATTAATCCAAAAGATGAAAGATGAATAATGTTGAATTCAATTCTCCCCTTCTCTCTTCTCTGTATCCCTAAAACGTTGCCCTAAGTTTTTGTGGTCAAAGAACAGATTATTAATCTTGATGTAACCTGAAAACAATAAAAACATTCATAATTCATTTTATTACTTAATATCAAGAAAAATATTATGATTTCAGTTATATCCAAATTTACAAATTTATATAAAATTGCTTGCCTGTTTCAAGGGGGAAACTGAAACACTTACTTTGGACTGAGTGCAGTAAGATAATTAATTATTCAATTCAAAAATTCGAAATATACTAAATATTTACCTGCATTCCTGTACTCCTGCAATGCAAACAGCTTTTCTAACAACTTGATATTAAAATGCAGTATTATAAGCCTTGACATGGTGGTCAAGCGGATCAGTAATTAGAGAAGTATTTTCTTTTGACTGTAGTCAAAAATTCCCTTTACATGAAAAATATCCCGTTTTTTTGCATTACTGAAATTCATGGTGTACTTTGCATTCAAGACAAAGATCAAAAAGATGATGTAATGAAATGAAATCAGTAATTATGTTAAGAAATCTCCATATTATAAAAAATAGACATTCGTTTTCCCCCTTTGCCATTTTAGGCAAATTAGTTTTATCTACAACTATCCAGTCAAAAAAGAGATTTTAGGTTGAGGAGTGATCTAATAAAAGTAGAAAATAAACTTTAAAAATTAATTACTAATTCGCCAATTCTGCCTTTGCAATGAGATCGCTCTGCATGTAACAATTCATCATTTATTTTATTAAATTGTATATTAGCAGTTTGGAATTTTCCCCTTTAGAACATTATAAAGCAAATATCACCAAAATTACAAGATATGCAGCCTCCTTTTAGGCGTTCTGTATGTTCGAGCATCCTATTTGGTAGGAGCTGGAAATATCCTCTGGTCTACTTAGATTCCATAAATAGTAGACGCCTTTTGCTTTATCATTAGTAATGTTATGAAGAAGTTTCACTAATGCCTAAAATTCATGACTGCATTCTCTTGAAACCATATTTCGGAATAGAAGGCAATTTTAAACAGAGATTGGAAATTTTTCGACTTTGCTTTAATTAACGACTTACTGAGAATTTTCATAATTAATATGATGTTCCAGAAATGTGAAACTAAATTAAAGTTTTTAAAAAAAAGGGAACAAAAGAACCAAGGCAAATGCTGCATCAAAAATTGTATGCGAACAAAGAAAACTAAATAAATAAAAAGGAATTCGTTAACGACTTGACATGCCAAAATTAATGGCATGTCTGACAATAATTAAACAACAAAAGAACGTTTGTTGTTGGTGCTTGGATGGTTGGTTGGTTGCTTGCCTGGCTGGCTAACTGCCTGGCTGACTAGCTGGCTGATTGTTGGTCCGTCGCTGTTACTCTCAAGGCTCCAGAAACGCGAACAAGCAACAAACGAACGGACGATTGAAATATTTGCAGCTTTTACCAGCTAAATAAATATACAAATAACAAGCTTAACTGTCAGTTGGGTAAAGCAGCGGCACCACCACCACCACCACCAACTAATAGGGGCAACCAGGCTTGTTCGTTATTTTGCTGCCGTCACAGCGAAACAAAGAACTAAAACAGCAAAAACTTAATGCAAAGGAAACAAGTTCTTCTTGGTATAATTCTACAGCTCCACTCTGTCTTCCTTTGTTCTGTTTATGTTTCTTGGCTGTTGTCGTTTTTTATTATGTTCTGTTTTTTTTTTGTTTACAAATTTCTGTCTAAAACAGCAAAATAATATCTTCTGAAATGGTAATAAATATTGGCTTATATTGTAAACAATATGAATAATAGCAACACAAACAACAATGGCGACAAGTGCGGAGTTTAGACTGTGACAAGACTGCAGCCCACAATAACATTTTTGAAATCTTTCAACATAGATGAATGAACGCTTATTCTAAATTTTGGGGGCCTAAGAGGTAGGTAGCTTGCACCCGACTCGAAGGACCACAAATGCTTCTTGAAGCAATGCAACTGTTCAACAAATGTAAATATACTCTATATATCGTATATTCGCCATCATATTATTAAAGATCGTCATGTAAGCTAATTTGGTTCTGGCACGAAGGATCTCAATTACATCTTGAAGCAATGCCAGATTCCAAGATTATAGGTATATACCGTACAATAACCATCATATAATTATAAATTATTAAGTAGGTAAGATTGATTACCAGCTCGAAGGTCTTAATTGCTAATTGTTTTTTCTTATATGTGAAGACATCTAATTTATGGCATAAAAGGTACTTTTTTGGCGCACTGTGATGTGAAGATGTCATTGTTTGCTTCCTGCTCGAAGTGCTAAAATTGCATCTTGAAGCACTGCACTTGTTCAACAACTATAAATATACTGTGCGTTTTAAGCATCATATTAATTAAGATCGTCAAGTAAGCTATTTTGGTTCCGGTGCCAAGAATTTCAATTAATTCCTGAAACAATGCAAGAATCATAGAGCTTAAGTGTATTCCGTACAACAACCATCATATAGTTAAAGATTATCAAACTCTCTGCAAAAAAAACTGTATCCAAGAAAACAAACATTCATCACATTTTGTGATGGGGAAGTACTGAAAAATTGCATAATCATGAATGAAATTAACATAGGGTTGTCATTGGAGGAAAACACTATTTTATGATGTATCTTCTCCATATATTCACGAGTGAGGCAGACGTGACGAAAGTTCAGATCTTGGGTTGCAATTTTTCGTTATTCAAAAGAATCGGTTTTTGTTCTAGAATTGGTTTTTGTTCAAATTTGCATCATATATTAATATTTTTTATTGGAATCGATAAATTGGTCTTTGTCATTTAATTTTTAAAGATAATTTCATGTAAATGTTGTCCGCGGCTCCGTCTCATATCTTGTATATCATGGCTCGACGGTAACGTTTCTTCCACGATCGTCTTTAAAGAAAAATGGACAGATGATGCCACCAGCCCATGAACATCGCCAGACTGTCATTTTTTCGGAATGCATCGGCAATTCACGTATGGCATGTGGCTGTTCATCACTCCAGATGCGACAGTTTTGCTTGTGTACGTATTCGCTCAGCCAGAAATGAGCCTCATAGCTGAACATAATTTTTCGATAAAACAGCGGAGTTCCATTGAGCTTTTGTAAGGTCCATTCACCAAAAATTAGACGTTGTGGTAGGTATTCGGGTTCAATTCTTGTGTGAGTTGAATTTTATAGGCTTTCAAACACAAAATGGACGTGTAAAATTTTCCTTATAGTTGAGTAACACATGCCCAATCGCTGAGAACGGCGACGAATTGACATTTCATAATCGTCATTAACACTGGTCGCTACGGCTGCAATATTTTCTTCGGTACGCACTCTACGCATGCGAGTCGATGGTTTTATGTGCAACAAAGTGAATTTGGTGCGAAATTTGGAGATAACAGCACGAATTGTTGATTCAGCAGGTCGATTATGACGACCATAAAAGGCACATTTGTCACAGAACACGAATTTTGATAATAAATTGCAACAATTTGCAATTGTTGCTCGTTTGTTAGTCTTTCCATGATGAAATGGCAGAGTATACTGTACACTTTTCACTTTAACAGATGACGTTTGGACGCCATTACCAACCAGTGCTGCCAACCTGAAAGTTTTAAATCTTAGAAAATCACCCCGTATAAATAATTTCACTAAAATTGCTTACGAAAAAGTATCCTTAAGGGTTGTTTTTGACACAAAATCTGCGCTCAGATTCCGATGAATTTGACACTTTCCATAAAAAATCAGTAGACAGGCACTGAATTGAGAGGGCACCTAATGTTCCATAGGATCGAAGCTTATGCACCCTGTACCATTGAATACAGTTCACAATATTGAGGACGGACATTGCTGCCATAGATTCCGAGTATTGAGTATTGGTAATTTTTACAAACGAAACAAACAAACTTAGTACGAGTATACCCGTCATCATGTAAAGAAGGATAAACAAATTTTTTTTCCCAAAAACTTTAAATGGAGCCTTTTTACATCGGCTATCTAAAATTACATACTCGGAGCATATTACGTCTTCTAAGGAATAGATGTTCGAGTAATTCATTCTAATATGTTTTGCATTAGTTGTTAGGAATTACAAATGGGAATCGAAAGAATGTTTTTAAGTACTTCATTACCGTTGTTTTGGAAGTGGCTTAAACGTGCTTCGTTGGAAGTGATAAACATACACAGATTGGATCCTTAGAAGTAGTGAAAATGTGATACTTTTTAAATAACTTTCACTTTTTTACTAAGACTAGCTCAATTGCCACTTGAAATAATTATAACGTCAGGTTGTTTTTTTCCTAATACTTGTAATACGAGTATGTCATCTAAGTTGTGTGATAATGGGCACTTTTTGAAGTAAATGGAAGAAATTCATCTTTTATCTGCTGTGACCTGAAGATGTCATTGTTTAATAAAAACAAGCTAAGTCCGAAAAAAAAGTAGTTACCTATCAGGGTCACAATTTCCGGAACACAACTTCAAGTACCAAACAAATTTCGATAAATTTACATTTCCAACTTTAGTTGTATTGAATGGCGCAAATATTTTATATTTGTAAAACAAACATGCATATTTGTACAAAATTATGTAAATTGCTAACATAAATGAGGGTGTGTAAATATGCCCACACATGGAAATACATACGTATGTATATGTAAATAGCCATGTACGTATGTATGTACATCTGTTGAATTTGTTGTGTACATGTTTTGCATTTATGCATAGTAAACGTGTAAAACAAACACTACAAACACAAATACAAAATACAAAAATTAAATATAAATTGTCAGTTGCTACATACATGCATATGTACTCGTACGTACGACTATGTATGTCCGTTCATTCACATAGGCTAATACCAACACCGAAAAGTGTGTAGGTTTTTTTTGTTGCTTGTATGTGAATTTATACTCGCAATTTCAGAAAAGCAAACGAAGAAGCAATTTCCAAACTGTCCCCAAACATAAGAACCTTGAGAAAATTTTTGTTTAAATTTCACAAGTAAATAGACAAAACTTGTAGAAATAACTGCATCTGTCTACGAGGGCAAGTCAATAACTTCTTAGAAAGTCGGTCATGGAAGGCTCACAGTCTTTTTTAGCTGCCTACCAAGAAATTTGTAATGGAATTCATGACATGGTTTGAGCTTGGACGACGTTTAGGTAAATAATTTTTCTATAGGGTTATCCAATTTTCGTTTTCAAAAGTAAAGTCAAATCAAACACACATGATTTCGATGAAACTTTCATTTCATTATAATGCTTGGACCTTGCCATTATGTACGCAATACAATGTAGTGGATACTGTTTGAAGCAGTTTTCGAACAAATACGTCCCAATGACACATCCAGACCATAATGCGCACCAAACACTCACTTTAAACGGATGCAATGGTTTTTCCACAATCACTTGTGTGTTCTCCGAGCCCCATATGCGACAATTTTGCTTGTTGACGATCTTCTATTCCTAAACCAGAAGAAATGCTTGTAATCATCGAATCGGCCAATGTCGTCGACTGCCTTTAGTATAATTTCTTTCCCAACATATTTCCCGGATATTTCGTCTCTAGAACTGGGCGGTTGTCATATTTAAGAAAAAAGGACAAACAGTGTTTCTTGAAAATAAAGACACAAAATATTCAATGGCTATAAACGTCATCAAGTAACGTAGTTTGGTTTCGACTCGAAGAACCTCAATTGCTTCTTGAACAAACATAAATTCTTCAAAATAGCGCCCATCAAACAATTATAGATATAACATAAACAAGCTTATTGGAATGTTTCAAAGACAACTTAAAGAAAAATCGTAGTCATTTTCCGAAGAAAAAGTGGTCTCGCATCGTTTCACACTTTCGAACAATGACTTAGGAAATTTGCTACATTGAAGCGACTATGTCGATTTCATATTCCAAAACTAGAAGAAATTATAGGAAAGAGATTTACAAAAAGGTTTTATCGAAAGTGATGGTACAAAGAATGGCTTTTCGTCTTCTAAAACCTGTAGGGAAATTGCTTTCATCACACTAATGCCAGGAAATTTAGTTTCTCTTAAATATATAAAAATGCATAGAAGGCTGACAGCTTTAGTTCCTGCCACGCTTATGTTCTCTATATAACGACGCAGTTCAGTTTCATTAATCCATATATTATGTGTTTTCTATAAACAGTTCTATTTTGGAAATGTCGCCACCTACCGCCAACTCCTTGCAATCTTCGAATATTTTGTTTACGTGTTAATTAAGGCAGATTTGTTTTTACTGTAAATCATAGCCATATACACAGCAGCGGTATTTATGTCCTTGAAAGGCCTACTATAAAGCATATGCTTTTACATCGTAATAGTAGCAGAGATCTTTTGTCTTTCTGTCCGCATTACATAAGATGACATTCAAAAACAAAACCATCGCATTCTAAAATACGTAGCGTGACTTTGAAGAACAAAAATATTTGCTCTCACTTCACAAAGGAGACCTTATGTCAAGTCTATGGAAGAATACCTAGAAAATGCCTCCAATTGGGAAAATTAAAAACAAATAGTGATAGATAATTTTGTGGTGTTTTGAATTTGAATTTATCTCCTTGTAGTGCATTTTGTGCATAAATTTACCGCGATATTATGAAATTTGAAATCACGATGTATAGTGTAGTGTACCGCCCGTTAACACAGAGTTATCCGTTTTTCGATTTCAAACGAAAAGTTCAATAAAACATACATAAAGCTATGATTTCGATGAAACTTTTATTTCATTATAATGATTGCTATTATGAAATACAATGTCATTTAAATCACCGCCTCTGGATTGGTCGCAACAGTGGATCCTTTTGAGATAGTTTTTTACCAGTTTTTCACACATTTTGGGCGGTATCTCAGCGATAACTTGAATCCATTATTTAGACATTATCCATGTGAACACGGTCTTTAACGTAGAGCCCCACAAAATACCTAAAGGCGTCAAATCGCATGATCTTGGTGGTCAGTTGACATTTGATGAGATAAAGGAATCATCTGGGACATTTTAAAGTAGTTCGAATAACATTGGATTTTTATATTTAAAAATACAATTATTTCCCATTTAAATACCTTCCACTCAAAAATATGCAACATTTTTCATTCACCCTACCCACATTTCTAAGATGTAACATTCACCCTGTACAAAACGAAGTTTCATAAAGTTTTATGGCCAGTCAGATTGATAGGCATCACCCAATCGAATCTAAATATACAGAAACACATTTGGTGAAAAGATAGCAAGATATGAAAAGATATATTTTAAGCTGCATCAAATTGTATACGAGGTGTGTTCAAAAAATAAGGTGGCCAATTGACATCGCCAAAAGGAGAAATTACGCTTTCTGGAAACTTTTCGTACAATAAAGCCAAACGTGTTTAATCACGTTTGAATTACCGCTTTTGTAGTAAGTTTTAATTAATTTTACGCGTTCTTTTGTTGTTAAACGATTCACATTCGGAAATGGCAAACCTTTCACTAAATAGATAACACTTCAGATGAAAGGTATTTAATAGCTGACAGCACTGCCAGACCGACGGTTTTGAAACCACTAAATGGATAAGCCTGTACTTTCAACATCTAAGAACAAAGTTTTTGCCAACGTCTACAGATAAGCCATTATCAGGTCGTCTAAAAGGAAAGAATGTGATGGTTGACAAATGTCATGCCAAGTCGCTTCTTCTGTTTGGAAGCCTTTCGTCATT
>JAHXMU010000570.1:2586439-2606649 GCA_019455685.1 Philornis downsi
TGTATGTATGTATATATATATATGTATGTATGTATATCTGTATATATATGTATATATCTGTTTTTACAAGGAAAAACGACTTGTTATTTTGCAGCATTCTGTGCTTTTCAAAAAATTGAAGTTACAAAAATTTCGTATCATTTTCGAAATATGCTAGTTTTGAGACATCGCTTATGGTTCCTCCATCAGTAACAACAAAAAACATATTCTCACTTACATATGTCAACATTTGGAGGTATTATGTAATTTTTTAATTTTTATGTGAACTGCATCGAAATTATAGGTGTAGAACATAAATATTCGCCTAAATAAAGTCGGACTTTGTCCCAATTCCACTTAATTGGTTTTTATTTTGTAATTGTAGGTGTACGAAATGTATAATAACTTGTTATACTAGACACGTTTTGTATATTGAAACAAATACTTAACGCGTTTTTAAGGCGGACTTATCTGGAAGACCCATTACAGATATATTTTACAAATGATTGTCTTATTTAGATGAAAGTTGAAATATCTCAATTATTTTCTATAAGGCGCACGTAGGAAATAATTCCATACTCTGTGGTTTTCAGCGATTTTTCCACAATTCGTAATATCAAAAATTGGATAGGATCTCAAAAAAAACTAAAGTCTTCTACAGACTTTTTACCGCCGTCATCTACGGTTCCGTCAAACATCCAAAATAATCGAAGTATTTTGATGCGTTTGAACACATCGATATCAATGTACAGCTCATAATTCATGTGACGCCAATATACTCCATTAACTCTCGGAGACATTGTAAACTGAGCCATCCGCTTGCAGCATTGCTGAGGACTTGAATTGAATAGCGTGATAAAAGAAAATACGGGTTGGTAGAGCTGAAATTTTCTTTGTCAAGGGAGGAATTTGTGATTAAGTCGCTTACTTGGGCTTTGGAACCAACCCTCTGCAAGCCCATCTTCTAATATGCACAGTTATAGTTGTTATAGATAATTCACTGTAACTGACTACTTTGTAGAAATAAATATTTTCTTCTTCGTAAAAATAAATATTTTGGTTTCAACATGCAGGATGGCGCACCAATTGCACTACAATAAGAAATTCGAATAACTTTTTTTAATCAATGTATTTCATTATTTTTTTTTTTTTTCTTTTTTGTATAGAAATTTCAATTTTATTTTATATAGCTAATTGGTTTTGAAGAAGACCGTAAATGACCTCCATGCCATAATCGGTCTAGCGATGTGTGCAGTTGCTCTATATTTTTGGAACCAAATACTGTTGAAACGGATACGTCTTCGGCGTAGTTATAGGTAAAACTGAACTCTTTCAACATCTTTAACTAACGGTCCTCAATGACATTTGACAACTGACAGTAGGACGATTCGTGTGCCACCCTGTAGTTTACAAACAAACCGACTCCTTCTCAACAACTGAGATGCTACAGTGACATCTAGAATCTATCGTTTATTTATGTCGATATATTCAGCATGGCCAAGGATGTTGCCAGTTGTGTTTACTGCAAACTTCCACATTATCATCTGCAAAGAAACGTGGATGTAATCGATTGATAGACCGTTATCCTGTCTAAGTTATCGTTTGACGGAACAAGTCTCAATAAAATTTTTATAAAAATAAATTTTTTTCACTGAAGACTTCGTGTTTGTCAGTAAGATCCTACCAAGGCAGATTCAGATCCGCAGGCATATCACGGGCATACCAAATTAGTTCAATAAAAAACTGGTACATGTCGATCTGTTTTTATAGGTTCTCTTTCAGATTTGGCGAGGCATAAAAATTGGCTTAAAATCGATCTTAAAGCCAAACAGGTTAGACAGAACAAGCGATAGTTGATACATACACTGGCACCTATTTTATTACTTTAATACTCAATACGATTAGATTTCAATCACTGGGCTTGCTCTGCTCGTGAGTCTTAAACAATTCTGTTGGCAGGTCATCGCACCCTCTGCTTTGTTTTTCCTAAATCGGGGTGACTGCTATTCTGATGTTGTTTTAGTATGAAGGTGAATCATCTACGTTATGGCTGATATGTGTCTTAAGGACGTGAACAACAATCATAAACAACATGTTGTTAGTAATATGAATATTTAGAAATGCTACGCAATTTAAAAAAATCGGTATTTTGAAAAATTGCTACAACTTGTGAACTACATCATATATTGGAATGAAAACTGGATGTAAATATTAACTTCACTTAACCCGTTTTCCTGTTTTTGCATTGTTGCACTTTTTTTTATTGGGATTTTGTTTGTCTTTATTTAAGAATATTTTTTTTTTGCAAATAATATAGTAGAATATTCTCACGATTTATAGTACTTTGTTTATATTATTCGATTCCAAAATAAAAAGTTTTATATTCTGCAAATTATTTTTTTTTCGTGAAAATGGTTTTCATATTAATGCTCTTTATATATTTTCTTACATATGTATAGGTACATACATATTACATACACATATGAAGTTCTTATGCTTGTGCGTAAATATTCATTAGTCAAACTTAGTTCAAAATTTAAATTTATGATGCTAATTTATTGCTCTTCTCCTTATGTACGAGTATGTTTTGTTTTTGTTCAAGATAACAGTAACGACAACCCTGTAACGTTAGTGTTGTCGTATTTGTATCACTTTCGGTTGCCTGCGATTACTCGATTAGAAGTTCAAATGTTTTGCTGGCAATTTTCTAGGTGTGTTCTCATTCCCTGACACATCTATTAGACATGATGATCGATATTTATTGAGAATAAATCTATTACATCGCGTCTTGACTCCAATGCACTTTGAATGAACGTTCTCAGTCCAACGAATTTTTTTTCCAAAAAGAATGCGATTTTTAATTTCAATAAATCGTAAGTATTGTTGATTTTGGAAAGATTTAAATAATTTTAATCTTTTATAGCAACCATTTCTAATATTTTATATTTATCCATTTTTCGGTAAAGTAAAGTTAAACAAAACAACATAAAGCTATGATTTCGATGAAATTTTTAATTCGTTATAATGCTTGCACCCTGCGGTTCAATGTCATTTAAATGACCACCTCTGTATTAGTTGCAGCAGTGAATCTTTTTGAAGTAATTTCCGAAAAAGTACGAGTCAATGACAGTTCCAGACCATAATGTGCACCAAACAGTCACTTTTTTCGGATGCAATGGCTTTTCCACAATCACTTCCGGGTTCTCCAAACCCCATATGCAACAATTTTGGTTATTGACGTAACCACCATGTGAGAAATGAGTTTCATCGCTGAAAAAAATTTCTTCGATTGAAAGTCCACGTTTGAACCACTACTTTAGTAGTAAATTGTAACTATTTTTACGCATTTTTCGGTTGTTAACGATCCATATTCGTAAATACCAAACCTTTCACTAAATAAATAACACTTCAGATGACCTATATATAGGTATCATTACACAAGGAAACCACTTACATGGAAAAACGATTTAATTCAAAATTTATCGTTTAGAGTTTAACCGTTTTTCAACAAATTGCTCTTATACAAATTTCATACAAAATATGCTTTAAGTAATAAGTAGTTACAATTATTATAATGCATAAAGTAGAATTTATTCTAACTCCAAATAAATCGTTTTTATTTATATATATTCTATATACATACATATATAGTCTACTACTTGTTCTATTGGGAAGCAGTTTTCACCTTGGGCTTTGTGTAGAAAAATGTTTTTCGATGTAAATATGAGGAGAATTTGTTTAGTTTAATTGTCAAACAGAAACTGCAAAATCTGATGTGATTAAAAAAAATCCAAACAAAATTGTTTCGGTCGAAACAAAACTTAGTACCAGGTTTTATATGAAAATTGTCAAATATTTAATAAGAAATTTTTAATAAATACAGTTAAGTCTTTCAAATTTACCAAACTCTGTGTCGTCATATCCAATGAGCTCTAATTTCTAGACTCACTGGCATATGAAGCGTGGAGCGGCTAAATTCGTACCTTCGCTCCACCGTCTTGTTAGCAAATATATTTGATAACTTCAACTTTGATTTATCGCTCAAAATCAAACGGCAGTCTTTGATCTCTCTTAAGTCGATAATAAAAACCCCATTTTCTTCTATCACGTAAATATCCGATTATTAGATTTTCCAAAACTAAACTATTCGCAACACTACACTGACAGCAGCTGCTGTTGCATCTCACTTAGCCAGAGAGAAAACTACATATTTTAGTTTGCCAAACAACTTTACGCATACAAACACACACCCATACTCATGTAAATACAACCGATGTTCTACACATAAAATAGAAAGCGTCCAATATGATATAAAAATCCTTCTGGATCCCAGTATCTCTACGTCTCCATCTTCATATAGATTTCATTTTGTTTCCCTGAAGTAAATTCTTATATCACTCCCAATTTAAGTTTAATGTTTTTCTTTGTATACTTTATTTTTTAGTGTTGTAAAAATTTATTTTAATTGGCTTAAGGTTTTTTCCTACATGCTCTGACAGTTCCTCCCTCCATCATTCCCGTTGACTCCCTCTCGCTACCACTTCCTTCGCTGCTGCCTAGCTTAGCTACATTGTGAGTTCTTTTCTCTCCCTTTCTTAACCCAGCAAATGATACATTATTAATAATAAAACTGCAAAGAAGAAGAAGAAAAAGAGGACGACGGAGACTAAAGAAAAAATTAAAATTTATGGCTTTTTTATATTGTATGCAGAATAGTTGTAGTTTCTGTTGAAGTTGATTTATGTGCTCAATTTGTAAACTTAGTTTTTGATTGAAACCATTAAAAGGGTTTTTAAAAAGTGTCTATAAATTAAAGAATTTCAAAATAAATTTTCTTGCCATCGTTAAGACATATATCTATTCAATAGGCAGGTAGTCTGAGGTCTTTGATCACACTTTGTTTTTATTTTAAATTCCATAATAACTCCGTATAAACCATCCATCTACAAATATGTGAATATTACATAATGATAGCATAAAATTAAAAATTATAAATAGCGTTTAATTAGTTCAGCTTATCAGGAGCTGTATTTTCACATATTAGCCATACAAACGTTAATCTTGGTAAATATTGGCGTTTGTGCCACCGGCGATGTTGAGTTCAAACGAAATTCCGCTGGGTTCATTTGCCTTTATCACTACGCGGAAAAGTCTTAGAAAGAGTAGCGAAGAAGGAAATGACTGTTGAAATTAATTTTATTGCGATGTTCAGTTCGCCTCTGCCTTTGTGTAAATAAATTTAAATATTATTGCGACATATACCTGCACTAAACAATTACCAGAATAATAATTCTGTTTCACGGTAAAAGAAAATGTATCAAATCTTTATTCAAACAAGACCGCATTCCGTTTGAAATAAATATTGCTGATGGAAAATTTGCACAAACGGAATTCTGCTTGCAGAGCTTGCATGGGAAAAGAAATTCCGTTTCAAGTCAGTACAAGTCTTTTGACAGTGGTCACATAGCCGTAATCTGACACATTTTTCTGATCTGTTTGAAAAGTATCCAATGTGAATGCCCTTCGTCAAGTAAATACTTATAATATAGGGTGGCGCAATAGAACGTGCATATTAAAAAAATAGATTAAAAAATAAATACAAAAAGTATGGTTAAAATAAATCTAAGACATTGTAGAGTAATTTTTTAAAAATAACATCATCTAAATGGCGACCCTCTCTACGACGGCACTTCTCTAACCGCAAACGAAAATTATTAAAAACTTTCGTCAGTAATGCTGGTGTAATGGCTGCCATTTCACCACGGATATTCTCCTTGAGCTGAACGATGTTTCTTGGATTATTACTGTAGACTTTGTGTTTGAGGTATCACCACAAAGAAAAGTAAAGAGGCGTCAAGTCTGGACTACGTGGGGGCCATGGGATATCACCTCTTTTCGAAATCAGTCTGCCAGGGAACATCTGCTTCACCACCGCCATGGAGTCATTTGATGTGTGGCAGGTAGCTCCATCTTGTTGGAATCAAGTTCTGGAATTCACTATTCTTGAACTTTCAATTTCTGGAGCCAAAAATCTGTCCAACAGCTCAACATAGCGTTCCGTATTAACCGTGACGTTTTGGCCCCGCGCATTTTCGAAGAAAAAAGGACCAATTATTCCTCTGCCAGAGATTGCTGCCCATACTGTCACTTTAGGACTATGCAATGGTTTCTGGTGTTTGATTTTGGGATTTTCACTGTTCCAGCAACGAAAATTTTGACGGTTTACGAACCCATTCATAAGGAAATGAGCCTCGTCAGAGAAAAGGATATTGTCAAAATTGAAAAATCGATTACGCATTTCATTAGCAAATGCGAGCCTTGCTATGAAGTCAGACTCTTTCAATTGATGTGTTAATTGCAGCTTATATGGATGCAGTTTAAGATCCAATATTAAAATTCGTTGCAAACTTCGTCGCGATAATTGTAAAACAGAAGATCTCTTGCGAGTCGACATTTGTGGATTTCCTCGTACTGACTCCATAACTCTCTCAACATTGTCTTCGGTTCTAGATGTTCTTGGGCGACCATTTGCTTGTGGTTTAAATGTTGAACCGGTCTCTTCAAAACACTTTACCCATATTTTAATTAAATTCACTAATTCGCCGTAGTCCATATTCAGCACAATATAGTCGCCTAGTAGCAATATATGAACGAGAGTTCTCGTAAAATGCGTGTACGCAAAATGCGCGACGCTTCCCGTCGAAGTGATTCATAGCGACTAAAACTCCATGAGGAGTTTTCTACATCCCAACGATGTAGACGCCCCCCGCCCGCGCCTTTTCTACCCCGCAAAAAAAGATGATGCAATATGCACGTTCTATTGCGCCACCCTGTATTAAGCAAGAATTTTTGTCGAATTATAGCAAATCACATATCAGTCCTCCATGATCTTCAGCGTTATTCACAATTTGCGACCCAGATCACCAAATCCATTTTTAAACTTTTAATATTAGTTACACAGAAAATGATGATGGGAACAGAATTGATTACATATATTACTGTTATTGTTGTGACCGATTTAATTTTATTTAAGCAAATTGAGAAATCTTTAGTTTAGTTTTGATTAAATCTGTCAGACCCGTCTACTAGATTATTGTCCCCTTATTGGTATTTGTAACGTCCAGTTCTGTTTACATGTACAATTTTTGTATTGGCAGTTACGTTCTTATAAAACAGTTATGTTTTCCTTGTCTGCGAATGTTGTTCTTGTCCATATTGTTATAAAAATAAAAGTATTGCATTTAATTTAACAAACAAATTTTATTTTCCACCCCCAAAAGGCGCAAAATTACCATATAATTTAGCTTACTCTATTTAATGAACCGTCTACAATTTACTGTCTCCATTTTAATTTATCATGTATTGCCATTCGATTCATTTTTTTCTTTTTTCATAATTCTGTATTTAAACTTTGTTTTTTTTTTCTCTTTTACAGACTCCGAATCGTGGCCGCAAACCTTCTGCCAAAGCTGCAAAACTAAATGCAGCCGCTACCGCAACAGCAACGTCTGCGCACTCGCCACGTCAAGTTGCAAATTCAACGATAAGTCCAGTTGGTGCTCAAACGCCAGGCGCTGTAGTGCCACATCCTTCACCAAATACTACGAATACCAATTCGAATCACAGTGCGACCATAGTTAGCAACACATTGTTGACTCCGGGCGCACAGCAGCAATTAGGTGCGACTAATATACATCATCAAGCGAGTCAACAACATTTGCAACAACACCAACAGCAGCAGCAGCAATTAGCGAATAATCAACAATTGCAACAACAACAGCATCACACTCAGACCTCAACGCATTTACACGGTCAACAGCAACATCATTTATCCAGTTTGCATACCCAGCAACAGCAGCAACAACAACAACAGCAGCAGCAGCAGTTGTCCCAACAGCAATTGCAGCATCAACAACAGCAACAACAACATCATCAGCTGGGTCAGTCGCAGCAACAACAGCAATCATTGCTGCATCATCAGCAGCAATCGCAACAGCATCAGCAGCAACAGCATAATCAGCTTCAGCAACATCAAATTACAGCACAAATTCAAACAATGAAGGATCAACCTCAGCAACCTATGGTAAGTTTAAAATCTGAATATGATTATGGACAAACCTGCCATCAATTCGGCTGGATGATATGTCTGCAGACTATAACGAATGTATAAGTATGTACTTTAACCGTTAATGGGCGTTATTGAGTACGATTTCCATACGGCATCCATGGCCGTCTGAAACGACCTTAAGAAACGCATGATAAAATGCGTCTAGAACGTAAATGGCCCTTACATTTGACTTTTCGGGAAGTTTTTTATTTATCGAATTTAAATAACGGCTCCAATGATCAAAATGTCGACTCAATCAAAACAGTTTATCTGCCATATTTATATGGTAATGTGGCAAATGTATACAAAAAGTCGAATTTATGTGCGGACTTTTCTTATATTAGAAAATTATGATACTATTGCAACAAGAACTTTTTTTTCATAGGTTTGTTGCTGAAAATTTTTATTTAGAGTTATAGTTACAGTTTCTAAAAAGTTTTTTTTTTTGTTTTTTTAGCTACGTTTCTATGATAGAATAATTTCACAAATGTTTACATATTTTTTTTTTTACTTGACTTTTGGTCAACTTTGATTTTTTTTCCGTTTTCGGCTCAACTTGTTGACTGGTTCGCATGTGAAAGCATTCATAATATGTTTTATGAGCGTGGAGTCGGAATCAATACTTTGTAGCATGATTTCCGTAACATTTTCAGTGAATCTTTGTCCGATATTTTTGCCCATTATAAAAATCGTGAAACACATTCTAAATGAACTGACAAAATCGAGCACTGTAACCACACCCAAAAAAATTAAATGAAATTTATAAAATTGTCAATTTCTGGTACTTCAGTTAATATATTGTATATATCTGCAGATTTTGCGCCTACATAAGTTTGATCAAAAAACTGGTTTAGGATAGGAGACATCTTTCACGCATCTTCCGTTAAGAATGATGTATTTCCAGCTATTGTCAGATTCTATTCCTAGACAAATTTGTTATAAAACACTGATTTAGGACAGGAGACATCTTTTCACGCATCTCCCGCAAAGGATGATGTATATTCCAGTCATTGTCAGATTCCATTCGTAGACAAATTTGATCAAAAAACTGGTTTAGAACAGGAGATATCTTTTCACACATCTCTCGTTAAGAATCATATTTTTCCAGGTTTTATCAGATTCTTTTCTTACACAAATTTGATATAAAAACAATTGATTTAGGAGGGAAGATATCTGTTCACGCATCTCCTGTGACATATTTCCAGTTATTGTCTGCCTGACAAACATCTTTTGAAATATTTTCTATACAGAAGATTTTTCCAATCGTTTCAGTCTGCTTTTCTAAAAATGCAACTACATGGCATGTCAAAAAAAAAACTCATCTATATGGAAACAAGTTTATGAGACGAATTTTCAACGAAAAACTCTCCTTCTTACTCCGCTTTGCAAAATAACCTAACAACAAATTCCCTTACATGCCATGAATGAGATATTGAAGAGATTCTCACATTTAGTGAGCTTATACGCATTCCATTTTTAAGCTCGCTGAACGAGGGCTACAGTCACAGTACGAACGACAAGGTTTGAGAAGCATTTGCCAGACTTGTCGATTACTCGACTACTCGAAGTGTTCGAGGTGATGGTTGCTAAGATAATGAAAGGCAGCTATATGCGGAATTGAACCCGTGTGCAGGTGTATACCAACCATACAAAAAACTGATTTCACATAATTTTCACTACGGCAAGAGGGTTTCCAATATAAAATCGCCTATATCTCATTTCTTATTTCTTTAGACATTTTATGTAAAAATAATTCAATTTAGGATTTATATGAAAGGGAAACAAAGAACAAAAATGCAAAACTTCTGCGACATTGTAAACTTAAGCAAATCAGTTGAATCTCTATTCATTTTAAATACTAATTGATAAATTGCTTGAAATTCTTCTCACGTATAAAGGGGATGACATACTAACAAACCGATTAGACAGATTTGATCTAAAGCCATCTATAAGTGTGTCATCCCCTTAAGATTGGCACTATGCTGACTTTGTATGATGTAACTCCATTTAAAAAAATGGCCGTGGAATTTGGAACCAAAATTTTCCGTCAGATAGTACTATGTTCTTTCAAGAGGAAAATGTTCTTATGTGGCAAAGTTAACTTTTTTTTGGATTGATTTCCTATACTGAAGTCGGAATAATGTACATTTGTACGTCGACATATGTTTGATAATACATTTGTATGCTTAATAATGTATTAGTAATAAAGAAAAACGCAACTTAACTATTCTTTAAATATACTATCGAACATGTTCCGATGCAAAAAAATCAGCTGTTCTCATTTCAATGTTGGGGAAACAATATAAGAAAAGGTGGCAATGCCGCTAAGTTTTTTCACGAGTAAACAATGTCTCGTGGAACTTCCTTTCTTTCCTAAATGTATAGCTACTCAATGTATATGCGAGTGGTGGGATATTGCCAGCATAGAGAAATGATTATACAGCTGCTACTGCAATGCCGAGGTTTTTTGCAGGCAACTCATTAATAATTATAATAACTAAAAGTTTTCTGTAAATAATTACAAAAAAAAAATTATAAGTATGAAAAATGCAGAGTTCTTCCTTTTAGTTTTGTTATTTATTGACAAACGACAGCGACTAAAAGAACTTGTGAATGGATTAACGTTTGCCGTTCAGAAGGGACTGGAACATGCTTTTATATGTGTAAAAGCAATGACTGCTTCTATACAGTGAAGTGTCCATTATTCCCCAACTGTAAAATGATGTAAAAATGTGCACATGAAATTGTAGTTTACATTTATCATTTATACGATGATGTCCCTTAAACATTTGTGTTCGCCAATGGAATTTTTCTTTCTACTCAATGAATTTTTCACATCATTTTTAATTAATTACCAAATATAAATCATCGCTAAATCTATGTACGCATACAGCTTACATTCAAATACCTTTTACAGCAGTAACTGCCAAACAAAAGATTTCAAAACAATCCAATATTACGCTTTTGCATATTAAAAACTAAATGCATATTAAAGTACGACATTTAAGTACATTTGAAATGTAAATCCTTATCAAATTTGTTAATGCCATTAAGAATTTGGAAGCAGTGGAAAAAAAAGAAGTTCGCAACCACCACTAAATGAAGGATATGGCATCGCAACGCTGAAACATTCGCAAACGAAAATAAAAGTCAGGTGATTAAATTTTTAGGGTGGCAGTAGAGTGGTAAGGCGGTGGTAGCGGTGGTGGATATGATGGTTTACATATAACTTACAAATAAATATATTGTACATAGTATATTTGACTGTATATTGTAGTAATACACAAACACCCCTCGTGGTGGTTAATGGCAGTTAAATAAATCTTAATGACACTTTTCAAATCCACCTTCCCATTAGCTTTGTTTTTTTTTTCGAGCCACGTAGTTTTAATTTTATATAAAGGCCTCCTTCCCCTCTGGAAATTACAGAAGAGATAGATGCGTTGAAATATTTCCAAGATCACAAATAATACCCTATTTCCCTCCCACATGCAGGCCACATTAGCGCTGGTTTAGTTTCCCTAAAGCACAGGAATCGAATTTTTAAGACACCGGGAAGGAAATGGCAAAAATGTCACGGAGTGAATATAATTACAAGCACGTGCTGCGATATGGGCAATTTATATTGTACAATATCTTGGCATTTTCTTTTCCTCGACAAAAGTGAATGGCGGCGGCAGAGGGGCTGAGGCTTAATGTAAATTTATAGCATTTAGATAGATTAAATTTTTGATTTATTGAAACTGAAATGATAATACGACACACGCAAAGAATTGAGAGAGTGTTCAAGTAGATAGGAACATATTTTCATTTTCCAATTTTCTCTAACAATTTTTATATGTATTAGTAATTTCTTAACTTCAGAAAAGAAACTGAATATTCGAAAGTTAGGAATTTTTTTTCTTTTTGGAATTACGTTCTATATTGTGCTTTGAAAAATTGTGTTCAATAATATAGCACAGCTGTGAAAATTAAATGACTTTTAGCCAAGAGAAAGAGGGAGAGAAAAGAAACGAGAAGTTATTGGGTGACAGCATTGCCATAAGAAATCATTGTGTACCAATGTTTATAAATATTTTCTAACAAATAAAACGCAAATGATATTAAAAAAAATGTGTCAAGATAAACACAAAAAGCCTACATTTTATTCGCACACGTAATTACACCAAGAAAAAAGGCTTATTTAAAATTGTGTAAAATTTTGGTCTAGCAGGGTACTATAATGGAAAAGAAATTTTCTAAAATGAGATATAATATATGGTGATTTTTTAACCGTAGTTTTTTTAAAAATCGAATAAAACACTCAAATTTGCATCATATATTACATTTTTTTATTGGAATCGATAAATTGGTCACCGCCATTTAATTCTTAAAGATATTTTTATGTAAGTGTTGTCCGCGGCTCCGTCTCAAAATGTCCATTCGGAAGGTCCTCACTTTTTCGAGCATTTTGGCCTGTAATCCACGAATAATGCATGTTATCTTATCCTGTAAGGTTTCAATATTGTTCGGCTTGTGCACATAAGACTAACGATTTGACATAACCCCACAAGAAATAATAAGAGATAAGCTGCTCACCAAATTCATCCCTCAACATATCCATTGTTTCACGAGCAATGTGGCATGTTGCACCGTCCTGATGAAACCATGTGTCAACCAAGCTCAACTCAACCAATTGGGGGAAAAAAAAAATTCCTTGTGGTTGAGTAACACATGCCCAATCGCTGAGAACGGCAACGAATTTACATTTCACGATCGTCATTAACACTGGTCGCTACGGCTGCAATATTTTCTTCGGTACGCACTCTACGCATGCGAGTCGATAGTTTTATGTCCAACAAAGTAAATTTGGTGCGAAATTTGGAGATATCAGCACGAATTGTTGATTCAGCTGGTCGATTATAACGACCATAAAATGGTCGTATCAAACGATGCACATTTGTCACAGAGCACGAATTTTGATAATAAATTCCAATGATTTGCAATCGTTGCTCGTTTGTTAGTCTTGCCATGATGAAATGGCAAAGTATACTGCAGATAACGTTTGGACGCCATTACCAACCAGTGCTGCCAACCTGAAAAATCTAAATCTTAACAAATCACCCTATAGTTTTCTCTTGTTTATACATATAAGCTCTTTGCTTTTTCCTCGATTCCACATAGTCGCGCGTTATATTCATGGAGACTTACATTTTTAATTAAATCTGAAAGATTTTTCTGATTCACCATTATGTGAAGGAAGAGCTCTTGTTAAATAAATAGATCTATCTGATGATGTGTTCCCTACTTAGAAGTCATTAATTAATACTTTATTTGTATAACTGATTACAGAAATCATGTCTGCGGACAACATTTAATATTATCCATCACTATTTCGTGGCTTGATGTAAAGACGTGCTCAAACGCTCAGATATTTCCTTAAATTTATTTCCGAATGTGTTATAGATAAAAGTTGCTGTGGCTATTTGGTTTACAAGTAGGATTTTCACACATTTAGGATAACACTTCCATTTTTCCGAGCGTTCCATTACTTAAAGCACTGCTATATAATTCAACATGTCTACGTTCATTGCTCCGCGGTAACAGCTATGTTTATGCTCGTGCACACATATGTATATTTCCAGCTACATAAGAATGTAGTACATTCCGTATTGCAATTACGAATAAACTGCCTAAAGGCATAAATTAATAAATTCTGTAATATACAAGAAGATAACGTATATCTTACTTACACCCAGCAATAAAATGAGTTCGAATCAAAGGCCCGAAAAGCGAAATGTAGGAGTGACATTAAAGTCGGCCAAATTCAGGTCGACAATTCAGTTATTGGGAGATATTGCTATAGAGATTTTGGCTATAAATTGTGCATTAAATAAGGACAGCAATAGTAAAGAGTAAACTAACTCCACTTAAGCCGTTTTTTCTTTTGAAAACAGATATGATGACGTAAAACATGTGCTTTTCCGATTTTAGTATTGAAGTACAAGACACAAAACAGCTTGACAACACAGATTTATCATTACCACGAAACAATGTTTCAGGGAATATTCGTCTCGTGAAAAGAACGAGGTACTAAGCTTTAACTAATATATTGTCATAACATTTTTGTGACTAAAAGTTATCAATTGATATGAATAAAACGTGGAAGAAGAAGAGTACAAACAGAGAGTGAAGAAAATGATAAACAAGTACAAAAATTCACTAAATTTGTTTACTAAATTATCCAAAATATATGTCAATTTAAATATTTCATAATAATTTGTAATATACATGGAGGAATAAATTTGATATTTTTGCCACATGTATATAAACACTCTACAGGGAAGATTGCCATTAAAGAAGCGTCAGTGATTTGCTTTTATTGTCTGCAGGCTCATTCAAATATGAAATAACATACTTGGCAAGATTTACCCGTCTCTATTGGAGAACCTTTCTGCAAGTCTTCGATGAGAGCTTAGTCGCAAATCAAACTCTATTACAATTTCATTAAAGCCAATTATTTGGATGTAAGAAATCCTTTATACTTGATTAAAATAATATACAAATCATACTAAGCGAGGGTCCCTTTATCTGACAGACGATGTAACTCTATTTGGCTAACATTTTTCAATCGTCTGATATATTTTTCAGTTTATATCGATATTGATTTCAGCTCAAATGGTTTTGCAGAATTTAAGGAAACTCTGAATCTGTCGGATATGCTTAATAGTGTCACCTCCACTTTAGCAAAAATCGATCGTAATTTGTCACTATCAGAATCATATTAACGAGTTATACTAATTTAAAGTTTATCTTCTAGTTGTTTTCGATAAATATAGTTTTGTCTAATAAACGAAAATCCTTCACTTTTATAATCTTTCTACACGTATTTTTCGTATAACACATTTTCTTATGCAACTCTGGTATCACGCAAAAACTTACTTCTGTAAAGCTTTGTATTAATTTTTTTTTTTGTGAGTGTATTACAAATAAATATTTCATTCAATACCTGTATGTAATTTTATGCATGAACAAAAAACTCATTTCTAACCATCCGCTTATTTACATATTTTGCCTTAAATCATTTCCTTGGCAAGCGAAAGATTTGTTAACTTTGCATGAAATCTTGAAACAATTTGTCGAAAATATTACGTAATATCATTAAATTCTTTTATGGAAATGTAATCGATAAATGATTGCTTTGACATTTCAATCTACCGACAACCATTTGCACGTAGGATTTTTTCTCAGATTATAATAAATCCAACAACTATACGTGCGTCGGAATGCGCCTTAAGCAAAGCAAACAAATTCCATTTTCCCTTGTCGGAGATTGGTCAACAAATCCGTCCAATCTGCAGGGATATCTTTTTCGTTAACGTCAGTAAAATTTAGTGATAATAAATGTAATGAAAGTTGCAGAAGTCGAAGAACGTTGGAATCTGTCAGATTTTTCTGATAATGAAAAACGAATCTGATGATTATGTATAAAATTTCGAATTTTAGCCCATTTTTAAACTGCTGCAAAATTAGACGGCTTCAAGTCGAAATGTTCTCACAATTGGTAATTACTGCCGGGGTTGAAGAAAGATGAAATTTGATCAATTTTTCTTATAATGTAATCAAAAATTAAACTAATGAAAACTTACAAAGTTTCGATTTATAACTCAATCAAACGGGCGCGAAATTAAACTATTTAAACGTCAGGCAGAAGCTAAATTGCTCAAGTTTTGCTCACAACTAATGATGTGTTTTGGTTACAAATAAAGTATTATTTTCATTTAATGTAAAAAAATAATACACAAGAGGAGGAAGAATTCATTTACATTCCAAATCTATGATTATGTACAAAATTTCAATGTATTGCATATTCTTTCTGCGGCAAAATTAAACAAACAAGTTTAACACAAAATGGCGAGCGGAAGACAAGTTGTTCATGCTAGTTCTGGTTGACTTATGATTAGATTTCGATAACAGCTGATGCTTACTTGCTTACAAATATGTAATATTTTTATTATTAATAACAACATTGCATACTATAACATTAGTTAATAACAATGAATTAATTAATGCTTATGATTAATAAAAATTCTGTACTGAATGAACAATTCACAAAATACAATGAAAGTTGTTAATTCTATATATGTGCAAATGAAATCAAAGAAATGGGAGATAATCATTGCCAATGTTGTGAATATAGTTATGGAGAAGTTATTTCATCGCTGAAGATTGGTATTGTGTTTTTTTTTCACGAGGAAAAAATTGCTTGAAAAATTGTGTGCCTTCGGGAAAAACTATCGGTGGTTTCAAAAAAATTTTTGTGTTGACTTTAAACTTTTAAAACAAAACAACATATGTTTTTATGTCTTATTATGTTCTGATATTATTTTCGTAGAATTTAAAAATTGTGCCTTTTTGTATTGCAATTTTCTTATTGGAACAATACATCTGTAAATAAAAAAGAACACTTGTAATATAATGTTTAACAGATGTTTAGTTCAACTACTCATAAATCAGCTGTTTGGAAATCGGTGTTAAAAAAATTTCCTCTCCCAAATGTGTAATAAGAGTACACTAGAGAAAAAAAAATGTCAAACATTGTTACGAGACGCTACGGCACTAATCTCACCCTTTGATTGGGCGCCAAATTGATCATCCCATCTTAACCTAAATTAGGTCGCCATATTGTTATGACCTAAATTTGGGCGCTATGTTATTATATGCCACTAATGAGGTATCAGGATGACACTGGCCGGCTAACTGACGCCGTTGATCTCGGGGCAGATTCCAACCCGTCTATTCTACCACCACAACACGAACACTAAAAAGGAACAAAAACAATAACTAAAAAAAAAAAAAAAAATACACACACAAACTAAATACAATTTGCTGAGGAAAGACGTTGATATTGGTCCCTCACATACCCACCCTACCGTGACTGTGTGATCCTGATCCCATTTTCCACAGCCCCAAATCCCACTTCTACTGACTTCTCTTACCTTTCTTAGCAACCCTATCCTCCGCACTTCATATTATTGACTTAAACATTTCATTTATTAAAATAAACATAAATTTAAACATAAAAACTTGAATATTTTGATAACAAACACGTAAACCATAAAGATCTACAATGTTTTAAATAGACCTCTTTTTTAAGAATCTGAATTTAAAAAAAAAAAAAATATGTCGAATCTAATTTACAAGAATGAGTTCACTAAGGTTCCGATATTTAACAGACCAATGTATCAGTGGAACAATTTCTCATCAATTTTTTATATAAAGTTTCACAGTGAGAAGTCACGCAACAATAAAATTATGACAGAATTGTGCATTATAATATAGTTCCAATTTCGGTGAAATTAAATTAAACGCACGAATATCCGAAATGTTAAAGTTTATGAAAAATACATCATTTCTGATTATTTTTTAAATTTAGCCAATTAAAGGAAACGGGCACAACCACCATTTTTGTTGGTATAATCAACATGCGAATTTATCGGTGGATTTATGTAAACAGCTGAATGCTGATTAATTGGATTTGTTTTATATATGTATATATTTCATATATATGTATATACCTATATATATATATATATACATATATACTATACTATACTATATTTCATATATATGTATATATTTCTGTGGTCACAACCCATAACAGCTTAAGTCTGTTTTTCAATATTTTCAGTACAGGAGTTTAAAGTTTTGAATCTTCACTGAAAATCAGGAGAAGGTGTTTTTTGGAAAACTTTGCTACAGATTCCAAGGAAACGAATTTCTTTACTTAGTTGTTAACAAAAAATAGTTGTTTATTCTCGCAGTCAAAAGATATTATCGAAAAAGACACTTAGACTCTTATGAATTGTTGAACGAAAGAAAGTCAAAAAGTTCAAGTTGAGTTAGGCTATTATTCCAGATTAAATAAAAAACTTTAAGTTTGGAGAAAGACCTTAACTCAATTTATGTTTATCAAAAAACGAAATTGTAATTCGGAATAAGAGCTTAACTCAAGTTAGAAAAATAAAATTGTTTCTTTATTTTTTTGGATTAACGACTTAAGTTGATTTAGGCAATCATGAGAAAATAATGTTTATATTTGTTGTAATCCTAAATTGACTTAGGCAGTTATGCCAAAACAGTCATTTAGAAAAATAACTTAAGCTATTAGGTTTTTTAGGATTAATTGCTTTCCTAGAAGAGATACAAACATGAAAAATTTAGAGCAAATAAATTTAGATACGCTGAATACGATGGTGCTAATACTCAATTGTGTCCTAACTCGAGTTAGGCTGTTACGGGTTGTGACCACAGATATATACCTATGTATATACTATACTACTATAATAAGTACACCCTACACATCTTTTTTAAAGGCTCGTAGACGAAAATTTATTTAAATTAAAAGAAAAAACAAATACTAATTTCTTTTGTTGTAACATTAGAAGTAAAATAAATACTTAAATAACAAAAAACAAAAATTAAATTCAGTATTTTTCAAAAAGTAGGAAATTAATCAAAAAACATTGGACAAAATGATAAGTATATTTACTTAAAATAGGCAAAAAAAGTAAAAAAAATCTAGTTTTTTCTGCTAAATTGGCTGATTTTCGTTAAAAGCCGGCATATCCACCTTTATTTTCAATTATTTTGTAGACTCTTTTTGGCATGCTGGCAATAATCTTCCTGCAGGTTTCTACTGGTATTTCATACCAAGTTTTTCGAACAAAATTCCATAACTGATCCTTATTTTTAAGAACCTCCTTTCCAATTCTTTGTTTCAATTCTCACCAAAATTGTGGATCGGATTTAAGTCCGGAGATTGACTTAACCAGTCAAGAAGGGCAACATTATTATCTTGAAACCAATCCTTTACCAACTTACAAGTATGCTTCGGATCGTTATCCTACTGGAATGCTCATCTAAGTATCGTATCCATTGTATTTTTCAAGATATCTTTGTAGTGGAACTTGGTCATAGTGTCCGTAATTCGATGTATCGCACCGACACCATACCACGAGGAACAACCCCAGACTATAATATTGCCGCGCCCATGCTTGACCGTCTTCTTTGTAAAGCGAACATGGAATTCCTTACGATTACGGTGTCGAATATTTTTGGCACAGTCGTTTCCAAATACATTAATTTTTGTTTCATAGCTCCACAAAATGTTTCGCCATTTTTTTCACCGTCTCCTCCGGACCAATTGGAATGACTTCTTGCAAACGCCAATCTAGCCTTTAAATTTTTTTGTCTAAGCAAAGGAACTCCTCTGGCTATCCGTCTTAGTAAATGTGCTTCTTGTAGTCTACGACGAACCGTTCGCGATGAAATTACATTTCCAATTTCTGCTGAAATCGCTCTTGAAGACACAAACGCGTCCTTTTTTGCAAATGTTACAATACGGATATCTGCTGTTTTTGAAGTTTTTTTGGGTTTTCCCTGAGTTTCGACGGGCTTTAAAGCTTTTTGTACAAAAAATAGCGACCGATTCATAGTTTCTGCTATAGAAAGAAGACTTTGGCCACTTTCTCTAGTCTTGAAACAATTTTTTTATCCTCCGGAGAACAATGAGTTTTTCGACCCGTGTCTGCTATTTTACTATATATTTCGTTATGAATAAATTTAAACAACAATAAAGTAACTAGCCTTTCCAAAATGACTACAGCAGACTACGAAAATATTAAAGAATTGAGCAATGTATTTGTTATTTTGACCAAGTACTGAAATCACACCTGAACAAAACTAACTCACAATGAAAACAACGGGGAAGCCCCAGTTTTGTTTTTACTTTTAAAGGCATTACCATATTAATGTTACTTAAATAAAAAAAAGAATTGCCATGTTTACTTTCCGTTAAAGTAACTAAAATTAAACATAAAACAAAAATAAGCAGGTGTACTTATTTTTTCGACCATATGTGTATATACATATATATACATTTAACGTACTCTTTTCTAGGTAACATTTTGCTAGGCAAAATGTTGCCACTTTCTTTCATATTTGTTCAATCTTCCAAACTTTCTTCTTCACTTCGCTGTATCATTTGCAATTCTTTATCTATTTGCTATCGAAAAATTATCTATCTACTAATTTGAAGACCTATTTGAGTTTTGCAGTTTAAATGTTTGTGATGAAAAACAAT
>JAHXMU010000570.1:2621649-2656156 GCA_019455685.1 Philornis downsi
GGAGGGCAACAGTAGTCCAACGTCCACAACAGTGCAACAGCAGCAGCAACAACAGCAGCAGCAACTGAATGAGCAACCACAGCCAATGCAAACCTAAACGTCGTGAAGATCACAAGCCAAGTTCTATGGTAAGCGACAAACAACAGCGAGAGATTGGGGGTTGATCCTCCTAACCAGAGTGATTTCTAAGCTTCTGTTGAAAGCTTCAAACACGAAATGCCCAACTTTGGGAGAGTTTTGTTGAAACTCCTATGTTCTTGTTCTTCATCATTATAATTTTTGATTTTTGTGCCATAGTTTTTGTTTTATGTTTTAAATAATTTTTGTTGTTTATAAAATTGGTCATGCCATGATGATTATCTCATCTATCTACAGACCTACTATAGAGGAAAGCCATTGATAATAGGAACCGGAAACGAAACATTAACAGTAACAGTAAAAGTGACACAACACACAATTTTTTGACGCTACACAAATTTTATATGACAACACCCTACTTGCGGGGTAAATTAACGAACAACTTTATCAGCTCACTGAGAATAACCACAATAACAACAACAAATACATTAAATATTCTATATAAATATTTGGATCACTACTTACCCTAGGCTTTACTACTACTGAATGCCCCGCTATTTAACTGAACCCCAAAACCAAACAATAAATCGAACACTTTTTTAGAATTTTTTTCGCCTGGAAATAGAAAAGAAGAAATCATTTTCCACTTTATGGATACAAATAACATGAGTGATTAAACGAAATACAGAAATTCAATTCAGTTGTAACTAAAACAAATAAAACAAAAACAATTTAAAGAAAAACATACTGTTAGAAAACAAAAGATCATTGCCAAAAGTACAAACAAAACAAAGAAAACAAAAAAAGAAATTATTACAAACAAAAATATGACAAGAACAAACAGTCACAGTCACATTTACGCATTTTTAAAAAAAAACCTACAGAACAAAATAATAAAATTTTTTTTTTTTTTTTTTTTTTTTTTGAAGAAAACCAAAAATAAAACTACTCGCTACTAAATATTGAATTCAAAACAAATAAAACTGAACATAACCTATAAAATCAACTGAGCATAACTTAAACCAAAACAAAAAAAAATAATATTTTTTTAAATTATCGCCATATATAACACTACTTACTACATATATATCTACGAACAACATAGTTTGTAATTTGGTAATGCTACAACAAAACACTTGCATAGAAAATATTCACAAAATTCATTTTCAATAATTAAAATTGAACTAAATACAAACTATGTGTATGTTCACCATGTAGAACAACGGGTCCGGGGTTAACTACGATATCAGATCATGAAATCCTGAATCGAATTATTTTAATTTCTTTTCATTAGCTATTATATCAGAGCTGTAAACATTAAAGTTAGTTGAAACAATAATGACAAAGTGAATTAAATGTAAGGGGAAGTGGAAATTGTAATAATTTGTAATGTTTTTCTGGATCTACAATTAAGAGTACTAAATTTGGGCAAAAATACGTTCATGTGGTGCAATCGTTCGCAAAGTTGTTGATAACTTCGTAAGTCTATTTCGGGTAGGCTCCGTTTAAGGTCCTGAGAAATGCGTAATGAAACACCCTCATTCATACCTGAAGAAAAATATTGTCTTTCTCTCCTACGCTAAGAATATTCATTGGCAATGTGGGTTGCTCATTAGAACGAAATACTAGTAGGTGAAGCTCTTTGTAAACCTAACAAAGAAATTATTAAAGTAGAAACATCTGATAATCGCAAGGCCGTGTTCTTATGCCAAAACATATACCATCTTTTTATAAAAAGCAGATTTTATATATATTTTAAAAGGAAAATTAAAAAAATCCCAATAATTATTAGGCTTGATCAAAATATACCAAACAATATCTAATATAAATCTAAACTAACTTTGTTCCGTATTTTCGATATTTTGCACTCATTGGAAAGTGCATAAACCCTCAAAAATGTTGAGCTATTTATTTTTTCTACGTTAAGCGGATTGCACGAACTTTTAGGAACTCTGTTTTCTTTCCTGTGATTTTAAAAGTTAAAAAATTGATGAAAAATTGATGGACAAAGCTTTTCATGGGAATGCATGCTACTCGGAATTTTTAACTAGTAATTGTATTGAAACAATTTCTTTCTTTAACCAAGAGCATTTAAAAGAATTGTTCATTTTCTTATAATAGTAAAAATAAAATACCATACAAATAAACTCTCTTGGTAAAAAGCTTACGTTTTTGCAAAAAAAATAATAGTAAATGGAATTTATATTTAAGAATTTTAATTTTAGCGAGGAATTTTATTTTGAAAAATAGTTTATTTATTGGATCTTTTGAAAAATTTTAAAAAATTTTACATAAGAGATTTTTTTTGTAAAAATAAAAATGGCGAAAACTATTTATTTAAAGATATCAGATTATTCTTCGGGCAATACTTTTAATGAATATCCCTTCATTGTTTCTTATAATGTAATTTAAGTTTAATAATTTTAGTGATGTTCAATCTAGTTCAACCCACTTTGGAATTAATTTCCATGTTTAAGCACTTTGTTTCAGAAATTTTGAAGATTTTCTCAATTTTTACTTAATTTCTTCTAATTATTACAAGTTTAGTCCTTCTCATTTATCTTCAAAGGAAATCCCAACTTAGTTTATACGTTATTTTTATTGAATTTATTTTGATGCATATTTACGTTCAACTCCCATTCCACAATTCGACGTAATTCTTAAGACACAACAAATTTCCAAAACAGCGATTTTTGAAAAATTACGTAATAACTCTAAATATTGATATAAGCTATTACTGTTTACATCGCTAAAGCGCATATTATCATCGAAGCGTGATTGAAACATTCAGCATATTTCGAAAGTGTTAACAAATTTCCATAATATCGATTTTTTGAAGATCAATTAATATCTTAAAACATTAAATTGGGAGTTAAGACATTTTTTTTTGTGTAATCATAAATACACACAGGGGAAAAACAACTTAGTGGAGTTAGGACAAAACCGAGTTTATTTGTTATTTTATATATTACATTCCAAAATTCGATGTAGAACATTTTTTGGAAACATCGTTTTTTATTTATTTTTTTTTAAGTTTTTTTTTTTTCTTTTTTTTTGAAGAATTACATGACATCTCTATATATTGACATAAATAAGAACACGTGTTTTTATTATTATCGTTGAAATCCTTAAAACACATGCTGACGAAATTTCACGCTAAGCGAGATTTCAAAACTTAATATATTTTGCAAGTTATAACAAATGCCTATAATAACGATTTATTGAAAATCGTTTAATTTCTCAAAACAATAAATTCCGAAGAAAATCATTTTATCTTATAGGCCCAAATACATACTTATTAATTAGGGAATTACAGCGAAATGTTAAGATTATTAAACTGCATTCATTCACTGAAGAAATTCTCTTGGATGAACTCGACAGTTTCGCCAGCTAAAATTTCCGCTCATTTTTTGTTTGGGCAGTACGCATCGCGAAAGAAAAACGAGAAGTTCCTTTAGAAATACTATTACGGGGCTGTTTGTTTTTCCTTTATTTGCCGCGAAAATAGATATTTCAGCAATTGATTTGTATTGAAAAGGATATAATTTCCAGAGTTTTAAACATTAGAACTCAAAAATTTCGCCTTAAAAATCCTCCATGTAAGGATAAGTAAACCAAAATTACGTTTGAACTACACAATATCTTGCAAAATTGAAAGAGTTTCAAACAGTTAAACGATAAAGACTCACAAATTTCCCGCAAGTCTCTGAAAAATTTCTCCAAATTGAGATTTAAGCCACTAAAAATATGGTCCCAGTGCTGCGGCGATACAGAAAGTGGAGAATAAGAAGCCCTTTAAATTTAATCCAGACTACCCGTACGAACCAAACAAAAACTAATTATTGTATGGAAAATCGTGAATGGGAAGAAATAGCTCAACCCACGAAATTACTTAATTTTGCAGGCAACCTTAACGAGCTGTCAGATTTATTTGACAATGTGGTATCCACAAATTGGAAATTGGCAAATTGATGCCCATTTTAACAGTCAGTTTTAAAATTAATAATTTTTATACTGCTCACCGTATAGTCCACTTCACCGTACAATTTCTTATGAGTCCCAAAACATTTGTTCAACTACACTTTACTGTCCTGACAATTCTTAAGTTTATTTTAAAATTTGAGAATTTACTATTCCAGTAAACTTCTGTAAAGTTCGATAGTTTCATAAGCGAATCACTCAACAAACTCATCTGTGAACAAAGAAATCATCACCACGTTTAAATGGAAAACAATTGTAAAAATTTGTAAAAAAAAAAAAAAATTAAATGATTTTCAAAAAAAAAATTAAAACAAAAGTAAAACAAAAAATTTGGATGAAAAATTACTCACAAAAGAAAAATCGACACATACAACAACAACAAAAAACAAAAAAAAATAACAAATCATATTGAATATGAAGAATTTAGATGAAACAAAAACATAGAATTCATTCATTACAAAACCATTGAACAAAACGACGATAAAATTATTGAAATTATTGAATGTTAAGAAAGAAATCGTTAAAGTTATCGATTTCGGCACAGTAAACAAACCAATTTACATTTATATACAAAATGGGAGACAGACATTTTTTATAGGTTTTAAGCATTAAATATTAGTGGAGCTAAAGGCATAGAGAAGGAAATTAAGCAAAACAAACAAACAAACAATTTAAGACATTTTATTTTATTTTTATATTATAATTATACTGATTTTTTTTTTATTTAACAACTAATATTTAATGTATTCACACATACATCCACACACACAATACCACATATTATTGAAGTTATAAACCTAAATTTAGAAAAGAAAAAAACATTAAAATTATGATATGCCTATACATAAATACCATAATATATACATAAAAAATATATTTATTTTACAAAAAGAAAAAAAAAAAAGAAAAACATGCTCTAAAATCTTTAAGACATATAACTTAAGTCATGCAGAAAAATATTTTTTCATTCATAGCCCTGCAGCATAATATGAGTTCTAAATATTTTCATTTTTAAATAAAACACCGACAACAGAAATTAAAAGAAAACCTTAATAATATATTATAATATGTATTTTAAGTTTCCAAGTCGATTATGTGTTTTTTGTTTTAATTTAAATTTGAAGTAAAAAACTGAATTGATAAAAGACTCAAAACCAATAAGTATTAAATATGCAAAACAAAAATAAAGATAATTTTCATTTTTTTTCTAAATAAAAACCAGTTATTAGCTTTTTCTTTCTAATTTCTCAATTTAACGTAACTATAATAAATACAAAACTCACTCGCTCATCACAAAAATCACACAACTACAACAAGAAGAAGTATAAAACAAAAACGATTAAATAAAACAAAAAGAAAAAAAAATCTGCCATCCATTTCATTACCAGAGAAATCAAAGAAATATTATTAACAAAAACAAAGGAAAGCAACAAACAGAAACATAAAAACAAAATAATTTACAAGAAGCGTAACGGAGAAACGCATATGATTCGAATTAATTTGAATTTATGTGCAACATCATAGCATACATAATACGTACACGTACATGCATCTTAAGTTGCTGCATAAATAAATTTTATTTTTTATAAATATAAAACAAATCAAAATAGTTTTTAAATACAAATTACAAACTCTTTTTTACAATGTCGTCGTTACATTTTTATCTTATATTAATTTAAAATAACTTTAATTTGTACATTGCTTAAAGAGTTTAGCAATTAATTGTGTTTTCTCTTCGTTTCGTTTAATTTGCTTTGAAGAAAAATAAATTCTCTTAATTATATTTACTATATTCTCATAAATGTAGGTTAAAATGGGTTAATTTTCATTGAAATAAGTAAAGATTTTTTTAATTATTTAAATTATTTTTATTACTTTTACCACTATTATCATTATTATTATTACTATTAATATTATTATTGCTATTATTTTGTAACGGATAATTAAGCGTTTTTATTATTATTATATAATACATACATATACATATATAACCATTTTTATTATTATAAATCTTATGCATTACCCAGAACAAAAACAAACAAAAAAACAACCACAAAAAACCAACATGAAAATTACATAAATAAATTTTAATTTTTATCGAAAGCAAAAAAGACACATCTGTTTTATTTCAACCCCCCTCTGTTTCATTTCAGTTTTTGTTTTTATTTAACCGCAAAGTTATCGATATCAACAAAACTCACTATACGTATGGAAAAATAACTCTTAAGCAAAATATTTGCAAACAAACTTACAAATATTTGTAATTGATAATTGAGTAATAAACAAAAAACTTATAAGGAAAACCCCTCCCAAAAAAGAGAAAAATAAACCTACAATATGACGATTAGTGGTGATGAAAATATTGCTATAGACGCAAATGAAAATAAGAAAGAATAAAATGTGAAATAATTTAATTGTAAAACATTTGAATGCAGAAAAGAAACAAAAAAAAAAAAACAAATTACCAAATAATGACAAAAAAATCATAAATTATATTTATTTAACATATGAATAATAAAAATTAATAAAAAAAAAATAAGTAATAAATTTATTCCACTTGTCTTCTTCATTCTACTTATTGTTTAGCTATCATATAGTAATTTCTCAGTCTGGACGAAGGGTGAGCTAAAGGTTGAGAAAATTGCAAATGAGTTTGGTTCTAAACAACGAATGAAGTTACTGAAAGGTAAACACACTGTAAAGTTAAAGGACCAGGTTTCCCGTAAACTACTATGCACTTCTTTAGAAATTATTGAGCGTTTCAAACAAACTGGCTTAGCGATGCTACATAATGATCGCCGAAACAACAAGTCCGCTCTTTTCGCGAGGTAAAGCGACATCAAAAATACGTCTCTACTCACTTTTTATGGAAACGAAAGCAAAGCAAAAATTATTGATAATGATTTGTGGCATAAGCTTTATTTACAACTACTTGTTGCAGTAGTTTTTCAACAAATATGCAGAAAAGTTGCGAATGCAATTTTACATTCTGTCAAAAAGTACCGGGAACTGATCGTCTAAGGAAAAGATTGTCGTTTTAAGTGTGTTTTGCGATCTTTATAATGGGGAAAAAATAATGCACAAAGAATTTCTCTCAAATTTTATACTGCAAATAGAATTTTGTGTGACGATTCGGTGAAAATGTTTCAAAAGACTTACGGTGACTCAATATTATCAACAACATGTATAGGTTGATTTTTTAAGATTTAAGTTTTTCAGGTTGGCAGCTTTGGTTGGTAACGGCGTCCAAACGTCATCTGTCAAAGTGAAAAGTGTACAGTATACTTTGCCATTTCATCATGGAAAGACTAACAAACGAGCAGCGATTGCAAATCGTTGAAATTTATTATCAAAATTCGAGCTGTGTGACAAATGTGCATCGTTTGATACGACAATTTTATGGTCGTCATAATCGCCCTGCTGAATCAACAATTCGTGTTATTATCTCCAAATTTCGCACCAAATTTACTTTGTTGGACATAAAATCATTGACTCGCATGCGTTGAAAGCGTACCGAAGAAATTGTTGCAGCCGTAGCGACCAGTGTTAATGATGATCGTGAAATGTCAATTCGTCGCCGTTCTCAGCGATTGGGCATGTGTTATTCAACAACAAGGAATTTTGTCCCAATTGGCTGAGTTAAACTTGGTTGACATGTGGTTTTATCAGAATGGTGCAACATGCCACACTGCTTGTGAAACAAGATGATGGGCAGCTTATCTCTCGATTTGGCCCTGTGAGTTGGCCCCCGAGATCTTGCGATTTAACGCCTCTTGGTTATTTCTTGTGGGGTTATGTCACATGGCCGAACAATATTGAAGCCTTACAGGGTAACAGCCTTACAGGTGACGAACAATTGGACCTTCCAAATGGACATTTTAAGACGGAGCTGCGGACAACATTTACATGAAATTATCTTTAAAAATTAAATGGCAAAAACTAATTTATCGATTCCAATAACAAATTTTAATATATGATGCAAATTTGTGTGTTTTATTCGATTAAAAAAAAAAACAACAATTAAAAAATCACCCTATACATATGAGCAGTACAGTGTATTCCAAAACAACAACAATATGTGGTGGAATATTTGCCTTGCTTTGCCCGGCCATTAACATTTCCAACTGAAGTAAAGATCGATAATGTGAAGGAAATGTTGCTGGTGAATATATCCGTCATTGTTTTGGTATAAAACGCATTACCTTCGACTATTTCTAAAAGACCTGAGCATTATTCAATAGCTTAATTGTCTAAAATTCACTGAAGGCATTCTAGAACAATTCAGAACAATCTAGAACAATTCTTCAAATATACAGAATCAGCTTGACGAACGGGTTGGTTGGTAAGACATGATTTTGAGTTTGACTGACATACAAACCAGTTTAAAAGCATCGGGAGGTGCCTTTCAATTGAGCAAAAATCGAAAAAATACATCAAAATCGATCAGAGGGTCATCACTAACAAAAAGTGTGACTGTCTAATCATTAATCTATGTAGGTACATATTCTTTGATTATCTGCAGTCAGAATTCTTGCCACCAGATCAAACACGATAAAAAAAAGAACAAATTTCATTGCATTTCATGAATGAGATATGGGTGAACTTGTCATATACAGTAAGTGAGGTTACACGCATTCTATTTTTAGACTGACTCAACGGGACCGATAGATTAACGACAATTCCGAACGTCACAGTTAGAGAAGCATTTATCAGACTTGTCGATTACTCAAAGTATTCGTCAAACATACCTGTATGCGGGGTTGAAAACCCGATCATGCGAACAATTGTTGCGTGTAGTAACCACCGCGGTCAGCTGACGGTCGGTCAGCTATACAAAGAATAATAATAATCCAGATTTATGTAAAACAAACTCATGGATTTTGCACCACGATAGACACTATCTCACAAGGCTAACATTGGGAACGAATTTCTGAACAAATATCACTACTATAATAACAAATATGACTACAGTAGAACTCCAATTATCCGAACTCTGATCAACCGAATCGCTGATTATCAGAATCGCTTTTGTCTTTCGTTCCGCGAAGCTAGGACGATACGCGCGTGGATGATGAGTCATCATTCCCGTCTGCCCCCACCTTTCACTCGGTTTACTCAGCCATTGTGTTGTTGTCCCCCTACTTTTACTTTAAAATCCCCTTTTTTCAGAAAAAATCCAATTATCCGAATTTTTGATTATCCGAATGTGGTCCGGTCCCAATTGATTCGGATAATTGGAGTTCTACTGTACTATAATAACATGATATTATCCCGATTGGTTTTTTTTTTTTTGCTAAAAACTGAATTACAATTTCGAGTTACACGTTCCCAGTCGTTAAAGCAAAATGAATTTGCCAGGATAATTTAAATCTTTTCGGGGAAAAGTGTTTGCAAATTAATTAATGAATAAATGGCAAAACTGTTAAAAATGTACATTTTTCCCAGAAGCTGGTTCGAAAATAAATTAAATGCGACAGGAAACATACAAAATGTTTAGCCACGTATTAGCTAACTACGTCAAAATCACAAGTCGAAATTCGCAGCAGTAGTTATTGAGAGAAAAATAGTGTTTAATTGGTCAATAGTTAGTAAAATTGGGTATATTTTAGTGCTTCCATTCCATTAATTGACATATCTATGGAAACCAGGAAAAATTATTTAAGTGGAGTTAGGACAAAGTCGAGTATTTTCAATATTATTATTTTACTTATTTTAACTCATATTTACGTCTAATCCACACGCAAAAATTCGATAGGAAGATTTTTAAACAATTGCGTAATAAATTTTCATATTAATACAATTAAGAAGATATTTTTATTACAATTGTTTACATCCACCTTAAGACATATGCTTTTGCGAAATTGGAAACTTGCACATATTTTAAAGGTTATAACGAATTCCCATATTCTTGCGCAAAGTTTCATTTCATGTCATTTATTAAACAGTCTTGTAATTTAAAGCGTTTTAGCCAATATTAAGCAAATTACAAATAAAACAAACTATAACTTAGAATATAACATTAAATTAGCTAGTAAATATTTACTTATAAAGCTCAAATTAAAGTCTACTAAAAATAGGCGGAATGGATTGAATGGAAATAATGAGAAAAAATTAAATATTGAATGATATATAGGTATATCAGTCCAAATTGAAAAAGTTTTTTTTTTTTTTTTTTTTAATTAAGTTAACAATTTTACAGTTCCAAACTGTTAAGTAAATCACAATATGCATAAATTAATATAAATACTGCTCCAAAGTAAATGTGAAAATGTGTATGAAATAAAAATTAATTATTAATATATCAACCAATAATAATTAATATACATATATCACTCGTAAATGCAAGCATTAAGATGTAAAAGAATAGGTGAACATGTCAACTGCATATGACAGATAAGTCTATTACGAAATATTGCATATGATGCATTTAAATTTCAAAGCTCATCTGGCAATGCTATAATACGAGCTACTTTTACATTAAAAGATCGTGCTGGCTGTCAGATGGCAAAGTTTGGGGATAAACAATTGCCTTCTACGAACGGAATGACAAAATTTTAAATTTTCATATTGGAAACGGGGACATTGGCTAGAATATATTTTGTAAAAACATAACAGCAGTCGTACATCGATAAATGGAAAAAATTAATATCCTAGGAATTTAATCACAATAGGTGTTATATGCACACGTCTCTTAAGGGAAAAGATGTGGCCAAAAGCTCTGTTCACAGGTAATTGAAGAAGTTTCATATATAGTTTTGGCTAGTAGCAGGTATACTCTGCTAAGCAGTACATAATATTTGGCATAACTAGGGCATGAAACAGTTGCTTTTTCACATACAGCGGGAGCGACAAATTAGTTGTGTATATTTGCCTCAGTGCATAGTTAGCACTTAAAACAACGTGACTAATGTGCTTCTGAAAGCGCAGCTTATCATCTAATAAGACTCCCAAACATTTCATGTCATTCACAAACTCTAAATTAGAACCATTATAAACTACTCGCAAATCCCCATCAGACCGGTTCGAATAAAGCACAACTTTGGACTTAAAAAATTGACACAAAATCTGTTCTCCAACACGTAACCTATCAAGCTCATAATTAATTTTCCCCTGAAGAACGTCTAGAAACTGGTAATCCCCTTTAAATAGCAATTGAATATCATCAGCAAAGACATACGGTTTACACAGAGTATCAAATTTTGGGAAAAGATCGTTGATGTAAAGAGTGAAGAGAATTGGGCCCACGATTGAACCTTGCGGCACCTCACTCTTTACGCTAAGCACAATACTATATGTACCATTGACACAAACTTGTTGCTTCCTTCCTGTTGTCCGCGGCTCCGTCTCATAATGTCCATTCGGAAGGTACAATTTTTCGTCACTTTTTCGAGCATTTCGGCTTGCATTCCACAAACAACGCGTGTTATGTTATCCTGTAAGATTTCAATAGTGTTCGGCTTGTCCACATAGACTAACGACTTGACTAAGCCCACAAGAAATAATCAAGAGGCGTTAAATCGCAAGATCTCGGGGGCCAACGAAAGATAAGCTGCTCACCAGAGTGGCATGTTGCACCGTCCTGATGAAACCACATGTCAACCAAGTTCAACTCAGCCAATTGGGGCAAAATTCCTTGTTGTTGAATAACACATGCCCAATCGCTGAATACGGCGACGAATTGACATTTCACGATCGTTATTAACACTGGTTGCTACGGCTGCAATATTTTCTTCGGTACGCACTCTACGCATGCGAGTCGATGGTTTTATGTCCAACAAAGTAAATTTGGTTCGAAATTTGGAGATAACAGCACGAATTGTTGATTCAGCAGGTCGATTATGACGACCATAAAATGGTCGCATCAAACGATGCACATTTGTCACAGAGCACGAATTTTGATAATAAATCAACGATTTGCAATCGTTGCTGGTTCGTTAGCCTTTCCATGATGAAATGGCAGAGTCTACTGTACACGTTTTACTTCGACAGATGACGTTTGAACGCCATTACCAACCGGTGCTGCCAACCTGAAAAACTTAAATCTTAAAAAATCACCCTATATAACTCATAAATCAAAAATGTATGATCCATTCGATCAAACGCCATATCCAATGACACCAGTATACATAATTTGCTCCCATTGAAATTTTCCCGAATACTATCAGTCAAACCTACTAGCAAAGAAGTAGTGATTTTATCCTTTCTGAAGCCGCATTGACAATCATTCTAAAACGACCCAACCTCAAAATATATGGTTAATTGGATCTTCAAAATATGCTCCACTATCTTTGACAGAATTGATAAAATTATAATTGGCCTATAACTGGCCACAGACTGTATTGAATTCTTTTTTACCACAGGGATTATTTTTGCTAATTTCCATGCAGATGGATACTCAGGCGTAGCTAAGACCGCGTTCACAACCTTCTCCTCCTACCAAAGTGATTCGGTTTAGATTAGCGTAGATTTTTATGGCGACTGAGGGACTGAAAGCATATCATAGTTGAAATAGCCGGTGCAATGACAATTGACTGTTTTGAATACACATTGATGTTTGATACTGAATAAAATAATAAAATAGGGAAATGTGAAATGGAATATACTTTTCTTTTATAGAGAAGTGTCACGTAACACACATTGCATATAGAAAGAGTTATGTAGAATACTTTCCATGTTGGAAAAACTTATTCAGAAATTGCTCATGCAGAAAATATTTATTTTTCAAATAGAAGGAATCGTGAGATACACCCTGCACATAACATTGAAGACACATTTCGTATGGAAACATATGTGCATTAATTTGAAATAATACTCGTATTACGTATTACGAGTCTCGTAAATATGCGTAATTAGCAATCCCTTAATATAGCATTGAATTATTGCAAATATTTTAGCATGTTTCTGAGATAATACCTGTTCGTGAGGCATTTGATTGGTAATCGCTGTCTTTAGCTTCGTTTTATATGGTTACATTTTGCATTCACAATCAGCTGTTTTTATTAGCTGGTAATCTTTATATATATAATTCTACTGTACGGGCGTTGTCACTGAACTCCTCCTAAACGGCTGGACCGCTTTGCATAAATTTTTGAATATGCATCTGGGTGGTGCCCGGGATGGTTTAGATTCACAATTCGGTCCAATTGGACAAAGGGGCGTGGTACCTCCCATACAAACAAAAAATTAAAAATCAATTATTTCTGCTACTGCTCACGGTATTTGAACAAAATTTGGTGCGTAGATTTGGTGTACATATCTTAAGTGCTACTGCAAATATGGGCGGGATTGGACAATGGGGCGTGGTACGTCCCATACAAACCATAAATTAATATCCAATATTTCTGCTCCTGTTGACGGTATTTGAACAAAATTTGGTACATCGGTTTGGTGTACATATCTTAAGTGCTGTTGCAAATATGGGCGGGATTGGACAATGGGGAGTGGTACCTCCTATACAAACCACAAATTAAAAAGCAATTATTTCTGCTTCTGCTAACGGTATTTAAACAGAATTTTGTATTTCGGTTGAGTGAACACATTTTAAGTTCTTCTGCAAATATAGGCGTTTCTTATTATTATAGACCGATTGGCATGAAACATTTCCAATAAAAATAAAATTTGAAAGCAAAGCAACGTTTGCCGGGTCCGTTCGAACCAATGCGTTAAGACGAGTTCTGTCGACGAATTTATTTTTCAGAAGTGCAAACAAAAAAAAAACAAATCATTTTGACATTTTTGTCTGGCGGCAAGTAGTATAAAAAGTATAAATATTACCGTCAAGCCTGTATAAGAAGAATATTCAAGGGACCGAACTTTTCCATTTACAAGGAGTCTCTACTTATTCCAGGCTTCACTTATAAAGTTTTTTAAACAAATATTTCACTTAAATGGGATTTTATTTTTAAGGGGGATCCTCTATCAAACAATAATACCAAGCCTTCCGAAAAAAAGACTTATAATGTTTTTTCTCTTAAAAAGCGAAAAGAAAAGACAAAACGCTAAGCTTTATTTAGAATAAATGCTACAATATTATTACCAATTAAACAGTAAACCCATTAATTAGTAAATATTAGAAATAATATTTAATATTTTATTTACATCAATATTCCAGAAAAATTTTCACGTATAGAGTTTTTCCACTCAACTGCGTTCTACTCATCCAAATTATGCGAGTACGTATGTCTGAACATAACTTTCATAGTTCACATTTACCGCATACTTCGGTTCTAAAGGCGAAATACAAACCTAATTGTTTACAGGTTAATTTTCTGATTTGTATATAACAGTGAGCGAGGAATGCTCACAATCTGAAATCAGCCTCTACATATTACAGTGGCAGTCATATTAAGTAAATAATGCCATGTTTGATAGCCCAATGCCAAGAATTACACAATTTTTGATGTTGCTAAAGAGAAAAATATTCAAAACGTTGCCTATACAAAACCAATCGTTTAAATACCTGTAAAGTATAATAAAAGAAAATCCATTATTTCTCCAATAGATTACTTTAGTAATCTGTACTTTTCGTTGTGCTCAAACACTTTTGCGGTTGTTTAATTTAGTATTGTTTAAGCGGGCTCAAAGATGGACACCAGCAAAAAGAAAATACGTTATATTTTACAGCTTGTCTTCGATAAAGGTAAAAACACAAGCCCTGGACAATCACCTGGCTTATGTAGCACTCATACATTGAGCTTCTTTTTGCATCCAGCTTTATTCTTTTGATAAAGGTGAAAACATAAGCCAGGTGATTGTCCAGGGCTTGTGTTTTCACCTTTATCAAAAGAATAAAGCTGGATGCAAAAAGAAGCTCAATGTATGAGTGCCACATGAGTTATTGCAAAGAACCTCATAAACCGAATTTCCATTTGCAAGTTGCTGTTGAATCGCAACAAAATTGTACCATTTCTGAAAGGGATGATGATTGGTGATGAAGTCACTTAATTACCACACCGTCAAGCGAAAACAGTTCAGGCCACAAACGTCAGTACGACTGCGCAACGGTGGCCAAGCCAGGCTTAATGGTCAGGATGGTTGCACTGTTTGATGGAAATGACAGGGAATCATCTACTATGAGCTGCTCCACTACGCTAAACCCTTAACTCCGACCTGTACTGCCGCCTAGAATCGGTCAACTTATGTTCCAGCCCTAGGTAACTACATCAGTAGTGACTCCAAAGGTTCTTGGTTTGGAGATTCTTTTGTATTTATCTTACAGTCCAAACTCGGTGCCAACTGATTACCATCTACTTTTGCCTATGGCGAATGATTTTGTTGCTGAAAAATTTGCCTCAGTAGAATCATATAAAAAGAAGGTTTACATGAGACAGGCATAATGGAATTAGCTTTAAATTGGCAAGAAATTATCGAACTAAATGACGCATTTTCTCCTACATTAGATCATTCTACCTATGCTAAGTTAAGCCTCCAATATCATACAAAAGGAAAAGCTTTCATTTTAGTACACCTTATATATATATAATTCGAAAACAGAGCTTCCATCGGTGTTATGAGAATTTGTTATAATTTTCAAAATATACGAGTAACAGCTTTTTGTTTTAAGGGCATAAACTATAGGGTTAACCATTTAGTAGTTTCAAAACCGCCGGTCCAGCAAAGCTCTGAATTGTTACTTATTTAGTGCAAAGTTTGCCATTTATGAATATGGAACGTTTAATAGCTAAAGAAAGCGGAAAAACTATTTAAAACTTATTACAAAAATGGTGATTTAAACTTAAGCACTTTTTGTGCATTACGGGGTGATTTTGGTCGCCATAATCGACCTAATGTGCAAGGAAATGGCAAGATTATGAAGAAAGAAGAGATTTGAAGAGATTGAAGGCGTTACAGATGTGGTCAGACCTGTGGATTATCGCCATGTACGCACTGCCAAAAATATCGCTTCTGTTAGTGTACGAATAAGTGTGGCGGATAATCCAAATATCAATTCAAAGCGCTATGACCTATCGTACGGTCAAACAAACTTTTTTTGGTCTGCAAATGAATATTATGAACTGGACGACATGTGATTTCAACAAGATTGTGCCACGAGCTACACAACATGACCGATTTTGGCTTTATTACATCAGAAGTTTCCAGGAAGCATAATTTCGCATTTTGGCGACCTCAATTGGCCACCAGGATCATGCGGTTTGACGTCGTTAGACTTTTTTTGTGTGGGGCTACGTCAAAGACCGTGGTTACGCGGATAATCCCCCAATCCAAGCCAACATTCGTCACGTTATCGCCGAAATATCGACCGATATAAGATCCACTGCTGCAACCAATCCAGAGGCGGTCATTTAAATGACATTGTCTTTCATACATAATGGCAAGATCCAAGTATTATAACTAAATAAAAGTTTCAACGAAATCATAGCTTTATGTGAGCTTTATTTAAAATTACTTTTGAAACCGAAAAATAGACAACCCTATATAATGACAAATAACATGTTTGTATGTTATACAATCGATTTTCGTGGTTTCAAATTAACACAATTTCTATAGGCTAATAAAAAGCTCCAAAAAGAAATCATTCTATAACTGGAAAACGACGACTCAAATAGTCAAAATTACTTAAAGTTTGACATCCACGAACGTTTTCACAAGTAATGCCCACAGCATGTATTCAAACGTGCTAAAACAAAAAACATCCTTATGATATTCGCTAAGCTTGTTAACTAACACCTCCAGTATTCCTTGCCCGAATCTAGCGGTGAGACTGGAAACGAGTTTGTTAAGTTTGAGTTGAGTTTCAACAATAAAATTTACTCACCTAAGATGCACAAACATTTAGGTAACTCAAACAACACGAGTTTTCAGTTTAGATGCCACCTGATGCATGTTTCACAGCATTACCACGTGTTGCCTTTGGAATTATGCAGGGAATTATTGTTATCCCCAAGCCAATAATAACCAGGGAGGCCAAATGAAAATTTCCTTGTTCTCAATATTTTGATCACCAGAAGTAATTTCGTACCATTTAAAAACAAAATGAGATTATGAAACAAAAAACGTGGTAATTCATCCTTCAAAACAGTTTCGCTAATATCAAATTATCTGAAATCATCGGTATATACATATAGTTTCGCTTAATTTATTTAACGACCTTGTAATTTAAAGCCCTTTGACCAATATTAAGCAAATTACAAAATGAATAAAATAAATAAAGGTTAATTTTTTAAGATTTAAGTTGTTCAGGTTGCCAGCACTATTTGGTAATGGCGTCTATACGTCATTTGTCAAAGTGAAAAGTATACAGGATACTCTGCCATTTCATCGTGAAATGACGAATGACGTACCACAACGTCTAACTTTTGGTGAATAGGCCTTACAAAAGCTCAATGAAAACCCGCTGTTTTATCGAAAAATTATGTTCAGCGATGAGGCTCATTTCTTGCTGAACGGATATGTACACAGGCAAAACTGCCGCATCTGGAGTGATGAACAGCCACATGCCATACATGAATTACCGATGCATCCCGAAAAAACGACAGTCTGGTGTGGTTTATGGGCTGGTGGCATCATCGGTCCATTTTTCTTTAGACGACCGTAGAAAAAACGTTACCGTCAACGGAGCACGATATCGAGCCATGATACACTATTTTTCCCCCCAATTCAGCCAATTGGGATTGAACTTGGTTGACATGCCATACTGCTCGTGAAAAAAATAATATGTTGAGGGATGAATTTGGTGAGCAGCTTATCTCTCGATTTGGCCCTGTGAGTTGGCCCCCCAGATCTTGCGATTTAACGCCTCTTGATTATTTCTTGTAGGGATATATCAAGTCGTTAGTCTATGTGGGCAAGCCGAACATTATTGGTCTTACAGGATAACATAACACGTGTTATTCGTGGAATACCGGCCGAAATGCTCGAAAAAGTAACGAAAAATTGGACCTTCCAAATGGACATTTTAAGGCAACATTTACAAGAAATTAACTTTAAAAATTAAATGGCAAAGACCAATTTATCGATTCCAATAAAAAATTTTAATATATGATGCAAATTTGAGTATTTTATTCGATTTTTAAAAAAACTACAATTAAAAAATCCGCCTGTACTACTGGAATTTTATAAGGTGTTACTTAATTTGGAAAAGATTTCATCCAATATAAAAAAAAAATCATTCAATTTGGAAAAGGTTTAATTTTGTCTAAAACAGCTACATATCGCCTGCTCAGAACAAATGGGAAATTATAAAAAAAAACTCATTTTATTTAAAATCTGTTCATTGTTTTATTTAAGACCTCCTTGTATAATTCATAACAATTCAACTAATTGCGCATGGCATTTCATACATGTAGGTGATGAATTTCAATGAAAAACTTAAAATTAAAACAAAATTGTTATTGGCAATCATGGTATTTGAAGATAAATACTTGGCATTATCTTTTCTTTTAGTGTTACATATATTAATATATATCTACTACCTAGAATTGTGTGCAAAAACTTATTATATACATAATATGGAATACGTCTACTCGATCGACGCGCACTCCGGGGACATCCGGCAAAACGCAATAACTCGACTTGTTAAGTACATAGTATAAAATAAGATATTCCTAAAGAATCACATGTGCATTTCAGTGCGTATTTGGGATGCCGTTCCAGAAACTATCCAGTGCCGTGTTGTTGACAACGCCGAAATTCCATTGCATATTTGGATTATTTCTATGGCAAGTGTTAACATAAAGTTTGCGATCTTTTGGGGATGCCTCGAGGCAACGTTTGTTGTTTCCATTATTGCGACCGTGAACCAGCCATTTGTGGTCACGATCATATGACCAGAATTGATTGCCTCCTTGGCCGTGGCAATCCCACAGCCATACGGGAGCATTCTTATGCGTTTGCTGTACATCCAAACAGTCAAGTTTTCGACGCAAACGGAGATCACGATGCCAACTAAGGGCCCAATTTTGGTTACGTTGCGGTCGCTTGAGATCTTCGTGACAGGGGTACAAACCGATTTCCGAATGGCGCGGCTTACCGAGTGTATCAACACATAACGTTGGAGAACCAACGTTTTGAATGCCACCATAGGCATAATCTGGTGGTTCGACAGCAGGATAAACCTTCATCAAATCAAAGGCAACATTTTCCATGAACCATTTGAATGATTTGCAATGACGTTTTTCACGTATTGCCTTTTGCTCAGTCAGATCGCCAGCATCAATATTCTCATATATACCCTGACCATGCTCATACAAATAGTTTTTATATTCATCCATCCAAACTTCGGCCACACGCTTATAGTTCTGAAAAGCAAAAAGACACATATGAGATTTGTAATTAGAAATTCACTAAAGTGTGATAATAATTCACTTACTCTGTGCACGTAATCACCTTTACGAGGGCTGGGAGAGCTATTGCGGGGTCCACGGTATATGTGCGCCACACGTGAACAAGGAGCATCGTACATTTCTCCACCACACATCCAGATCTTGAAACTCAATTCGTATTGTTCACCTCCCCAGATATCCAGACCCTCATCATAACCACCCAGTTCGAAGAAGAATTCTCTTGCAATCGCAAAGAGACCACCTGCCATAACAGGACTCTTAAAAGGTTTCGTTCTGTCAACCAAGTCTTCAGGCAGCAATGGTAAACGCTTGTAATAGAATTCCCAGTCGAAGGCGCCACGTGCTCCCTCATCCTGTGCCCGGTATTCAAAGTTACTGTGATCGATGACATCAATAAATGGGCACACAGCAGTGCGCTTGTTCAGAGCAATTGGTTCCAACAACGGAGGCAGCCAGTTGTAATTCGCCTCGATATGTGAATCTAAAAATATTAAGACCTCAGCTGTGGCCTTACGAGCACCGGCCATGCGAGCTCCAATCAAACCAGTGCGCTTTGGCAAACGTATAATTTGCACTAAATTTGGAAAATTCTCTGCGACATACTGATCGAGTTGTTTGAACAAATATTCACGATCACTAAAGTCATCCACCAAGATAACTTCTTTCAGCAATTCCGGTGGCGAACGATTGACTAGACTGTGCACCGAACGCACCAATACGCTAAAGTGTTCGTTGTAGTAGGGAATAACAACGCTTACGGTTGGAAGCACGGCGACGTATTGTTTATTGCGACAACTGAAAATTTAATGGAAAGAAAAGTCAGCATACGAACTCTTAAGTACAAATGCATGTTTTTTATATCGTCAGCGTCAAAATAAAATAAACACTCCGTATTCTCATAAATTAAGTTTTAGTATATTCAGATATTTAAAGCTATAAATAAATTAATAAAGCAAAGTAATTGGTAATTAAATTAGAATTGGATTCATTAAAATAAACACACATTAAAAAATATTCCACGTTTTATTGAAATGAACCAATTTGTACGCGTCAAAGTAAACAGTTTTTATTATTGACAGTTTTTATATTTTATTATACATAAATATTTAATGAAGACTTATAATTCAAATGCTCATAGTAAATGCATTCTTCACACATGCAATAAATTCTTTTATATATGGACCCAGATATTTATATTTAGTACTTTGTTTCTTGCCCTTTTGACTTCATCAAAGCTACTAATATTCAAGGTACCGAGCCAGCAAGTTTTTTTGTAAATTCAAACGAAATTTTACTCCACTCACTCTGTAATGCAAGAAAAGTTTCTTTCTCTAGTTGGTTTTTATGAAAGTGTTCTCGAAAGGTTTAAAGTCGGTGAGCAGCGATGGGTGATTAAGCGATTTGGCAGTACAATAGAGCAACTACTTTCTCATGTTCTTCTACTTAGGTAGCGGCTGGAATTAACGTACTTATCTATTATACGCCGCCCGTAGAAAATATTTCCAAACGCTTCGATCTTCTGCGCTTCTCCTCCAATTCGCCACACCTAGTTTCGATAGTATTTCAATTTCAGCCTGGTCCTTCCAACGGAGTTGCTGTACTCGTATATTAATACGTTAACGATGATGAGTCCATATATTTTCCGGAGTATTTTCCTCTTGAAAACTGCCAGTACCGATTCATCCGCTTGCGTCATAACCTAGGATTCTGCGCCATATAACAAAACAGGTACAACCAACGTCTGCCGTATCGGGTTATCTATCGGCTTTATAATCGACGTGTCGATCTGTAGTTTTTTTTTTTGGTCTTCTCCAGAATTTGTCGTAGTGTAAATATCTGGTCAGTTGTTGAGTTACACTCAAATTCCAATCATCGGACATGTTTTCCTCGAGCCAAATTGTATTTAGAAGCTGATGCAGGCTGCTTATCAGCTCATCGCCACCAGTTTTAAACAGCTCTGCTGGCCCGCCCGTAGCTTTGTTGTTCTTAAGCCGCAATACTGCTGTTCCAATCTCTGTTTGGCTCGGAACTGAGCAATTTATGCCATCGTCGATAATTGGTGTGATTTCCTGACTCGGAACTGAGAGCTTATAAAAATGCTCTCTCCATAGTCACAGCACACTCTGCGTATCTGTAACCAGATTTCCCTCGCTGTTCTTACAGGAGGGGAGCCCTGTTCCATACCCTGTACTTCTTGTCTTTTGGTAGAATTTTCGAGCTTCACCTCTATCCCTGTACCTTTCTATTTCCTCACTCTCACGCTCTTTCCACAACGGCTTCTTCCGCCTAAAAAGTTGGTATGCCTCTTTTCTCTGCTTCGCTTTTTATAGCATTCCCTAACTGGAAGCGTTACAATTGGCTGCAACGTTGCAGCATCCTTTTCCTCAGACACTATGCGACATTCTTCATCGTACCAGGGCTTGTCTGAGCTCGGTTTCTTATATCCTAATATGGTTTTTGCAGCAGTTGCCAAATGCGCAATACGAGTATGTTGCAACTGTGCGTCAGGAACATCCGGATCAGGGGCATTTAGTTGTAGGAGTTGAGAGAGTTTGGTGGAATAGGCTGTGGCTATCTCAGAGGTATGCAGGCTTGTGACGTCGAGCTTCATTTGGTTACGAACATTTTTCGTTCTGCTCAATCTCGTGCATACATTAGCTGCAACCAGGTGGTGATCCGAGTCAATATTAGCACCACGAATCACACGCACGTCCATGACACTAGAAGCATGCCTTCCGCCTATTACCACATGATCAATCTGATTCCTCGTGTTATGATCAGGAGATAGCCACTTTGCCTTGTGGTTGTCTTATGCCGGAATCCTGTTCTACCTACTACCATATTACGTACCACAGCGAACGAAACCATTTATGAGGAAGCTCATGATGGACCCGGTATTACGCCAGCTGAGTGATCAGTGCAAAGTTTGTGCATATGCTGATGACCTATCCTTATCATGGTTGCCGGTCGCTCTCGTTCCCAGTCGTAGCAGAGGGTCCTGGCCATGATGACGATAGTTAGGCAATGGTCAGAACATGTCGGTGTAGATGTTGCTGTCTCGCAAGCCACTCTTTCGTTTGACTGATGGATCTGTGCTCAGGTGCGTCACCGAGGTGAAGTACTTGGGCGTTGCCATGGGAGAGCGAATGAACTATGTGCCTCATTTGGATAGGCTGAGAAGTAAGCTGGTCAGCGTTATTGGCCAGCTTAAATGAGTGCTTAGGAGTGACTGGGGGCTTAGTAAACCAGCTGTTCTTATCGTCTATCAGGGGCTGTTTATTGTCATGGCAACTTACGCGTCCCCTGTGTTGTACAAATCGGCGAAGTCTGCATTCGGGTACCGTAAGATCCTCTCTTATCAGAGAGTGGTGTTATTAGCTTATGCCAGTATGTCGAACGGTTTCGACAGAGGCCCTTCCAGTTGCTCCGCTGGATCTCGTACCAAGGTCAGGAAAGGGTATACGCTGGCGAGATGGCAAACACGTTGGGAAGAGAGTCAACGTACGTACTACATTTAAGGTTTTACCAGATGTTAGATTCGCTGGGATAAAACCCCTGACTTTGGTTTTAACCTCTGTCTTGGTTTCTTGCTGACGGGACATGGGTCACTTAATGCTTTTCTGCATAAGCGAACCCTCATTTGCGGGAAGTGGGTCTGCTGACCTTTTCAAGGCAGTCTGACTTGAGGGTTGATCAGCTGCGAGACTGTTGGGATCATGCTGATCCCACAATCTAATTTCTACTTGGCAGGCGGCAGATGTTTGCTCGTTTGCAGGGGCACCAATCGCTGGACCGCAAGGGGTTGAAACTGGGAGCAGGTTAGATGCAGGGTTTGACCAGAGGCTTTGTCTGGTACCGGGGGTAACAGGGATACACACGGGCAGGTCTCGGGTTCGTGTCCTGTCATCTGTATCTTTTTGATCTCTCGTAGAGTACGGACAGGCATGGACTTTTTCCTATGTCTATATTTTATGGTTGCCGTTCACCGTCGCCGAACGGAAGGGTTTAGAGTTTTCTCCGTCTCCCACCGGTGAGGATATTGCATCCTTGCATATAGTATTCGACCGTTCCATCTACCTGGGGTCTCCGCGCCTGCAGGTGTGTTAAAAACGTCCATTCTCTACTGTTTTGCCTCAGGGCGACCAATCACGTAAAGTATGGTGTATAAATCACAATTTGGTAGTAGCTTTACTCTTTACCTTTTTTTGCTTCACAGCTCCAACCGGTGAATTTGGTCGGTAGCATGGAGGAGGCCACGGGACTGAGTTCACGCCTGATCATTTGGTGTAGGACCCCCAGTGGGAGCATCAAGCGGGTTGTGATTGATACCAAAATCGCTGTAGGGACTTTGTGCTCGAATGTGGAGTTGCATTGCAACCGGGTGCTACAGACCCATAGAGTAGCAGAGGTGATAAGATATTCCTCACCTTCGCCAATGGGGAATATGTTCCATACTAGCATAATCAATTTGGTATCTCCTAGCTGCGAAGAAAGGTTGACAATTGTGGTATTGCCAAAATTGTCAGCCCCTTTTGCTAGATAGTGCAAGTTTTACTTGGCTATTCCAGGGGGTCGTTGGCAATCGCATTGTAATATGCCCAGTGTGTCGCACACCGTGGGTAAGGCCTTTACGGCGAGACACACGTAAAACCTTTGTGGACTTTTTCCCACTTTGTCATTAAAATCTTCCAGAACAATTTTAATGTCGTGGCCAGGGTAGTGGTCATATGTTCTTTCTAGACACTCATAAAATGTGTCTTTGGTCTCCTCGTCTTTCTCTTCCGTCGGGGCATATGCACTGATCAACGTAATGAAAAATATTTCGCTTTGATGCGGATAGTGGCTATATGGTCACTTATAGGATTAAATCGCGAGACAAGGTGTTTCAGTCTCTTTTTCCGCAACAAATCCAAATCCGAATTCATGCCTTTCTGCATGGCAGCTATAGTGGATGCCACAGTTTTTACGCCAAGTACATCCTTGTCCTGTCCATCGCATCTCCTGGATGGCGATAATGTCGGCTTTATATTTATCCAGGACGTCCGCTAGTCGGATAGAGGCACCTTCTCTGTAAAGAGAGTGGACATTCCAAGTGCACATCCTTAAATCATGGTCCTTATAACATTTGCAGGGGTCGTCAACATTGGGGGGGTACGGTTTTTAATTTCTTTATTTTCTTCGGTGTTTTCCTTGTAAGCACAGATATATAGTTAACAGTATGTGGTTGCTGTTGTGGCAACTTCCTAGCAGTTGATATGATAATTAATCTGGTATTTTTATTGGAGAATATTACCCGATATTCATGCGATCATTTTTTATCTGATATCTATATTTTCCCCCCTTTTTGGATATATTACTTATATCTTGGGAGTTGGGGTTACGCTGGGTTTCTTCCGCCAAGTATGTGGATAATTATTTTGCTTCTTCGTTGCGCAAAATGGGGATTTTGGAAATAGCCATGGCGATTTTTTTTATCCAGTTGGGTAACCAGCAATTGTTGTTAGAAGTATATATTAATTTTGAGCCTGTGGCACTGGTTCATGAATCAAAACTAACTAATCAAAGAACCAACTAAAAGACGCGGAAAGTTATTCGCTTTAGCATTCACACTAATACACCTAATGAAATTTTCATTGATCACAAACAGATTCCTTTACTTACCCTTTATAACGTATATCCGGTACAGAACGGTTCACCGATATCATATCCGATAAATAAGCGTTAAAACCATTCTCCAGCGACATTTTACGCTCCAATTCTCGCGTCGACTCATCGTTGTTGTAGGCACGTTTACCCTGCTCACCAAAGCCAACACGTTTCAAATCACGTTCCATGGCAGTGTAATCATGCCAATCTTTTTTTGTGTGATTGGGTGGCAGTATTTGTTGCTGTTGTGGTTGTTGCTGCTGTTGGGCTTCTTCTTGTTCTTCTTCTGGTTGCTCATGTCCTCGCTCCTCCTCCAAAAGTTCGTTGTTAGCTTCCTCATCGTCTGGGTCAAGGTTATCCTCTTTAATTTTTGGTTGCTCTACCGGTGCAACGATTGGCGGCGCCGGTGGTCTCGCTTGTTCCCTTTTGAATTCAGGTGCCTGTACTACAGGCTGTTCATCGCCGGATATAGGATTGTCCCGATCATGTTTACCCTGGGATTGTTGCACAAATGGCACCGCGTTTGGCCTCTGCTGATGCGTAGGTCTGTTTGTATATGGACTGGCAGATAAATAGCCGGTGATTAGGATAAATAATGTGCCAGCAATAATTAGCAAGCAGGCAGTTTTAAACAGCCATTTAATATTTGGTCGTCTCATTTTATGGTTTTATGGCGTTCTTGAAACCTTTCTATCGTTTCATGAAGACTGCGAGGTTTGGCGTATGCGGAGGTTGCCTTGTATTGTTGACAGAAATATATTTTTGTGATAAAAATTTTATTCTGATTTCCAAAATGCGTTCACTGTTGAGTACCACACACAGCAGAAGGCAATGGAATGATTTCTGAGTCTTCAAGTGAAAACGAAAAAAGTACTGAAATTGAAGAGAGAAAGAAAAATACATGTTAGAAATGAACGCATACACTTGCAAACTGATAAAACTCTAAAGTCATGCTGATATACCCACGGGCGCGCTCGCTTTGGTGTCAAACAAAATGTATGGGCACTCAGTGTGAACGCTCTGCCCGACTACCAAAACTTGTCTTTTACAAATTGAATTGAAATCTAGAGTAACTTGTTGCAGGAAAAAAGAAACGATATGATATGACTCTTATGGAGAAAATACAGTTGCGGTTATTTCGAAGATATATTTAATTACTAAACTACGCATGCATACACATATGATATGTGCAGCAATTCATCATTATTAAATAATGTTAGACTGATTTATAAATTAAATTTGGCAAATCTTTGAAATGGTAATTCAGAAAATATTAAGTGAATACCACTATACTATAAATCATTCTAGATGTGTTGTACGAGTATGATTTTGTATGGTAAAAAGGAATTGACACAGATAGTGTTTACGTGCACAAGTTTTCCTTACCCTGATAGTTGTAAGTTTTAATTTTTAAGTACACGCCCAGCACGGTTAAGAAAAGAGCTTTCACTCCACCATTCTAGCAGTGTAATAAAGCGATCTTCAAACTCTCGCCCAAGTATCAGTACTCATTCTACATTCGATATACCTAGTCCTGCCATATGTTCTGTTACAAATATAAAACGCGATAAAAAAAAAAACCAGTATTCATATTGTATTCAAAATTATTTCATTTATTAGAAGACAATATTGGCTATTAAAAAAAAATGGATTCACTCGAAATGGCCGCCTTTTGCTTTAACACAAGCTTTCAAACGGTGTGGCCATTGGGCTATAGCCGCACGTACGATTTCCATGGAGATCGAGGACGCTGCTCCACTTTTTGGCCTGTCTTCTACTCCAGACAATTTGCCGAAGCGAGCAATAGCACGATAAACGAACATTCTTGATATTCCGAGTGGTTTTAGCAACTCGAAAATTTGGCCAGCACTCTTTCCGCACTTATGCAACGCTATTACGCCGACTCGATTCTCTTTAACGCCCCACTCCATGTTAATAGATTGCAAACTGAAACCACACTGACTAGTATTCTTCACTAATCAGTGCATGTGTTCTGAAAAAAAAAAGTTAACGGTTCTATTCCCGCAAGAAGTTTTGAACGATAAGCGCTGGAAATTGTGTAACAGAACATATGGCAGGACTATGTATAAACTACTTATTTGAACGTTTGAAGTCCCTGCTTGGTAAAATAATCTCCATTTTGTAAACCCCAGAAATAAAAGGTAAAACCTTGCCAATAAATGAAAATCACATTGGATTATACAATCTTTAACCCCCCGTTTTTCTCATTCTCTTTCATATGAAATAAAAACACTGTCCGATCAACCCCCCGTATTAACAGATACGATGAACCGATTTAAATCAAATGTGCAACGTTGGTTCGACAACTTGTTGCCATTTTGAGGTTAATTCCACTATGCCTCTCTCATAAAAACCCTTGTCTCCATTAGCAAAAAACGGTATTTCTCACTAGCAAAATCATTGTCTAAAGACCGGAACAGGTGGTAATTACTTGGTACCTGATTTGGATTATAAGGTTCATGCAAAAGAACCCCATAACGGAGGTTGGCGTTGTCCTGATGGAACACAATTCGTCTTCTATTGGTCAAAGCTAGTCACATCTGGATGATTGCTTCCTTCAAACGGACCAATTGTTGACAGTACAAGTCAGAAGCAGCTCCTTGCTAACCCCACCAAACAAACAGCAAACCCTTAACGACCGTCAATCCTGGCATGACCAACATAAGTGATGTATTTTTCGTTAATTCTTCAAAAATGAATTGATTTTTTTGCGATTCACCATCAATTCGTAATTAGAAATTCAGTTCATGAGGTCTTTGTACGTTAACTCGTGTGGCATCCTTACATCGAACTTCCTCAAGCACAACCATTTTTTCTACAATGATTGATTTCTGGACAATCGAAACAGTGTTCACATGATAGTCGAACTTGACGATTTCCATTATTAAATAGACATTTTTGGCAATTAACCTTCCAGAGCGTAATGCATCTGTGACATTAAAATTACCAGAACGGATTCGACGAAACTAAAATTGTATGTGATTGACTACTACAGTATCAGGATCATAAACACATTGCCTTCATCGAAGAAAAACTGTAAAATATGACATATTTTCTCTTTACTGGTTTCCATCTTTATCGCGCTCAACCGATACTAAGGCAAGCAACCCCAAAACTGTCAGAGCAGTTTTTTTGAGTAGGGAGTCTTGTCTTTCTAGCGCCATCTAGTGTAACTCGACTCGCAATTGTACAACGCGAGATGTAGATACGAGTATAATGGATTTATTTTTACTATACTTTATATTAAAATTGGCTGTGTATTTATGTGTAATTTTTTGTTTAATTAAAATGTAGGTTATTGAATAAAGTTCTTATTTAGCGGAAAATCTTAGGAAATTTGGAAATTTTTCCTGATTTCTCGGGAATTACGGCGAATATTGTGCTAAGAAAGATTAATTATTAATATATAAATAATAAAATAATAAATACTTCAAATCAATCGATCACTTTCAAGGCGTGTACATAATAGCAAAGTAAACAGTTTTAACAAATTAATAACAAAAACCAGTTAGAGGAAGACAACGTAGAGTCATAGGATTTGTAGAATTTAATTTAATAAAATCCGAATACGTCTCGGTTGTGCAAATGCCTAGGTGACTGCTTACTGTCAACGGAATTTTATTTTAAAGATTTTGTATTACTGTTATCTCAAATTGGTTTTAGATTTATATTATAAGAGAGGCCGAAACGACACGAAACATTCAGTAAAGTATAGCCTATTTCAAAATATAATCCAGTACTATAAAATAAACTAGTAGCTAAAGTTGTTCGAAGTAATGTATAACTAAAAGTACATTATAATTATAATTATAATGTCTTATGCAGAGACCACCTTCACGAAAAGTTATTTTTGATTTGGTTAAAATTTTGCAAAGTTTTTGAAAAGTATTAGTTGCGCAACTAAATTCTCGTTGTTTGTTTTTTATAAAAATTCAACTTTATTATGAAAACATGTTTACAGATGATTCATTGAAAGTACTGTCCATCGCTAGCTACTACTTTTTCTCATTTTTCTGGCAAAGTTCCAATTCCGTCACGGTAAAATTGTCCATCTTTTGAGGCTATCCAAAAATGTAGCCATTCCTTGATGGAACTGCTGGTCATCCAGATCGTGTGCCATCCAGCGGAACAAGTGATAATCGGACGACGCAATATCTGAAGAGTATGGCGAATGGAGCAAGACTTCGCATTTCAGCGTAGGCAGGTAAGTTTTAACGGGCTTGGCCACGTTGTCATGCTGAAGAATCACTTTTCGCGCCTCTCCGCGTGTTGTGGCCGTTTCTCGCGCAAAGCTCGGCTCAATCGCATTACTTGAAGTCGAAATCGACCCCAGTGATGGTTTCGCTTGGTGTCAACAGCCCGTAATAAATAACACCGACCTGGTCTCACCAAATACAGAGCATAATCTTTGCAGCGTGAATATTCGGCCGAGGCGACGACGTAAAAGCATGACCGGGCAGCCCCCATGACTTTCTTTTCTTTGGATTGCTATAATACATCCATTTTCCATCAACCGTTACAATACGATGAAGAACCTCCTTCGTTTTTTGTCGCTGAAGTAGCTGTTCACAGGCGAAAAAACGACGCTCAACGTCCCTTGGCTTCAGCTCATAAGGAATTTTTTCTTGAATGTGCTTTTGAATCATTCCTAGCGCACGCAATCGCTTGGAAATGGTTTAGCGGGTAACTCCTAATACTGAAGCAAGCTTTACCTACGTTTAACATGGATCCCCATCAAGCAATGCCCTCAATTCAGTGTCTTCGAAGGTTTTTCATCTCCCATTAAACGGACGGTCGTCAACATTACAGCAACGGAATCAATCTCGGCACGTTGTTTCACTTAAAGCAACATCTCCGTAAACGTCTTGAAGCTCTCGATGAGCTTCCGCCGCCGTTTTCTTCGATTAAAAGAAGAAAATCAATACTTCCCGAATATGACGATCATTTGGCACAAAATCATACCTGTTCACACAACCAAAAAGAATATGACGTCAAAAGAAAATCACTATTGTGTCGAGGCGGTATGTTTACCATATCGCACCCTAAATACAAAAGGGGCACAACTCAAAATTCTCTATTATTCAGTAGAGGCAAAAAACCGTGATCGTGCAGAAGCAACACACTTGACATAAAAATAGACATAACGGCATTTTTCCAGTTAAAGAAGATAGTGATGAGACGGAAATTTTTATAGCAGTTAGAGATGTGTAATGTGAATCAGTTTATGGGAAAAAGTTGATTTTGACAATTTTTGAGTTGTGCCCCTTTTGTATTTAGGGTTCGATATATCTAACTTTGGGTCATGACGTTTAGGTTATGTCAGAATCGACTGGCACTTACAACTGGCGCCATCTGTTGCGCAGTTAATACGAGTATACCGAAAAGTTCGATTATAATTTGTATTTGAAACAAAAGTTCCCTTTTTACTTTCTTATCTAAAATGTGACTAGAAAGCTACATACTCGTATATCATTTGTATATCTCTACCGAACCGCAACGGAATAAACTTTTTGATTCCATGACCCGAAATGAATGTAAAGTTTTAAATTGTTTCGTCTTTCAATCTCATTCATATTAAATTTTTCTCTTCGTGTTACGAGCAAACTATTCAGCGTAATATTCTCCCCTACAATAAAAACGAATTAAAGAACTTAAAATTTACTTGTGTTTAACTTTTTCTCTACCCCACGTTTAAACAATTAAATACTCTTTCCCGCGCTACCACTTTACGGGGACTGGCTGGCTAACTGGCTAACATGAAATTTGAACAATAGGTTTCTAATACGACATGAATGAATTCTAAGAAGGCATTTTCGGAAATTTTTAAACGGTGGAAGCCAGAAGTATGAAAGTTCGCCTACCAACGTAAGCGGACAGGGAAGCGAAAGTTTATAAAAACTCGTAAATTTGAGAGACAAAACGTGAAAGACGGCGGACAAAAATGAGGCCATTATCTAGAAGAATGAATACTAAAATTAAAGCCTACATTCATACCATTACAGCATAGGCGCGTAATGAAAACTGATTTGTTGAAACTCCTACATTTAAGGGGCAAAACAGTGAATAAAGGAGATACAAATTATACCAAAGAGGGATATAAATGCATCTACCAGCTATAGCTATATCGTAAAATTGTATAATATTCGGAACTAATAACTAAACTAATAAAATATAATTTTTATGTCCGCGCACATTCACTTATTTCCCTTAGTAAGGAGACCTACATCAAATAGATTTTTTCAAATGCCTAAGAAAATTATAAAGCCAAAACAATAAATTAGCGGTGGCAAGCAACAAAAACTGATTTTTCGCAGTCTCTGACAAATAGTGATTTTTCGAAACCTCTGTTAGGGGTGGTAAAATAGTGGAGAAAGACGATGATGAAACCAGATGGATGGTACTGAAATCAGTGGTATTTGTTAATATGGGGTTATCCACTTTTGGTTTTCAAATAAAGTTAAATAAAACACACATAGAGCTATGATTTCGATGAAACTTTTATTTCATTATATTGCTTAGACCTTGCCATTATGTACGGAATACAATGTCTTTTAAAGGAACACCTTTGGATTGGTTGCACTAGCGCATCCTTTTGATGTAGTTTTCGAAAGAAACATGGCCCAATGATACCTCCAGACTATGATGCACACCAAACAGTTAATTTTGCAACGGATGCAACGGCTTTTCCATAAACACCTCTGTGTTTCCAGAGCCCCATATGCAACAATTTTGCATGTTGACGTAACCACAAAATGAGAAATGAGCTTCATCGCTGAATAAAATTTTATTCGTTTGAATCGTGAACTTTTGTAGTAAGTTTTAACTATTTTTACACGTTCCTCGATTGTTAAACGATCCATATTCATAAATGGCAAACCTATAAATACCTAAATAACATTTCAGATGGCAGGTATTTAACACCCGACTGCCGGTTTTGAAACCACTAAATGTATAACCCTATATATCGGAGTACGCTGGCATTACGGATTGAAATAGGCAAGTAAGGGCCAGACATGATACAATCGTCTAGAAGAATTGGATGCAGCTAGAATCGAGAAATTTAAGTGTCTACAAGTTTTTTTATTTTTAAGTGCAATGCAGAAAATAGGGGGGACAAAAGTGGACCCAGTATTTACAACAAATTTCTGAAACAAAAGCCCTAAAATGAGGGCAGCAGTACTCACAAGAAAATAATACAAATAGTATATCTGCCTGAAACAAATAGTTGAAGATAGTCATCAAATTTAAATTGTAGAGTCGTCTATGAAAGTACGCACGACGCAGAAATATTGAAATTCACCGTAAAAGGGTCGAAAGTTGCGTCGTCGCCTAAAAATAGTTTCAGTTGAAATATGTAAGATTAAAAAAATATTCATATTACGACGCAGTCGCGTAAAGGAAAGTAATATTAAGAAATTCATACGGAAGCTAAAATTATGAAATTCGAAATGCGCATTTCGTCAAAAAAAAAAACAAAAATTGCGCGATTAGAAACGATTTTTGTAAATTCAATTTTTCATAAGGGAGAAAATATAGTCTAGAGCAGACGGATGAATCCAAACTGACCAAACTTTTCTCTTACAGTTTATATGCGCTACAAACAAGAGTTGGCCGAAATTTGCATTTTCAGGGCAAAGCCATAGATGGGAGGGACAGATAGGATGCGATCATTCAGACCAAAGTGTAGTGACTTCAGAATTGTAAATATTTGTAAGACATCTCTTCTTCACGACCTAAGTAAATTCCAGGGGAACCATGCTCTCAATTATATTTTTCATTTAAGAGTTAAGATTACTCGTACGAATAGCAAGCACATGTCAGTAATGGTTATTATACGTCAGGCTCTCGGCAAGCTAAATATTTTGATCAATTTTCAATAGAAAATTTCTAAATGAAACCTAATTTTCAATAATCAAAATCATAGTTTCGATTTAAATATCAGAATTAGAATCGAATTTGTACATGGCAGTACCCAAAACTGCATCCCATTTTCGCCGTCTATACGGTCCACAGTGAGCTTTGAATTTGAACGCCACACAGTTTAACTATATTTTCACCATCGACTTTAGACTGAATATTTAGTAACTAACGTAACTGAATATTTAGTAAGAATTTAGAACGCACGCTTTTTCCATAGATAACAAAGTAACTGATTATACTGGGGAACAGAGTTGTTGGAATACAGGATTATATTCATTTCTGGAACAAAGATGTCACAAAAATTTTTAATTTATCTAGATTAGAAATCCTGACGCAAAATTCGCCAGTATAATCCTGTGAAAATTCGTGTTCATGTGCACGGCGATCAATCGACTGCCTCGGTTTCTCTTTCATACTTTCGCGAATAGCGGCGATGTTTTCGACGTAATCGTGCTAGTTGATTATTTACCGAACCGCCTGTCCGAAATTTTAGCCATTAACCATTAGAGAGAAGGCCGCGAAGAACCACCTCATCGTTTGTCGTAAAATGGGTGCAACAGGTGCAACACAGAGCAAGTAATATCTAGATAATAATATCTGAAATGGCAATCCGAATAAAAAAAGGAATTATGCCCCAATTTTGAATGAAATTAAAATTTTTTGCTAACAACCCTTTTCAGCTAACAATAATGTCTTTGAGGAATGTGACCTCTTTAATAAAATTTCAAGATATGTTAAAAAAAAATACGTCCAAATTCTTCTGCAGCACACCAAACCTTCCGCTATCCCACCATCTAACACCGGCTGGCAGAGAGCGACTGAAACGCATTTTATGTTCTCATCCATTTCATGTTTTTATGTATATCCTTACAAATGAATGGCAAAATGAATCAAGAGCAGATTTTATCCAAATTGAGTGGAATTTGCATCGCTTTGAACGTAGTTGGTGTGATTTGAGAACAGCAACGATATCGTGGATATCGATATCGGAAAAGTTTTTCCATCCAAATAATTCATCTGTAGAATTCTTGTCATGATTTAGCTGCATGAATTCTTGTGTGTGCACAACGTTTACACTAACCAACACTTATTTCGATAATAAAGTTTGGCATGATGGTTTGAACTATGATGTTGGAAACGTACAGACCAATTATTTTTCTATGAAAAGAAAGTTGAGGTAAGTAAGATGAGTAAGATGATCCCTCTCTCCTCGCTACTCTCTTTACACTATAACTCCATAATTTTATATATTACTACTACTATTACTATTACTATTTTTACTTTTACTATTTTTGCAGATTATAGCAAGTTCATAAATAATGTATGAATATTATTACATACGCTAAGCTATTAAAGTTCGATGTTGGAAAAGAGAGCGAGAGTTGACAAAATTACGATCTTGAGTGAACATTGAAAGCAAGTAATTTTCACTCCAGAGAAAAATAATTATTCTGTTTCCGTTTCCGTCATATTTGATTTGAATAACAAAAAAAAAAAAAAAAAGATTTGACATACGCCAAAACAACATGGCCGCCACAAACTCTCAACATCGACCAGTC
>JAHXMU010000570.1:2671156-2748135 GCA_019455685.1 Philornis downsi
TTTTTTAAAAACATGGGTCCGTCGAATATGGGCAACCCTGTATAGGTGCAAACGTAAATAATTGTTCAATAAGTGAAGAAACTAAAAAGTATTTGTCATTAATGTCAGCCGCAGAAAATATGGTAAAAGAGTCAAAATCCATTAAATACATAAAAATACCCTCCCAATCAATTCTATTGAAATCACGGTACTCCACAAATTCATCCAAAAACTCTACAACTCTACATCAAAAGAAGCAAAAACAAGAGCATGATGTGAAATGGAAGGACATATCGCTTGACTAGAGAAATGTGTCATAGAAGAATCACTCACTAACATGAAGTCAATTAAGGAAGTAGTACCGTAGGTAATATTATAATGCCTAGGTTTAGAATTACGTAGTACTGATAAATTAACGTAGTACAAACAGAACGAATTAGATAAGACCTCGATATATTAAACATGTTAACTTAAAATCGCCAACAACTATAATATTTGCGTAATTTAAGAAAAGGTCATAATTAAGTTCTTCGCAGGCTAAAACATTACCCACTGGAGGCAGGTAAACCACACCAAAAAGAATCTTCGCTTCACCAGAAAATAGTTCCAGAAACAATGACTCGCACTGCCCTAAAACTGAAATGTGAAATACAATATTGTGTTTAAGCTTACTTGATATATAAATGCCAACACCACCTCCTCTGGTGCCAACGCGATCATTTCTATAAAATGTATATCCTGGGATATCAACTGCTCGATTAGAAATATTCGATTTCAGCCACGTCTCAGATATACCAACAACATGGAGCAAAGAACCAAGTAAAATGGATTTTAATTCATCAAAGCTATTGTTAGTTGCAGAAGGTCTTATGTTCTGACAATTGAGATGTACAACATTTAGCTTATCTGTACATGAGTTCAAAGCTGAATTTATATAAGCATTGTTACTAGTAACAGCACCATGATTCAAGTCAAAAGACATCAAAGTTGAAAAAAGTAACTACAACGGGGAACCAAAATATGCTAAATAATTGTTGACAAAATGCACAATTCATAAAAAAAAACATTATAAATTCATTAATTACAGCTGTTTAAAAGCAAAAGATTGAGATCAAACACTGTTTACAAAATCAAGGTAAATTAAGTTAAGTAATTCAAAGAGTTAACAAAATGAAGTCTCGTAGAAGGTGAGATAATAATAATAATTTTAAACAATTAAGTAAAAACGCCATCATGTACATCAAGCATAGAGGCACATTCCTTAGCGTCACGAACAACTAATCTGTCATCTGGAAGCGTCAACTTAGCACAGAGTTAATCGGAATTAATAACTTTAAATTTTGTAACAATTCGTTGACGTAGAAGTTTTCTACGTAAGACATTTAGCTTGGCACCAGCTGGAGAAAGGTGGTCATTGAGATATACCCTAGTAGTTAAATCCGGACCAATACTTTTAAGAACATCACATACTCTCAACGAACGGTTTTTGAAGTACTGCTTCATAATAGCATCTCGGACATAAACATTATTAAGTTTCACCAGCACACGTTTTTGTTTATACATGTAATGAACATGATTGATGTCATGAGCAGGTACCTCCACTTTATAAAACTGACACAGAGCTTTAATTACAGATAGCAAATCATCCATCCCCATTGGAAAGCCGCTAATAGCATTGTCTGCACGATTTAGACTACGATGCAAGGCATTATTCTCTGACTTCGAGGCTAAAATTTCAGAGGTTGTTGTTGAATCAATCCGGTTTATACGTTTGTTGCATTCCATTATGTCAGTCTTCATTTCACTCAGGCAAGATTTCATTTCCGATTTAATTTCTGCCAAAGAAGTTCTAATGGCATCTCGCTCGGCATAACTGCTTGTTATAAACGAATCAAATTTTCTATTCAGTTCGCGAATTTCATCTTCTCTCTGTTATTTAGGTTGGATTCACAAGAAGCACAAATGAACGCACTCGACTTAATATTTTTCATTGCCAGCAAATCCTTATCCGATACATTAGCACAAGTGGAGAACATAATCATTGAACATTGGGAACATAATCTGCAAAGAACACAGCCGTGTGTTTTATTAATCGATTCATTACATGATCCACATTTAGTTGATTTCACATTCGGCATATTGATGATTACAATTTGAAGAAAGTACAAAAAAGAAGGTCAATCACTGTTGTAAATACAGCTACCAAAGTACCGCAGCACAAGCAATACGCTAACCGCATACAAGTTTTTAGTTAAATAAATTTCTCGATATATTTTGGATGAACTTCAATAAATCCGTAAGCCTTTCAAATTGCTTAATAGCTTTTGATAACAATTTTGCTTGTAAACAGTTGTTAGATAAAGAAAAAGACGATATAATGAACAGCTAATGTATGTTCTCGTCTACTCAGGCATAGAGTTGCCAAATTTTTTACATTATTTTTGATTTCGAATCGGTATCTGTCATGACATTTTCACAGTATGTTGTCGCCAGAAAAAAATCTTGTTTCACATAAAGTCTTAGTCCAAGCAATTTGGATGTGATGAATTTTTAAACATAGGAGTATAAAGATGACATTTCATGCGTGTGCTATTGATACAAGAAGAAAACATATCTGAGCAAAAGTTATGCAATGCCACGCCTCTTTTCAGAAACCTGTTATAGCTGCAAACGTAACTGAATGATTGGCCTGCGAATTTAACAATAGAACTAACAGCACATTACTATATTAGCTTAGCACTGAGTGGGCATACCTTATGGGCAATTTGAGATATAAAATTTGGTATATAAGTTATTGGTAGAGGAAAAAATATGTGTTAGCAAAAATTTGCTGTGACACGACCCACAGCATTACTATCAACCAGGAAATTCACATACAAAAATATGCGAGCTTATATAGGGTTATCCGTCACCTGTTAAATAACTGCCATTTACGAATATGGATCGCTTAACAACCGAAGAATGCGTAAAAATAGTTAAAACTTACTACAAAAGTGATGATTCAGCCCCCGTTTAAATCTATCAAAGTTGTCTTCAGTGATGAAGCTCATTTCTCATTCGGTGGTTACATCTACAAGCAAAATTTTCGCATATGGGGAACGGAGAACTCAGAAGTGATTGTGGAAAAACCTTAGCATCCGGAAGAATTAACTGTTTGGTGCGCATTATGGTGTGGAGGTGTCATTGGGTCGTATATTTTCGAAAACTACCTCAAAAGGATCCACTGCAGCAAAATTCAGAATAAGTAAGACAAATATTATGTGTACTTAAAGAATTTTATTTAGAATTTTCTTTATAGGAAGAAGAATAAGATTACATTTGTGAGCTGTGGAGTAAGAAATAAAGTTGTTAAAAGGCAAGTAATACACTTAACATTTGCGCGGGAAAACAACATGTGCACCCAGTGTATAATGCGCAGACCAAACGCACACTTTTCTTGCATGTGTTGTCTTTTCTGAGATTTTTCCAACAGAAAGTAATCTCTGCAGATAATTCACATGTCTGTATGCACCAAACTTTTCCACAAAATAGAACAGTGTCTTTGTAAACAATTAAAGTATAAATTGATCAGTACTCGCCACTATCTTTCATAGCATAATCGTGGGTTCAATCCCCGATACAGCCACCTTTCATTATTTGTGTCTGACGAACACTTCGCTAGCAACAGTGTGCACTCGGAACTCATGCTAGAGGATAAATAAATAACGTTATCTGAGCGTTATGCGGCTTTAGAGAGAACAAAATTGCCCAAAAAGGCCAAATTTATAGAAAGAAACCTCATTGGGTTTTCGCCACGATAACAAGGTTCATTATCGTGAACGAATTCCTAGCTCAAAACCTAAAAAACATCATCGAACAACCGCCGCATCCACCTAATATAGCTTAAATTGACTTTTCCTGTTTTCATTTCGAGGCCTCACTAAAGTGCATTCCAGAAAATGCGTATAGAAAATGTTTCAACGTTTGAATCATTCGTTTCCGAAACGGCATACTTTGTAAGCGATACAATATATGTGAATGAATAATAAATACTTTCGTGTTTTATTAGCCAATTCATGGTACTTTTATTAAAGTATGTGTATACAATAATATCATCTGCAATTGAGATTAAATTAGATCTAATTAAATACGACTAGAATGTTAATAACACCTTCTTTCAGATCCAAATGTATATACTCTTTTTTGCAAGAGATGTTTGCATTTCTTTCAAAAAGTGCTATCGTTTAATTGTCCAAAGGTAGAGAGAATGAATCCAAAGACTTGTATTATTTGCTATGCCGAGAACCAGGCCCAACTAATACTTTAATTTCGAAGTATTGGGGGCGAAGAAGAAGAGAATGGCATTTCGCCCACAAATAGCAATCCAACCGAGTAGAGTTAGAAAAATCACCCAAATCTGAGAACATTTTTTTTTATCCAGATAGCGATTTCAAACCCCTCTGACAACCCCCAGTGAGAGAGAGGCGAATTCTCTAGATTCTCTCTTATTCTATGGTTCAATGATTTTTCGCAAAAGAATAATGCCCCTGTTTACTTTATTTTACATTTTAATAAAATGAAATTTATATTTTATTGCGTTTTGGTTTTTACCCACAAAGATTCAATTCTAATTTAATTACCATTTATTTTGGCACTATTAATTTTTTTTATAACTTTAGTCATGTGAATATAATAAAAGTTCATTTAAAAGAATACGAGGTGTTTACTTTATTTTGACGCTCACAGTATATTTGTTGTTTTTCAGTTGGAAAACATCACTCATGGTGTAAAGAAACATTTGTGCTGAAAAAAATTGAGACTTGTTTGGAATCGGATTAGTATATTTAAAAAAAAAACATTTTTCATATGAAGGATCTTAGTACGGGGTTTTCGATTTGTGGGGTGCCTTTTTTGGTCGTGACATTCAAATACAATGTCAGCGGCATCTTTCGCATTATGGACGGCTCAGGTGTACGACGTCCCAAAACATGCATCCGTTGAAATTCGAAGCAATGATTTTCAGCACAATATAGCCAATACATTCTAAGCTTCAACCCATTCCCTCTCAGACATGACGACATTCAGAATGCTGTACACGAAACAGAAAAAATGATCGTTTACAACAAATCGTTAAAGTGAAGAATAAATCGCATAACTGAGGAAGATGACTTTCATATTAAATCAACAAATATTCAGCCACCTGAATAATAGCAACATACCAACAAACATTAACCGTGCATAATAAACGAAATCACATGAGAACATCAGCGGAAAGAAGAGTATCGGGGGGGCATTTAAAGTAGGTTAACTCAACACTAATACGACGACTGGGCTTTACTGCATGAAGCATCTGATGAGTACGCAGATGAAATGGGTGTCATCAAATAATTTGGTAGCGACGATTTGGAATACGGTATATTCCTAAAAAAAGCGGTCATAAAGGTGGAACGGCTTGTTTCAAGCTACCTTTAGCTTTAATAACATCAACAAGGAAAAACCGAACATTAAGTGATTCTTAACAAAAAGAAACATAAACACGATAGCTCATAAAAACTGGTTGCTTTCATACCTTTATCGCCGACAGTCCCGAAAATTCATATGTTTTACAATCATTCCACTCCGCAAAAATACAATTTTGTTAATCACACAAAAAAACACAGTTTATCGCTGACTGTTTCCAAATATAATACGAGGAAATACAAATTGATAAGACAGACACTGGCAGGTACGAAGATTTCATGAAAGTCATTTACACGTCTATAAATCTTACCTAGAACTTTTCTGTCTTCTTTTCTTGTTTAGTTTTTTGTTGATGTAAAATATGCGTGTTTCTTCGCCAATGCTCAACAAATGGACCCACAATGATTATTTCTTTATATCGCGTTTTTTCTAAATTTTTTAAGTTCTTAACATTTTTGCTTTGTGTTTAACGAAATTAGTGCACAACCGAATTTCTCTGTTTAGCTGCTTGGAGCAAAAAACACTTCAATGGCGACCCACATTAATAACAAAAGAAAATCAGTCTTGACCGGTTGATTGTTATGTTGACACTAACTAAACTGTGGTGAATTCAAGTATCTCACTAAATGTGGTGAAAGTGACGTAGATGATATGTTAAATACAACACTGCCTTTAATATTAACATTGCCATAATATTGATTATGGTGGATTCTCACACATTCAGGGTATGAAGCTTGGTGCTGAACTTTGCCGCCGCCAATCAATCGTCTTTGCAAACTCCAAGTCTACTGTGAAAAACCGGCATCTTGCTGTCGCCGACCTATTTTGGGAGCATCTCAACGCCCCCGGTTTTATCAGCTAAAATCGACTAGAAATAACCTCGAGTTTATCAGCTGAAATACCTTGAAATAAACCGAATATACGATTGTACTTGCTTACATTTATAAAAGTATCTTCATCGGCACTTTTTATAGGCTCTTACATACATATATCATGTTGAAAGATGCTTCTCATATACACATACACATCTTAAACGTACTTCACGTTTGGAAACCTGTATTCGTAGAAACTTTACGAGTTTTTATATAGAAATGTGTATTCATAGGAACTATTGAGAAAACCGTCTTCATACAAACTTTTCTTATAAATAATTGTTGTTGTAGTAGAGTGTCTTCATAAGCATCTTACATACAAAACAGCGTTTTCATATAAACTTCTCGTTTGGAGCACCATATTTTCATAAACAAACATGTTTTCAAAGTATTACATAGAATACGATTTCAAATTGCTGAAAGAAAATAGTGATACAGTTGGATTTTTTTAAATACAACAGAAAATATCGTCAATCCCTAATATATCATCAGCTTCAAGTTCAGTTCATCAAAATACACATACTGTCAAAACAATAAGTACACCCTATTTAAAGGTTCGTAGACGAAAATTTAAATTTAAAAGAAAAAACAAATACTAATTTCTTTTGTTATAACATTAGAAATAAAATAAATACTAAAACAACAACAAGAAACAACTTTTATTTTCAATTATTTTGTTGATTCTTTTTGGCATGCTAGCAATAAGCTTCTTCCAGGTTTCTACTGGTATTTCATGCCAAGTTTTTTTTTTAACAAAATTCCATAACTGATCCTTATTTTTAAGAACCCCCTTTCCAATTCTTTGTTTCAACTCTCCCCAAAGATTTCCGATTGGATTTAAGTCCGGAGATTGACTTGGCCAGTCAAGAACAACATTATTATATTGGAACCAATCCTTTACCAACTTACAAGTATGCTTTGGATCGTTATCCTGCTGGAATGTCCATCTAATAGGCATACTTTCCACAGCATAGTTCAACATCGTATTTTCCAAGACATTTTTGTAGTGGAATCAGGTCATAGCGCCGATAATTCGATGTATCGGACGGACACCATACCGCGAGAAACAACCCCAGACCATAATATTGCCGCCCCCGTGCTTGACCATCTTCTTTGTAAAGCGAACATGAAATTCCTTACTCTTAGGGCGTCGAACATTCCGGGCACAGTTAATTTTTGTTTCATCGCGTCTCCTCCGGACCAATTGGAATGACTTCTTGCAAACGCCAATCTAGCCTTTATATTTTTTGTCTAAGCAAAGGAACTCCTCCGGCTTTCCGACCTGATAAATTTCTGCTGAAATCGCTCTTGAAGATACAAACGGGTCCTTCAGTTTTTTTTTGTTTTTTTTTTTGTTTTGTTCTCTTGTTTTTGAAGTTTTTTTTCTATTGAACAAAGACTTTGTGTAAATAACTTTATTGTCTGCGAGATTTGAGTGAATCGAAATTGAAGAAAGCTTCAAATTACTTAGTCATCAGCAGCCTGTTCAACCCTTAAAGGCCGATGTAAGTTATGTTAAATAGAAATAAAGCTATTCAAAAATGTACCAAATATTAGTATATTTATGCATTTAATGATAATTTCAGCAATTCAGCAATAACCAATTCAATTATTGACACACCTGCCAAATTATTTAAAAAATGTTTTTTTGATTAATTTTCATCCATGATTATTGAAGAAGGGTTCGTACTATTTGATCACAAGGAAAACTAATTTTTGTCGACTGGGGACAAAGTCCAGTCTGATCGTTAGTGTTGGCGTCCTCACGGAAATGCACTTTCATGTTCAATCCTTATTTAAAATCTGGACTGAGTCAAAATTTTTTCAATTTTTCAAATCTAGAAACATGATATTTGCAATCGTAAACGAATACAACTTTTTGTTAATAGAAACATGTAGTAGTCTACGTATATTACAACAATTTTCCAAAAGTTTTTTTTAATAGAGAGAGATATTGAGCGCTAAATTAATGGAAGATATAGGAAACAAGCCCAGGAGTACAACGGGTTAAACTCTGGAAATATAATGCCTATATAAAATAAAGTTAAAAAATTGCTCAGGCCTTGTCTGGTCTAAGTTAATTCTTTTCATTTAAAAATAATTTGTTTCATGTTTCGAACGAATCTCCTGTTGAGTTCATATTTACATCAAAAATGCATTTCCAAACAGTGATGTTTTATGACTATTAACGTTAGTTTTAGTTTCGCTTTCATACTTTATTTCGATATCTTTATTTTATTAACGATTAAACTTTTCAAAAAGAAAACCGATAAAAGGTGTTTTTGTCCTAGTTACTGTTTTATGCCAAGCATTTTAATGACATTCTCTTTGTATTTTGTTAAATTGTATTCATTTTCACCCTCATTAATTAGTCGTTCTACGCTTGCTATAAAATCAGCGCTGGCTCCACGTTTTTCTTCACCTTCCGCTTTACCCCAATTCAAAATTGCCTCAACCGATTCTTTGGACTTGTTGCGTTCATAACTATAATATTCCATATCGGCTTCTGATTTGGTTGCCTCCCACGGTTCCGTAACAAATGATTCGTGGTAACAGGCGGTTAGTGAATACATAGCGTAATCATAGTTTTGCTTGCGCAATGGACAACGGTCGGCTACTATTGTGAGCACGTCTGTTTCATTGTTGTAACGCTCGCCAACTAAACGTAGAAATTTATCTTTGGCATGAGCATCAAATTGCAATTCAGACAATTTTAAACTTAATGTAACACGACGGGCCTCTGGATTGCGTATCGTTGGTAAAGCTTGACAATAATCGGTGCTTACGACGTCTATGGGAAAATGTCGCTTATATTTCTCTTCCGTCTCTAAACCTTTGGGCCATGGTGTACAGAATTTCTTTAGCGCTTCACATTGCTGTTTAATTGCCGGGGGCGTAAGATGCAAAAAATTGGGAATTTTCATAAGCTCAGCATTGGCATATTTCGAAGGAGGTGCCGCTCCCTTAAGAGTAAAACCCTGACGTAATGGCAATGGCACAGAAGCAGGATGAAAAGATCTCGGTGCCGGCCAAACTGCAGTCCAATCTTGGTCTGTGGCCATTTTTAAAGAACGAGGAGGCATCACCTGCGGCTTCTTGAATTCCCGCCTCTTCAATTGTTGTTTTTGTTGTGTGACACGTAAATTGAGTACACGAAACTCTGAAACAGTAATTGATAAATAGAAGATCTAGGTACAAATATAGCAAAGAGCATACTTTCATCGTCCACATCTGTCTCATTACTGGTGTGTGAGACCTGTGCACTCGAAAGACGTAACTGCTGGCGACCACCGGTGTTGCGTAAATTACGCTCAAATAGGCGAGTTATTAATGACATTATTTACTAGCAGTTCAATTTGCAAGGGTGTTTTAATTTAAAAAAACCTATTAAAAAATTCTCGAATTCTTTCCTGGATTTCCTTTCCTTCACTCACTCGTGGGCCATTACGAAAACATTACTTGAAGAATGTCAGATTTGCTGTCATTTGTTAACATCTGATTTATGTTGCTAACATATAATGTTATCAACGAGCGTATGTAACACAGAGTTGTTTAATTACGTGTGTAAAGCCGTATGCCATAGAATCTATGGCATAGATGCCAACTCCAAGTGCTAATACTAGTCAAAATTTTGTTGAAATATCGGATAAAATAATCAGTTTAAAATAGAAAATCGTTAAAGAATCATTAGTCACTGACTTCGAATTTTTGCATAAGTAAAAGTAATGATGCAAGAAAATTTAATATAAGAATAAAATATTGATACCAAGTATACTACAGACTCTAAAAATGTAATTTGAAAAAATTTCAATTGTACGACTAAGAAACCATTCATAAGAAGCTATTCATAAAAATGGGGTCGGTAAAGCAAACCAACGCTATTTTCAGCATTATAATTCTGAGCGTAAATTCGGACAAATTAATAATTTTTTATGTGAAACCATAAAAATTCGCCCAGGTTAGTTATCCAATCCGTTGTAATTTTTATAATTTTGACTTTTTATACCTGAAGTTTCGGATTTTTTTATTTCCGTGTTTCTTAAAATTAGAGTTAAGACTGAATTTTAGCTCGAAAAAGTACAATTTTTCTTAATAATAATATCCTTCAAAACCGCTGGTCTGCCGGTAGTGGCTGGCAAGGAAGTGTTATTTATTTATTATTGAAAGGTTTGCCATTTAAGAGTATGGATCGTTTAACAACTAAAGAATCCTTAAAAATAGTTAAAACTTATGAAAACGTGGTTATTTAAACATGGTCTTTCAGTCGAACAAAATTTTCTTCAGCGAACACTCATTTCTCACTTGATGGTTATGTCAACAAGTAGAAATGTCGCATATAAGGCTCGGAGAACCCAGAAGTGTTCGTGGAGAAGCCACTGCGTCCGGAGAAAGTGACTGTTTAAGGTGGGAATACACGACATGTATTTTACATATCGCATGTCACTTTTTTGACTCGTGTGTTTATCGTATGTCTGTCAAAATTATGAAAAAAACGCGGCGTTCAATTTTATGTGTCCAAACGTACATGTGTAAACCACATAGCATTGCCATTAACAGCTGATGTTGTTATGATACAAAAAACCATTTTTTTGTAAAAGCAATCATTAATACTTTTATTTATATTGTTAATAAATTACTTACTTTTGCGTTTTGTCTATTCATTTTAAATTATTTTTATTTTATTTATTTTTATTTTTTTTTTGTAGTCGAACACTTGACGCTTTGTTGTTTATAATAAAACAGCTGACGGCGATACGGTTTACATACAAAAATAGAGCACGCTCTATTTCAAAAATTGCCATGTGTATTGCATATGGCATGGTGCATATGGCATGTTTGACAGGGGCCACACGGCATGCATAATTTTTTGGTATGTAAAAATGACATGCGATATGTAAAATACATGTCGTGTATTCCCACCTTTAGTGATATTGTATTTCATGCAAAATGACATAATAAAATAACAGTTTCATTGCAGTCATACCTTTATGTGTGTTTTATTTAACTTTGCTTTTGAAACCGAAAAATGGATAACTCTATATATAAATGTTGAAATGGGTTGCCAGAAGTTTTTATAGACACTTTATATTTTCAGTTCCAAGATAATAAATTGAATTTTTTGTATATTGAAAATAAAAATATCCCTATGTAAATTTTGTGTAGTAGAAGAAATAGAGATTTGGGAGACCGTGAGAAACCACGGTGTTTAATGTACGCGATTCAAGCCCCAATATAATCGTCTGTTTAGTAATTTGCGTTAATATTTTTTAATTTTCTAAAAAAAATTGTCCTTTGCACAAATTCTATGAAGTCATTAGTGAATAAAATTTCTTGATTCAGAAAATATCAATGTTTTATTAATGGAGTCGTAAATTAGATAAATGTCAGTATATATGCGGCAAAGAATTACAAACAATTGTTAAGCCACAAAAGTCGCCATTTTGTTTTATTTTTCGGGACAAAATCGACAGTCGACAAAGTATCAAAATCGTCAAAATAATGAAAAATCACCAAAGTTGGCAGTCATGAAGATGGGTTCAATAGCTTTAAAAAGCACTCCAATGAACGATAGAGAGGGAGGTGGAAAACAAAACCATCTGTTTCAATAGAAGCACTGTAAACAATATTGGACACATCTTTCGGTAAATTAAATTATATTTTGGAATTTATGTCATTAACTGCATTTTTATGTGAACAGTAGCAAAATGTGTTAAATAATTCTAGAAACTTAAAGACATTGTGAAATCTAATCACTTGAGTTGGCTTTATAAGGTGGTCCTTGAAAAGTAAAAAATGTTTAATAACTTTAATTGATGGGATGCATGAGTTTTTCACTTTTCTATCCAAGTCCGGCGAGATGAGTGGATTACTGTCGATGCAGTGATTGTATATTAAATTTGTCCATCAATTAGATGACGAATACGGATCGAATTTGAAGAATAATTTAGTTTAAAATATTGACTAATCAAATAGTTCAACATTTGGATGAAGAACACCCTTGGGAAGCTAAAAGTTGATTCCTTTAACTAACACTCTTAGAAGGAACTCACATGTGCAGAAATAATTTCAATTCATTTATTAATCAACGCCCACTTTGGACTATAGGTTAATAGAAGTTTAACATGAGTTATATTGCTTAAATCTATTTTCTATCAAAAAACCCTAACCATACTGCACACCATTCCAACAAAAAAACAATAAAGTCATATAGCCGAATATTATAAACGTAGATTGTTAGTGAACAACGCAAGAAGGAAACAAATATTCAAACAAGCCAAAACGAATCTTAGTGCTCTCATGAAGAGTATATTATTGCATTAACTTTCGTTTAAAATTTGAAGGAGTAACTGAGAAATTCTTCAACTCAGCAGGCAGAGCATTCCACAATCGCGCTACTCAAACAACAAAGGATCTTTCCATAACAGAGCTGTGGAAAGATTCAATAAAAATTGGCGCATTTCTCCTGGAATGCAAAAAATGAAATAATCTTACGGTACAATACGGTTCACCAAATTTAGTGATACAGAAGAAAGTGTACAAGCATCTTAATTACAAATAATTTTCAAAAGTGCAGTCTAAGAAATATAATTCATACTGTGAATAATTATGCCTACCACCATCAACATACCTCAAAATTTTGTGCAAGCACATACGGAATCTAGAAATGTTGGTCCGACTTGTCACAGTATATAGTTCTAGGCCCTAAATGACGCAAGACATAAGTAACATATGACCCAGTTTATATTTTACATGAATTGTTAAAATACGTTTAAAGTATTATACATAGACGTTTTAAAATTGGATTTGTTTTTGAGCAGATACGACCAATGTGTACTTTGCATTAGATTAGATTTGGATTGGATTAGAGTCAATTTCAAATCCGGGACAAGGAATTGATAAAAATGAGTATACAACAGTATTTAGCACTACAATGTTTTGCTCAACAACATAGTCACGAAGGTCGAAGGAAAGAATTGTTTGGCCAAGGAACCGCCATCTCCAATTATCAAATATACTTGTATGTCTGTTCAAATCGAAATTTATAAAATATAAACACTTAGAATTTTAAGAATTATCAAATTACATAACCTCATAGATTCCAACGTGACTCCTAAAGAGTTATAAGACGACCCGTTATATTACGGTAATAAAAAGATACAAATGACTTCCCAACAAGGAAACGCAAGAGGCAATTGAAATAAATTAAACCTAATGTATCAAAGACAAAAGTAACGTTGGTCCTATTCTTGTTATTTAATGTTGTCTTACAATAGGGCGTCCTATGTTTAGGTGTCATCATCAATTATAGATAACTTTTTATTTGATTTCCATATAGACAAGTTTCACATGTGAACATGACTCTGTGACAGGTACACAATTCCGATTTTATAGTACTGCTCCATATTAAAAGAACATTACCAAATGGTTTGTTAGTGTCATATATAAACTATTACAATATATGCTGATTCATTAAACGGTAATGTGAACAAAATTCAATCATCTTTCAATCACGTTTCATACTATTGGTTCTGTCTTCCTCGATTTGTTAATATATTTACCTTTATGGTGCAATTTCTAGGTTGTACTTTTCCTAACTTTATTTTGTAGATCTATTCAAGTTTTCTATGATCTAAAGCGTCGCCTGCCGAGTTGTTGATGAGCGATACTTAACAATTGCCAATATCGCCTTCAGATAACAAGTTGCTCATCTTCATTATATCGACATTTTACAGTTCTCTTTCTAACAAAAGCAGTTCCATATTACATTTTTTATATTCAGACAAATAGTACTTTGTTAAATACTCACGCGAATTGAATGGTGCGATAAAAATCTAATATAAATTAGTTGCGATTTTATATCCATTTTAAAGTCAGAAGCGTTCTAAAAAGTATTTTCTGTTCCCCTGATTTTCTCAAAAAAAAAAAAAAAGAAAAAAAAAATATTTCAAAGCATATATGTATACAATATTATTTAATATTGGCAGTGTCGTCTTTTGATTTGCATTTAGTTTTGCACACAGATTTATTAATACAAGTTTTGTTTTTACCAAATGAACTTTTCTGTAAAAATTTTAATGAAAAAATATTATTTCCTATAGGAACGCTTTGCTTAACGATTCTTAGAGGAACGACAATTGTGTGTTCGATGGTTAGCATAGGTGACATTGTGCATTTTAACCACGGTGCAACTCCACAAACTCGGTGGATCTGGCTATTTTGCAGCCTTCATTAAAATTTTTCCACGATGCCAAAAAATGCGTATAATTACGTAAAAGAACCAACATAGTCGCGTACGTTGTTTGGTCGAAACTTCATCAGCGACGTGTTATTCATTAATGCCAATATCGTTTATATAAGGTGGCGCATAAGCAACTCAAAGATTCGATCAGTGAATTCATTTTTTGTTTAAGTCTTTTTTCCTCCCTTAACAGAATTAACTAAATAATACTTGCGAAATATATGGTGGAAAGGCTCAGCATAGAACAAAGAACCAAAGTTGTTCAATTTTACTTTGAAAGTCAGCATTCGATTATTCAGATCATATCGAAAGTTCTTTCATGTTCGAAATGCTCCTAGCGCTCCAACAATTTGGTTCGATTGATTGGGGCTGTCTGTGGTCTTCCGCGTGCTGGAAGACCTCGTGCAGTTCGAAATGAAGTGACCACTGCTCGAGTGCAAGCAAGTATTGAGGAAAACCCCGAAACTTCCACTAGACGACGTTCTCAATAGTTAGAGTTGTCTAGGCGGTCTTTGCAAAGAATTTTACATATGTTACGTCGTTTCCCATATAAGATGCAATTGGTTCACAAGTTAAATCCAAATGATGCACAAGAGCGCATTCAATATAGTCGCCGTTAACGTTACTTATGCGGCACCCGGCGACCCGGCGTGCATTGCATCGCTAAACATATAATACATAATACTCATAATACTCACATAATACTCAGAACCTGGAATGAATTGACAATAACACGATCACTTTACCCAATCTTTTCCGGATGTAATCAGGTTCAATCGATAAATTATAATAGTATTATTAAAAATTTGTGAATTTTGTTCAGAAGTGCCATCGCGTTGCTCATTTTTCCTAGTGCTTATTTCATTTATGTCAATAGCTTATGTAACATTTATGTCAATAGCATATGTAACAAATTTCATATGTTCATCTCTAATGGTTTATAATATAAAATCTTTTAAATCTTTGTGTAACATGAGCGAAGGTGCGCTTCTTTCCCCTCATAATCTAACACAACATGATCGATTTAGCCGCTGACTTTTTATTATGACTTGATGCTTTCTATATTGGCAGTGCGCGTATTAATTCCCGTAGTCGGTGTCACTCCTGTTTTCTAATCTTATCCAATTAGCAATTTCGTGTTTAATAGTAATTTACTGCTGAATATTAATCTTTCACAATAATTTAGCGCATTTGGTTTAACGTTACCAAGTTTGGGAAAAGGTAGATTTTATTGTAAATCGTTCGGTTTCGGTAAGACTTTGCAGTCTTATAGCAATACTTAAATGGTTAGGAAATTTTAGACAGTGGGAAGAATGGAAAGGGAAGCTTTAGGGGGGAGATAACGGAGGGAAGGGGGATTTTAAGGGAGGAAGAAACATCACTTTAAAGAAGGAGAAAGAGGGAGAGGCGAAACATTAATTAAGGATTAACAACCGCTAAATTTTAAGGCCGTCGGTCGGTTACTTTGGCGGCTGAAACGAATTTTTTGAAAAAGTAGAATGTGTGAAATCGCATCTTCATACCTATAGTTAATGGGATATGGTCGTTCGAAATATTAAGTTGTGTGGACGGCGCCACGACCATATTCCAATTTTAACCTAATGTGTCATATGACAATTTCGTGATAGATAGTAACGCATTGTCAAATTATTATGACGAAGGGTCGGTTACATTGGCCACCATACGAGAATTTTAAAAACGGTCCAGACACGCCCGCCTTCTACTCTGACATACTTATTTTTATACTAGTAGCATAAGTACAACAAGAATTCTGTATACCTCTAAAAGTTCATTAAATATAGTCGTCCAGAATTGTTGTGTGTGGGTGGCGCTACACTAAAATCACGACCCAATATGGACTATGATTCCTTCATAGACGACATACACATACTGTAGAAATTTCATGACAATCTATCCATTCATTTCGAAGCGTATTCGAAACAAACACACAAATATATAAACAGAAACATATATGTAAAACATTTACATAATATGGTGTCAAGATACCACATTTATACTCTTATACCGACTACTTTTCCATATAATAAAGTGTAATTCCAGAAAATATACCACAAGGGCCATGTACATATTCTTATCTACACACACATGCATTGTTCATATGTATGCATTTCTTTAATATACAAACAATATTTTCACTCAACACTGTTTAATACAAATTATATTCTCTTAGATAAGACACGGGTCGGATCTTTAACAAAACAGGGAGATCAGTTGTGCCTCTGGCTCTCATTCACGTTGTGCATTCCGTAATAGAACCATGTCAACGGTTGGCTGTGGTGAGAAATCGAAAAAACGCGTATTGTCGATACAAAGCCATGTCGTTCATGGTTATGTGGGCAATAAAAGTGCAACTTTTCCATTGCAAGTAAGTGAATCATTGGGTATACGGCTGAAAATTGCAATGTTACATATGACTGCATTCATGTATAACAGGTTTTAGGTTTTGAAGTTGATGCCATAAATTCAGTCCAATTCTCCAATCACACTGGCTATAAGGTTGTCAAAGGTCAAGTTTTGCAGGAGAAAGAGTTGGGTGTGTAATTGAATTGCATGGATACTTAATTTGTATAAATCTTATTCATTTGCTTTTATTTTTATTAGCTGATTTATTTGAAGGCCTTGAAAGCAATGGTCTATTGAAATGTTATTCACACTTATTAACCGGTTACATCGGCAATGCTTCGTTTTTGCGGCAAATTGCTCAGATTGTGGGCAAGCTTCGGGCCACTGAACCTAAATTGATATATGGTTGAGTATAGAGAATGTTATTTGTGTTTGGATTTATATTTTTAATTTTCTTCACCCTCTTGCTGCACAGTTTGTGATCCAGTAATGGGCGACAATGGAGAAATGTACGTGCCAAAAGAATTACTTCCCATTTATCGCGAGGAGATTATACCATTGGCAGATATCATAACGCCCAATCAATATGAAGTGGAATTATTAACCGAAATGAAAATCTCCAACGAAGAAGATATTTGGGAGGCCGTTAAATGGTTCCACAATCATGGCATAGATACTGTAGCCATCTCTAGCAGTGACTTGGGAAATCCTGGTGAACTCCGTGCGTTCCTTAGCAAACGAAATGGTTCTCGTTTTGCTTTAAACATACCGAAACAAGGAACTAACATTTCCTTTACTGGAACAGGGGATTTATTTGCCTCTCTTTTCTTGGCCCACAGTTATCAAACACCGACAACACAATTGCACACTGCCCTTGAACGCACAATCGCTTCATTGCAAGCTGTTATCAAACGCACTATAGATTCCATGCCACAGGAATTGATAGAAGGTAAACGGAAAGTCACCTCATACGAACGTGAATTGAAATTGATACAAAGTAAAACGGATTTGGAAAACCCTATAGTAAAGTTGCATGCTGAACAGATTATCTGAAGAGAAATTTATAGTTAATGTTTTGTATTTGTTTTTCTCTTTAAATTGCTGTTGATTTTGTTTGTTATGTTTTATTTAGGGAGAATCTAACGATGGACAATAAAAAAGTTTGGCAATATTTAATTTTCCCCAGGGAAGATAACCATATATACACTCATACACACATATATATACATATATATATATAAATATAGTCATGCATGCATACATAATCATAAAATAAAGTTTTTTTGTCGTTTATACGGACATAAGTTATATTTAGTTTGTTTTTATATAGAGTTAGTAACATAACTGAGTGAGTTGATAACTGTAAATGCACTCGGGGACAAGATAAATGTTGTACTTTATAACGAGTTCATGCACATAATGGTGATAATATATTATTAAACAAAGTGACACTTTTTCTTTCGCAGATGGAAAGTTATAGGCAAAGCTATAAGCAAGTAGTTGCAATGCAATATATATATATATATAGTTGCAAGTACATATATATATATATATAGGTGGGTCAACGTATTTAAGAACGAAACACTGAAAATATATTTTTCTTTGAAATTTAATGGTCTGCTTCGCAATATTGAATCATAATGGAGTGCTAAATACGTTACTTCGATGGTAGTTGAATCAATCGATAAGCAATAATGGAGATTAACTACAAGCGCTTCAGTCTTTCACGCTACCTCTCTAATTCATCGAATCAAACTTTGACAGTATTACAAGAACCAGATCCTTCCAGAGGAGTTTTGGTCCGGCGCCTTGCACATTGAATTATAATGCACCACGTCGTTTTCGGTACACCGCTTGTTTAAGGATTGCTTGACTTAACAACCCTGGAAATGTCCAATATGTTATTGAGACAAATCCTCACTCAGGGTTAGACTTGAGTATCTTTAAGCACAAAATACCTTGTCCCACGCCCAATAGCAGACACTTCTTTTAAATGCAATTACTCGCTTGTAACGAACTTTATTGGCCCCAGAACCAAGATCACCAATCAAAAGATCAGTGGTAACCCTCCAAAACAACAAGCGGAGACGTACACAGCGCAGACAGAATTACAACAACGATAGCTGTGTATTAGAACATAGACAACGGTTTAAATTCAAAAACAAAACAAATGATCATTAAGGGTCATAAAACATCAAAGGTCGTAACATTAGGGATATTCATGTTTTAGGGAAATAAACAATAACTAACATAATAGTAATTAAGGTGACTTAACAGGCCGGGCCCCATTGAAACCCCTGGTTTCACTAAATTTGCAGGACTGCTAGCTTTGCAACTGGCCGACGGAGGGTATTGGTTGGCGTCTTCACATCTGCAACTCTTGCATAACCATCGGTACCGGGGACAATATTGATTACTCGACCGATGATCCATTTCATTGGCGGGACTAATTCTTCGTGTACGATGACCATGTCGTTAACTTGAAAATTGTGCTGGGACTTTTCCCATCGATAACGATTCTGGAGCTGCGTCAGATATTCGTTTTGCCACCTGTACCAAAAATGAAACTTAATCGCCGTAATTCTCTGCCAGTGTTGAAGGTGGGAGATTTCCGAGTCAAGACTGGTTCTTTCCGGAATGTTTCGCGATGGACAGCTAATTAAAAAGTGACCAGGTGTCAGGACTTCGAAGTCATTAGGGTCGGTTGAGACCGAAGATATTGGTCGGGAATTCATAACAGCTTCTTTTTCAACCAGAGCGATAATTAGCTCCTCAAATGTAAGCCGGGCATTGTTGAGCGCTCAAAGCAAATTAGATTTTGCTGTTTTTACAGCTGCCACAGACAAACAAGCCTTCAAAGTGTGGAGCTCGCAGAGGAATAAATACAAATTCTATAAGATTCGAAGCACAATATGATGAAACTGACTTTATTAGATTCTCGATGAAAATTAATGCAAAATTCCTTCAATTTTGTCTCCGTGCCTCCAAAATTTGTGGCACTACCGCAATAAATTTTCGACGGCATACCTCTCCGTCCGACAAATCGTTTTAGAGCGGCAATAAATGCGTCACTGGACACATCTGAGACAACTTCCAAATGCACAGCCTTTGATGCAAAACAAACAAATACAGCGACATAGGATTTGTAAGGCATCTTACCTCGAATTCTCAAATATGTTAATATTGGGCCAGCAAAATCAACGCCAACTATTTGAAATGGACGAACGCCTGTGACATGATCTTTGAGTAAATTTCTCATGACTTAAGTTAACAATTTCGGCTTATAGCTAGTGCAATGTATGCATTGATTTACAACTTGCCGTGCCAACGAGCGACAATTAACTATCCAAAACTGCTGCTGTATCAGGGAAACGGGTGCTCGCGGACCAGCATGATAATTCGAGAGGTGCAGATGAACTATCATCGACTTTTCGAATGGATCTGTTTTCGGGAGAAGAAGAGGAAATTTCATCGATAGTGGTATACAACTATTGTTAATGTTAACGATGCTAATAAGTATGTATGTATGTCGGCAAGCACCAATCTTCTGGTAATTGCCAGGCACCAAACGAGCGGACTAAACTCTTTAGAACAAATCACTTGGTCTAATTTACAGTTTCGGAAAGAGATAAATGGCTCGCTACCCAAGATATTTGCGGTGAAGCTTTCGTAAAAACGCAGATTTGAGGCCAACCTTTACTAGCTCGTTGATGACGTCGCAAGCTAGCCACTGTTAAATGATGAAAAACATATTTGTATTCCTTCAATGATGGAAATGCGAAATTTAAAAACTTAGCTATGTTTGAGACTCATGTAATTACAAGAATAAAGTTTACAGATAAAACCAACATAAATAAGCATTGATGATTGAATTTTAAACTTTTCACACGTTTGACTAAATGGAAATTTTTAAGGACTTCCAAAAACGGTCATTTAGTAAAATTTATGAGCAAATTTTTTGAAGACCTCTTAAAAAGTTTATGAGCTACAAAAGTCATTTCAACCACCATTAAATATAGTGTTTAATTAAGAATAATAATATGTAGACAAATTAATAATAAATAGTACAAGTGTTGAGAAAAGCAGTAAAAGTTGGATTCAGTCCTTATACGAGCACATTTTTTCGGTCTGAATCAATTTCACTCATATGTGCCATCCGTGTCACATTTTGCAACGAACCACAAAAGTGATTGTGTCGAAAAAATTCTTTTTTTTAGTACTTCTCAATAACAACACCTTCAATTTGGGCGAACCCTTAAAAGATTATATAAGTTGTTGCATGTATATTGTTTTTTATTAAGAACCAAATTTTTTTAGAGATAGATCCTTGTGTGGAGAAGGTATATATAATTTGATACGGCTTAAAAATGTAGCAAAAAGTTTAAGTGTATAAGACACAAAGTATCTTTGGATCAAATGTGTTCCATGACTTTTTAAGTCAATTGAGCGATGTTCGTCTGTCTGGGTAGTTGGGTGGATGGCTAGCTGGCTGATGGACAGGATAGCGGACACAAATCTGTACTACACATGACACAGTCTAATATGTTGCCAGCTCGTAGCCGGGGATTGTAAATGGACTTTATCTTCTCAACCCTTCTGGTACCTCCATATAAATTGGCGGAATTTCAAAATTCCTCATTCAGACAAAACAAATTCAATTGCATTTCATGAATGCAACTGAGATCCTGCGAAGGATCGTCGCGTGTACTAACGATCGCGCCACTGTCGGTCACATAAAAAGGTGACAGTTGTACAGTGGTACAACGGCGCAGTATTCTAAATTCGATAAAATTAATAATACATGACCGATAAAAAATTTTCGCGGGTAGGAACTACATTGGTAAAGTTTACGAAAATTTACATATTGAAAAATATTAAGGCATGTTTGTAAATTTTTATTGAAGGATTAACAAGTAAATGACAAATTTTTATGTATAAATAATTTTTTAAAATGAATTTTGCATTGACGGGGGCATTTATTGAAATTAAGTTTGGTTAAATAATAACTAATATTAAATTATGAAATTTAGTTAGAAAACATTACAGTCTTTATTTTAAATATCGTTTAAATTGATTCGAAATTCGTCATAAAATAAAATTGTACAATTCTTTTAATATCTTTTTTTGTGCCTAATTTTTCTGCACTACAAATTTTCACTCGTTATCAGTAGGTTTTGGCTAACTTTTATTTGAGATGGTAAAGTACTTATAGGTTTCCATTATCATAAGGCATAATGAAAACAAATCCATTGTTTTTCCTAAAGACGTCTTTAGTAATCTATATACCGCTTTGTATGTTAACAAAGTACGTTATGTCATTTTTCTTATTTTAAATGAAAGGAACACTCTTATGCAGTTTTACGCGAGGGAAGAAGTTGATTCATCCGGTTCGTATCCCAGAAATTCCACGAAAGACCGAGAAAGTACCAAATCGGTATAAGATGAAACTTACACTAACCTCAAACTGTCCTCGGGAAATGATTTTTTATTATAACGGCCTATCTACACTACAGCCTATTGCAAAGAAAAGAAGAATAGGAAGTTGAATTGTATGGATGAGTATAAATTGGTTAACTTACTAAATGCTTCAGATAGCTTACCATCAATTATTCTACTACTTTGGAGAGCACGGGCAATGTAGCTATTGGTCGTAAATTTTCAAAAACACTCACCGGCTTTCTTTTCAATTGGGAATATTTTAGAAGAGTTCCGTAACCTTGGAAAAGTGGTAGTCATTATAATAGTATTAACTACACAGTAAGAAGTAATTAGATGTGAGTGAAAAAACAATCTTAAGAAATTGTAAAGGATTAGCCATCATCGCAAAATCTGACAAAAATGACTTGATACAGGAAAATGTTACAAACAATTCAAAGGAATCAATACAGTGAAAGAAGAATGCTCGATCATTGCATGAAAATGGCAATAAATTATTATGATCACCAATTACGCCAAGCAGGTTGCTCATAAAAAATTATTCAAGTCGTCAACGTCGTACAAATTGTCAGAATTTAAATTTCTCTTACTATTATCAACTAGTCCATTATCACGAATTACGTTCCATAAACATTTAATAATTAAATAATTAGAAAATAGCCTCGAATGTGCCTCAGGTTTTAGCCTTCCGGTTTCTCGCTCAACAGTAAATTTTCCTATTTTGATCGCTTCACCGATTGATGATAGCGAATTGAAGGAGAATTAAGGTTATTATCTAAGCAACGTTGTATGAATTGAATTTAAGCCATTCATAATGGATGGATGGATCATTAAGCCATTAACTGTAGACTTTCTAAAAATCGAAGTAAAATGTATATATAATACCTTTTCACACACTACTTTAGAAGAAATACTATTGTAATTATAAAAATTATAAAAGAGCTCATTGCGCTTCATTCACTGCACTTTTAATCGAAATGTTTGGGCATATGAATTTACTAGAAGCTTCAATACGTTTAGGAGATGAGACCAAAAAGTAATCAATTAACGAAGACGATTGACGATAAACATCGTAATGTGAAGGGCAAGAATTTTGTCTGATAGAAGCATCAAGCCCGCCACATATAAGTCTGAGATTGTTGGCTTTCGAAATGTCAAACAAATTATTATTAAAATCTCCCATTAGTATTATGTTGCTGACATCTCAGCTTCAAACGCACTGAGGTCTCCATGGGACAAATAGCAAGCACCAATTAAAATTTTTTCATTTTTTAAAAATACTTTTACAAATATGCATTCAGCTACTCCAAAATTTTTACCTTCATATACCGCATTGTAAAATTTAAATTCAAAGTATTTTTCGATAAGAACCTAGAGATATACCACGGCCTACCTCACAAGGTGACGAGTAAAGATAGATATAAATCAGACCATCTGAGTAAAACTTTTGTATTGCTTATTTATCTAAATAATTTGAAAGTCTAACTGCCACTCAACAAACCTGTTGACAATAATTGATAAACAACTGATGAGTCCAATGTTAATAATATGTATCTGTATTTGCTCATGCACCGCATACATTAAATTATCATTTTCATTGCCTTAAAAACTATATTGCAATGCAAACAAAACAATAGTTTTTATAGCAAATATTTTCTCTTTGTACTATTTATCAAACCACTTATAATTTGCTTCATGAATATTGACTTCCTTAGTTCAAGCTTCTGCGTAATTGAAATGAAAATGTTAACGTTAGTCGATTATTAACCAAAGGTGGCTGGAATGCTTAATAGGGGTATAACAAATCTGATTAAACGGTAGAATTGAGGGCGAAAATTATCAGTAACTCCCATCGGAGGCTCAGACAACACTATCTTACCACTTCTCTACCACCATTTCTGTAGAATAAGATATGGAGATACAAATTTAGGAGTAGTTGGACGCATATTTGTAGAAATGTTTGTAAGAAATGAAAAAAAAAATAATAATTGATATTATTTGTTCCATGCAAACTTTATTGTGTTTGAAGCTGAGGTGTTAAATTGGCTTGTACGCTATGGCATAACTTTAATGGGAGAATTTATTAATGTGATGATATTGAAGGTCAAAAATATCAGACCAGTTTGTGGCAGACTGGTGTTTCCATCTGACATTACATCTGACATTTATCATTAATCGTCTTCATTGAATGGTTAACTTTGGTTTCATCTCCTAAACCTATCGATGCTTTTTGTCAATTCAGGTGCCCAAACAATTCAAAGTCTGCATTTAATACGAGTATATTTCGATTAAAATTCCTGTACAGCGCAATGAGCTCTTGCATGATTCTTACGATTACAGTTGTCTTATTATATATAATAAGATAACATATTTTTCAATTTCAGTTCATTTAGTGTAACATAATCTCCTTTTAGCTATTGGTTATCGCTTGTATACCCTGTTTATAGTAAGAACTGTCAAACTCTTTAAAATATCCATCAACCGCAGACTCCACCTCTTCATTGTCGGCAAATCTTTTACCATCGAGCCTTTTTTTAAGTTTGGAAATAGAAAATATTCGGCAGGAGCTAAATCAGGCGATTAAGGTGCGTAATGAAGCAATTCGAACTTTAATTCCCTAATTTTGGCCATCGCAATAGTGGATGTGTGAACAGGAACATTGTCTTGATGAAACAATACCTTCTTTTTCTCTAAATGCGGCCTTTTTGCCATAATTTAATCACCTAAACACTGCAAAAAATTAGCGTAATATTCGTCGTTGATGGGTTTTCCTATCTAAAGATAATCAACAAAATTAATCCACTTTTCACCAAAATAGTTTTTTTCAAACTACTGGCACCACCTATACGCTAGGGCTGCCAGTTTTGGGACCGTCCTCGTGAAAATAGAAAAAAACTTGGTCATTGTTATTAATAATACGGCATAAGTTTTAAAAAGTAATTAACTGGGTTCAAAATTACCCCATACAAACTTACTAGTATACATAGCGATAATATATTAATATGAAATAAGAACCGCAATAGCATGAGATATATATTATAAAATAAATTTTAAAAAGAAAATTTTTGCCATTTCTGGTATCTAATCATGGATAAAAACATAGGGTGGCGCATAAGGAACGTCAAGATTTGATCAGTGAATACATTTTTTGTTTAAGTCTTTTTTTGTCACCACCACCCTAAATATTCTTATACACAATCAAATAAAGTTTATCTCAAAGACAGATTCGCGAATTTGACAGCAGATATGTAGATATATGATAAAGAAGAGGTCGTACATACACAACTTCATGAAAATTGCAGCCTAGAAATTGTATTGGATTTATATGTTTCCTTACTTTTACATTAAAAATGAAGTGAACTGTCATATTCCAGAGTGTTCGCAATTTAGCAAATCTATGTGAATTCACCCCAATTATGACTCCTAAACAAGTTGGAAAATTTATTGTAGTGCTAGAAATCGAACTAGAACCACTAAGAGAAGGGTAAAATGTGAGGCATAACCGAGTATATTTTCTAATTGTTTAAATATGAAATCTTTATGGAATGTAATTCGCGATAAGGGAGTAGTTGATAACGGAGTGGTTTAAATAATTTCTTCGTGTGCAACCAACAGCATGTAGTAGGCAATCAAAATATTTTCTTTTCGTTTTCCTGTAGTAGTCGAGCATTCTCTTACCGTTGCATTGATTCTTTTGAATTGTTTGTACCATTTTCATCTATAAAGTTGAATGTAATGACGGGTATCCATTAACATTTTGTAACGTTGTCTTTTCGTTCCAATCTACAGCTGTCGCTGCTCGAAGTGCTACCAATTAAAAATTCTGTATATTATGTCAATTTTGATTTTTTTTTTTTTTTTTGGAATCGTCAGTATTTCGTAAAAACATTTAAAATTTTAAGAAAAATGTCGAATCTGACCGGAAAGACTTCACACGCTGCACGAATGTGGCCTTATGATATTTGGTTCAATTCTCGGCGAAGAGCAATTGTTAAGGCGTTAATCGCCTAATATTTAGTTGATAAAATATCAGTATCTAGGATTGACCACACGGAAAAATCTGTTGGGTTTAAACGAAATTTTAAACTTGTAAAATAATTTGGGTTTCTAAACTGTCTTTTGGTTTGCACCTTAACTATACACAATCGTTTTGTTTGTTCAAATAATGGTGAATCGTGCACATTTTGTCACCACAAAAGACCACATTTTAAGCTCGCCAATAACGTAGTACATTCGTTTTAACAACATTGCTCATGCTAAGCGAACTGCCTTATGTGCAGGTGTTACACCTTTTGTGTTCTGTAGAGCTTCAATCGTAGTTCTTTTTTTAATATGCACCCCATGCTACGAGCTGGAACTTTGAAATTTTTCGCTAATTGAACTGCGCTTTATCATGGACCACGTTGAATTCTGGCCTTTACTTTCGAACCTTTTCCGGCGGTGTTGCTGCTCTATTTTCAAGGTGTTTTTTGATGCCACCAATATCATTGTAGCATGTAATGGTCCGATACACAAACAATTTGTTCACACGTAAATGTCGTAGCTCACGAACAGTGTCTGCTAGCGATTTTCCAGCCAAATACACAACAATAACGCTGTTGCGAATTTCATTTCTATAACTTTTTCAACTGCGACGTAAAACGATATGTTTCCTTAAAGTAAACAACATAACAGACAAACGCTTGCAAAAAAAAAAAAACGATCCCGCTGTCATTAGCCGATTGATTACTACAGTAGGGTGATGTAGGTAACACTCTGAGTACCTGACCCTGCAGGTACGTCCTACATATTATTAATAATTTTATAATGATGTGCATTTTTCCCAGGATATATAAAACGCCAATTAAATTTTATTGTTGTAGCATATTTTCTCTAGCAAAGAATCTCCTGATGCATTGAGGAAAATAAGTTGGCAGATGATTGCCAATGTATAGATGAAGAACTGAATGTTGCTGGCGACCCCAACTGACTCTATTAAGGCCAATTTTAATTACCAGAACTTTAGTATTCCAATTTCTCTGAATTTAGAAAACTCTTTTAGCAGACTCAATCACGTCAGTTTAATAAACAAGCTTTAGCACTTGTGCAATTCAATGTATATGTATTAATAGTGTGACGACGACCATAGTGCCATCCAGGACCTGCATCTTTTAATCTTCAGCAGATGAAATGATTTAATACCTGAAAAAATCGAATGGTCAGAAGAAAACGTCTAAAGTGTCAAGTATCTAATGCTTATTCGATGCGATAACTTTTTAAAACTTGACACAGTCAAATATTTTGTAACTATAAATGGGCTTTATCAACCAACTCCTGCCGGTACTTCCCACATACTCCCTTTTTTCTATAATTTCTAAATAGTAAGCAACAGTATTCCAAGTTTGTCTGCGATATTCATTTATAATGGTATTTAAAACCTGAGGAAGATTAATTCGCTAGCCACTTTTTTTGCCAGTCACATTAAATTACCATGTTTAGAAAAAGGTAAAAAGGTGATTGGACAAAACCACGAACTTTCTAGTACCTTCCACACAAATTAATGCTTTGTCGTATATGTACTTGGGTCTATATCTTTCGTTCAATTGCACTGACTTCAGTCAAATTTGCAATGGGCAAAACAGCTTGCTAAAATAAATTTTATTTTTTCAATTGCATTACATTGTAATGGTTGGTAAAATATGAAAAAAGAACTAGATAATCTAATTTTTTCTCGTACCTTCCATACAGATTACCTAATTTAACGCACATATAATTCTAGATTCATATCCTTCAGTTAAGTGTACTAAACTCAGTATAATTTGGCAAACAGTAGGATTTTAGTGAATTAGTTCTATAAATAGCCACTCCCCTTAGGGCACTGCCTATGATTTCTAAACGGAGTAATTTTATTCCTTTTGCTATGTTTTAAATCAGAGTATTTTTAATAACAACCTACAGATTTGCCGCGCCCACCCCAAGATCTCAGGTTGCTAAATAGCATTGGGAGGAGACTTAAGTCATTTCATCTAACAAATTTCTGTACTGGTCATTTTATTCCTAAGTTATGTATTTAGTATTTTGGATAATTGTTTACGCTTTGCGTATGCTGATGCTGCTCAGTTCCTTTTTAATGGATGTTATCACAATGACATTCTTCAAGATAAAATTGATATCCTCAAAGTAAACTTAAAGTGAACACGTTTAAGATAAGCATAATGTTATTTGCTTCCCATCCACATGAATTGAAATTGAATTGAATAATTGAATCATAATTGATGATTTTGTTTCATTTGATTTGCATATTGATAGGTTAATTTTATGTTTAAACAAGGTCATTCAAAAATTCATACTGAAATATATGCTAGTACAGTCAAAAGTTCTAATCGAGTGTTCCGAGACTGACGGTTGGAACACTCGACTCTCTTGCATATGATTGCAGATTCGAGGATGGATTCTTACTGTTATTTGAGCGGCGGTCAGCTCGATTTGTCTGATGTCGAATAATTTGCAAGTATAGTAAAAAGCATCTCAAACTGACATTTGGAATCGTCGTTAAGGCGTAGGGCCGCTGAAGGAGTCTGAAAATAAAATATGTGTAAGCTAACTGAATGTGAGAGGCTCTCCCATATCTAGTTCGTAAGATGCGAGCTAATTTGCTGTTAGTATGTTTACAGTTAAAAGCAACATGACGAAAATCCAGTTGTCCTTCAGTCCTGCTGCCGTTATTTGTAGTCTTCGTCGATTTGTAATGCAATTTCTCCAAAATGGTTATTTACCAAAACATTTTTAGTTATCCGTTTGTTGCTTTTATTTTTTTGGCATAGTACGCATTTGAACACTCATGAGTAACCCACACATCGCCGTGAGAAATGAGAAGCGATCGCTTACACGCCACCTATGGCAAATGAGTAGACGCCCTGGGTAGTGCCCACTGTCGTAGGTAATTACCCAGAACGGTTACACATTTCTGAGCAATCTACATGAATAACTCATGAGTAGCACATGCTCATTTTTGCTTCAAAGTATGAAAAATCAAGAAAATCAGCAAATCTCAGAACGGTCGGTTTGCAATTGCATTGAGATCTTATTCTGTTCATCTATTTCTAAGATTCATGCTTAGACGTTATGGATGTTATTGTTACCTGTTAGTATCAATCGAATTTGCTGTTAATAAAGTTCTATCGAGAATTTTTGTCAAACATTAATCCCGAATATTTACTCTTGAAATGTTTGTTTCGACCACTTATCCTTTTTCTATGCAATTTCAAACTTTTTTAATGCATTTGGTTCTAAAATACGTTATTTGATTGAGACATTGAGTTTTTATCAGGAGTCGAATTCATATTTACATTTTTTGGAGATGTATGTTTATATATTAATTATTTGTATCGACTCCAATTCTAGTTTCGATTTAAAATTACACCCAGATGTTTAGCCTCGTAAGTGCCTTATTGGAAGCTTTTGGTTTAGTTTAAATAAGGCGCTATTGTCCAATTCAATATTCATTTCAGGTTTTTCTCATCTAATTATTTTTTAAACAAACAAAACCTTTAAATGATGCATAAACATACATATAATTTGGCATGACTTACAATAAACTATATCTAATCCACATCAACACTTACTCAAGCATGCTATGCACTCGACAAATTATCATGCTCATATGCCATACTGGCGATCACTGAACCTTAACTACATGCCACTCCAACTGTCAGAGAAACCCACAATGCGCGACATCATGTGCAGCAAAACAAATCAGACGAAATGGTAATTTTTACTAGAATATAAAAACTAATGAAACTAACATTTGGATGCAAGTATTAATCTAAAAGTTATACCGTTTAGTTTGTGTCAAAATGACACCAACATACTATATAGTAATATTCTTCTTTCTGTATATTCCTTTATCTTTAATGGAAATTATACCAGAACCAGAGGCAGATGTCCATTCGGAAACAAGTACAACTATTGCAAATCATACATTTTTGCCTTATACGCTTAGCACCAAGGCAAACAAGAATGCACGTGACGACATTTTTCAGCCCTTTTTTATTCTCAATAATGAAGACCTTGAAAGCAAAAACGGTGGTGAATTTGAAAGCAACGATAGATCAAGTTTTAATAACAGACAACAATCACAGTTGTACCCAAATAACTGGAAACGATTCGCGACCTTTGTACCGACTTACAAAACTCTGACAACGCAAAACCAAGACTTTGGATATCAAGACTATGGATGGCATCATTTTGGTTACAACACTCCAACTTCTAATGCGTTAATGCTACCTTACGGTGGCTCTTTGATGGCACACTCTGTATTTGTGATTATACATTTGGGTATAATAGCATACCTTTTGTTTGGTACTTCGATGTTGCTGCATCGCTTGGTAGCGCTGGGAGACTTATTAATACCGTCGTCAGCAACATTCCACACTGTAGACGGCCCATTGTATAAAAATAGCATTTAAAAATCTACGAATGACTAAAAGCTATTTGTTATTGTTTATTTGTGTGCGTAAAATAACACTGGAAATAAAATATAGATTCATTTAGTATAATTAAATTACAAAATACATATTTTAAAGCCTATGGTTCAAGTCTCCTTTCCATAAAAAACAAAACGATTTCCGAACACTCTGTTAACCCTAAAATAGAAAATTTTTTCTTTGATGATGCTCCTTTATTTAAAAATGGCATTTGTTTACGTAAAACAACACTGGAAGTAAAAACTAGATTCACTCAGTAATACAAACGAATAATTAAATTATAAAATACATATTTTAAAGCGTATTGTACTCTAAAAATAAATATAAGTCTCATTTCTGTTACAAAAACTATTTCTTAACCCGAAATGATGCCGCTCTGTTAATCCTAACAACGGGGCCACTATCCGGCGCTGTGCCGTTGGCAGCACGAGCAGCTTGGCGTTTAATAAGGCTGGAAGTGACAGTATGGAGAACTAGGAGATAAGAAGGAAAATTAATCAAATAATATAAATAGAAATGGTAAGGTAGAAGATTGAAAATTACCTCTTGAGGGGATTGCATGAGGACTTTTCTTTATACGGTTCGGGCTAAATTTTTTATTTTCCTTTTGAACACCAGCTGCAACAGTCCTCATAAGATTGTTATGTGTGAATTTCTTGGATTTCAAAAGGACTGCAAGAAGAAAATTAAATTTTGCATAAATTAAGTTTTGCATAAAAATGATGTTTCAGTATCTAACCACCTGATCTACTAATAGTAATTTAAGTATTAAAATATAATCCATAATGATAATTATATAATTACATATTACTCATAATAAAATTATAGTTTATTATATTTCTATGTGGTAGTGCAAAATGCTCTGTCTTTATCCATTCCTTTTCTTTGATTTGAAATTGAAACACATCTAAAATAAAATATAAATGTAAAACCTCCATATACTTTTAGCCAAGGGCCTTCCCAAAAGTTCAGATTCGATTCGATTTTAATATAGTAAATTTATTCAATGTCAATCAGAAATTTATTTATAATTCATATTCGAAACAACAACTCACTTCATACACTGATTTGTTTTTTGCCTGAAACGAGTTAAAAACCTAAATTGTTTGTTTCTCTACCGAAACATAATGAAACAGATATTTTGATTCGAGAATCTGAAAAGAATATATGTAGTTTTATCCAGTTTTGTTTCTTAACCTGAATCAGAACTGAAACTAGAGCGATACCAGGTTCTCAGAAATTTTTATTGCTTTCATGACTTGAAAATGTTACCCATTTTTTTGAATTTAAAAATTTCAACCGTTTCAGGTGTATAAACCAAAATCAAAATTGTTTGTTATTTCGTTTTAGATGTATGAAACGGAGGCAAAATTCAAATTCAAATTTCAGACTCAGAATAAACATTTCATATATTATCGGTTTAGATACCAGAAACGTAAACAAATTAAATGAATTTTAAGATATTATTTTGTTTCGAGTGACGGTTCTTACTTCAAATGTGTTTCTAATAATATTCTCGTATACTGCAAAAGGTAAAAATGGTTCAAATCATATGTTAATTATGCCTTGCATCAGACTATAAATATATATTTGAACAAGTCGGACCAACATATTTTGTTTCTTGCCTTTCACTGATAATCAGTGTTTGCGAAATTTGGCTATATGGTTTCATTGGTTTCTTGTTTGGAAAGGTGTGGGCTACGGTTAGAGTTATTTTTTTCTTTCTAGGAAATGGATTCAACTAACATAAAATTGAAAATTTAAATTAGTTCGTATTTGTACTGCTTTACTAAGTTTGTCTAAAGTTTAGTTCAAATTACAGCGGCGGTCGTGTAATTTGTAATAACAACAAGCTGCGTGATCCTCGAGCGACATTAGAGAGAGCCTCCCGCGACACTAGTAAAGCGACTTAAACTATTTACACACGATCCTTTGAGAATATTCCAACCAGTGCTAGGTGAAGAGCTAAAAAACTCCGCAAGTAGTGATTTTATCGCTTTTTGCCAGCAATTGTCAAAATAACAAGTGAGAACTAGCGTAAGTGCTGTTACAACACAGTCAAAAAAATCTTTTGCGGATTGTGTTTTCTATATATAAAATTCTTCCATTTGGATGTAAATAAACTTTGGCCGTACACAGAGCTTACATTCAATAAGGACTATTCCATGTTTTTACGAAAGTTTTTGATTGCAAACTCTTCAGCACCGTTTTCTTCAGCTTTGCTACTAATTTCATGTGGAAGAAATATTTCGATATCTGCTGCGTCTCATTATTTTTATTTAGCTATCAGACGAATTAAATTTTTCGTTGACGTTTTTAATACACGAAAAATGCAGACCTCTTAGAACGTTTCGCGTACCTGCACAAAATTGTACGTGTTATTTATTCCTAAGGTATACCATTTACTATTCGAGAGATTCAAAAATGTTCCTGTTGATAGATGCAAAGTTGGATGTCCGCCAAAAATTCGGTTGGACCAAAGCTGATATGCATCCTTCATGGATTGCAGCCCCCAGTAACAAGGTAATTTGGGTTGTGACGAAAACTTTCTCTTCTTATGTATAATACGTGTTGTAATCGAATATCCACTGCAATGTTTGTCGGCAACCAAACCCACAATTATTGCAATTAGAAAGTGTATGTACTTTCCACTATATATTGCTTTAAAATTGAAATTTTTTAAAGAACTCATGAGCAATTTTGATCATACTGGACCATTTTGTTGTGCTTACTACATCTACACTACACTACTAATATATCGACTTTGCCCTCATTTCAAATAAAAATTGTTGTTTTTTAATTCACATTCACAATTACGTCAGTGATTTAAAAACCAAACAAATTAAGGACGGCCGCTTCTCTATATCTGTCAATTAGCACCATATATATGTGCTGTCAATTAGCACCATATATATGTGCATATGTGCATCATTTAACAGTGGGATTCAGTTCTTGTTAAGACAAATCTTCCCAATATTCTAACTTGCCTTCCACAATATAAAGATATTCTTATGCAAAACTTCAACATTCTACTTCAGTTGACATGAACTCTATTGTGCTCTTAAAAGACATGCAGTCGGAGGACGATCAATAGATTTTTACAACGATCAAAAAAATCTGTATTTACAAGAAAAAAAAAGTACTTAATTATCAATTCTGCCTGTTATATCTTTCGAAATATGCAGAAGTTTGAAAGCAAGACAACATGTGCCTTAAGGACGTAAACGATAACAGCAAAAAAGCATAGAGCTTATGAATTCTTTATTATTCATAGCATACCCGCCATGCTTTGAACACGGATATAAAAATATCGGCTTTCACTTTTTTGTCTATCGAAAAATGTTAATTGCTCATTTTTTGAAATACGCGTTAAGTACATCTAGACATAAAAATGGTTACCTCATATATAAACGTGAAAGATATAAAATATTATGTCTTTTCCCTAAATGCAGTATAAAATATATTTATTTTAACAGTACTATTGGAGATTATTTGAAAAACATTTTTATAGTGAGTGAATAAAATGGCCCTGAACAACCGCGTTCTTTTTTTGATATCCATTTTTGAACACAAACCTTCGGTATACCTCCTTATCCGATTGCTCAGTTATTGCGTATTATATTTATATATACTTATATATATTTTTTTTTATTTTCATTTTATTTTATTTTATTTTATTTTTTTTTTTTTTTGTGAATGAAAATTCTTTTATTTTTTTAGTAGTGGAACGATTCTGGGGTGATAAACGAAATCATAAAGCGGATTACTTCTCTTCTGTTTCTCTGAATATACCGGATATTTGAAAACTAATGAGAAGCAATAGCGGAATACTTTTATTGCATCCAAGCGGTGGTACATTTACATCAGAATCAGACCAGCTAGTTGGAAGTTTTCGCTAGATTGCAAAAACTATGTATTTTTTTTTACGAAAGAAAATGTTGGATTAATTTATTTCCGATATAAAATTGAAAACAAAAAAATGGAGAGATGGAATCAAATCTTTGTCGATACCTCGAAACTATTAGATAATTCTTTGAATTGATGAAAAATTTAAGTTCTGATATGATTGAAAATAAGTTTGTCTATATTACTAGTAAAATATTTTTGTATGTTCTCTCTTAATTAGACACTCTCTAAGTTTGGTCAGATTAAATTTGTTGTGCTTTATAATCAATTTTATGAAATATTCGTTTATTGCAATAAAGTTTGCGGTACTCAATTGCAATAGCAACCGAAATTATAAACAGAGAATAAGTCATATTATACAAAATACATAAAAAATATTCGTGTAAGTATGTAAGTTATTTGTTACTTTGTTTATAAGTTATTTTAAACAATATATATATATATATAAAGCCCGTCGCTTTATATTATAACTGTTTTGATTAGATACATACCATTTTTCAGTTGTTGTGTATTGGATGGGCCTTTAACAATTTGTTCAGACAGCACGTTCGTTACGAGATTCGTCTTGGTAATTGTTTCTGCCTTTCCATTTATTACATTCTTTTTAGATCTTGTCGCCGAGGATGGAGTTTCCAAAAAGAATGCAGCATTCCTATTTGATTCATCAGACAAAACGTGTGTTTCATTCAGATTGTTTATACGAGTTTTTTTTGTGGGCATTTTAAATGTTGTATGCATATCGTGGCATTCACCGCCAACATCGTCATCGTATTCAGAATCATCCATGCCGTCTAAATCATCCAAGTCGTACTCCTCAAGACGTAATCGCTTGCCGCATGTTCTTTTGGCCACTTCTATGTCATCCGTGCATTCTTGATCTATATCATCGTCGCTAGAGGTCGAATGAATGCCATTCATTAAAGACTCGCCTATTTCTAAATCAATCTGTCTACTCCCCAGAGTAGTTCCAAGTAAGTGCCGTTGCAGCTGATCATAGTGGTATCTTTGTTCCGCATTTAAATTGCCATTCTTTATTACATCAGAAGCCAGCGTTAAAGCCCGCTGCAACCATTGGGCATTGACAACCACTTCGGTGTCAATTGTTATTATATGCTTGTTAATTAACGACTGCTTAGATCTTTGAACTTCTAGGCTTTTACTTTTCAAGTACACTTGCAGTAGATTAGCTAATTTTGAAGATTTTATTTCAAGTTTTAGCTTTTCCAAATCTTTATATGCGTTATTGAGTTTTTGGCGCCAGCACGGTATTTCTCCCTCCAATTTGTCAATTTGTTTATTTATATTACAAATCGATTTTGAATAATTATCATAATTCTGTTAAAAAGACAATTGAGAAGAAAGGTTAATATAAGGGTGAACTGTTGGTTTAAACATGTAGCTAAAGCGGGCGAAGTTGCTTATAGGAAAGAGTCAACTAATAATAAAATGTTAGTAAACAACAGATGGAAATTTAGAGGGGAAGAAAATGCAAAAGATCTAAATGTAAATATGCTTTGTATTACAGATAAAGTTCCAGACAGTCCATATAATAGCCATACCCATAAAGCCAAAACATCCATTTCCATTAAAAATATTTATGAAAAATGGTTACACGCACATTACTCTAAGAAAATGCTTTGCCGCAATGAAGTGAAATGAATGAATGAAGAAAATTAGATTATGTTAATAAAGTATGTCTCATAGGACTGAGAAAATAAATTTGGACCCAATTTTATATCCGATACCAATAAAATCATGACTGATACAATTCGAACCATCAAAGCCTTTGAACAACATGTTTAAGGGATCAGCATCAAACAGTGGATTAATGGATGCAGCTTTAATCTGTGGTAAATTATGATAGTGTATCCCTATGTACACACTAAAATAAATGTGTAACAGACCCAGTTTTGGCAAATTTATCTACTAATCTCTTTACAGTTGAGTCTTTTGGAGCATTATTGTGAACCCAAATTGAGAACTGTAGCCGCAAAACTTTCACCATTTTGGTAAAACAATTTCACAATGAGAATGCGTTGTTTGTTCGTGTAGCGCTCCATTTTTACTAACCTCGTACCTTCTACTGGCAAACAATAACAATTGTTCAAATGTCAAACAATGACATTACACTTCGAATGACGCCAAATTTAAATCTTGCGTTCTTGTAGGGACACCCTTTATATGTTTATGTTCACATTTTTTGGAACATTTTCTATTATTATGTCATTAAATTGAAATGAACTACAAGTTTCGTATTTAAAGGAGGTATAAATTGAAAGAAAGTTTAAAAAAACCATAAAGTGCATTAAAAATTGCCAAATTTTTTACATCTCTCAGTGTACTGATAGATTGATAGAGATGATTAATATGAAGGCAAAGGGAGTGGCGGGGAATCCTCTAATCAATTTGATACCTCTCTCGTCCTAGTTGTGGAATTAAAATGTTGGATGATCGTTAGAAGAACCAATTTCACAATTGGTTTCTACCAGAGAACTGAAAATTCGAACTAGTAAATTAGATCATATAATGTAATTTCAAAGTCATGTGAAATTGTAGGCAGTCAAATTAATGGTGAAGAAATTATAAGTGACGATAAATAAAAGATGAGAATTAGATTTAATTCCAATTCGAAAGAGGTTTATTCTGGCAACGAGTTGTGCTTACCAGTTGAGATCTGATTTATACGTGATTTTTTCTCATTACAGGACTTCCGACAACAGTTAACTTTTTATATTACAATTCAGAATTCAATTAAATTTAGTACACATATTCTCAATCAATGGAATTAAGTAACCACTTCATGGGCAAACATTTGAGTTCATTCACAATAATATCGATACAGTGGTTTGCCTAAACTTTATCATGCCATCATTAAATAATGGTTAATTTTTTAATGCAGTTGTTAATTTTTAGCCAGCACAGCTTATGGCGTGGGTCAATACAAGTGTACTCGTATTTCATATTTTTCATATGTTAAGAATTAATTCGCATTAACTTATGATTTGTAAATAAAAATGTAGTAATCATATTTGGTACAAGTTTCTGCTCGCAGCCCGAATGGAAACAATTGAAGCGATTCAAAGTATGGTTATACTGATGAGAGGAATTCTGTCTCAAAAATTCAAGTAATTTAATTTTTTAATGGAATTACGGACTACAACATCTTAAAAATGAGCAATTGTTCCCCTGGAAAGAAAGAAAATCTGTTGGAGGATCAAGTGCTTCAAAACGCTTCAAAAATTGGTGTGGCGAATTGAACAGACTATTTTCTACGAGCGGTGTGTTGTAGGTAAGGATGTATAATCTCGTCACCAACTAAGTAATAAGTCGTTAAGCAAAATAGACTTGGCAGCACTTCAAGTGTACATATACATATGTACATATATATACATACATATGTATATATACATATATTACATATGAAAAATTGACATTTTAGTACAAAAGATGAAATAGTTCGCATTAATTAAATTGCCGACAAATGTATCTGGGCATATTTCGGAGTAATCAAAAATATTACTAAGAAATGCCGCTAATATATCTCGCTATTTTTTTTTTTTTTTTTTTTTAATGTTCAAACTTGGGAAATCATGTTGAGTTCATACGGTCCCATTTTTGAAAATTGGAGGGCAAGTAACAGATCAAGTGACTGACATTTATGCACTCATTTATTTATTTATGTGGACGGCAGGGCTTTGCACCGTATTTAAAATTGTCTCAGCAAAGACTCCTATGTGTTTTGATATTAATATCGCGGCAGCAAACTGTCATACATCATGGCAACTCTATTTGTCGGCTGAGCGCGAAATGTCAAAAATTGCATAAACACAAACAAAAATCTGCTGCTGGTTAGCGACAGTGTGTGATTCTAAATTTCGTCGGACAAGTTTCGTTTTCTAGATAAACTACAATGTTGAGAACAAAAAGCATTTTTCTACTGCGCTTAGCACGCCCCCAAGTAAGCGCATATGTGTACAATCTAAACGCAGCATATCCATTATTTGCCAACTCTATAACACCAGTTCCAGAACAAAAGGCATTCTTCGAGACAACACAGTGCGATTACGCAAAGGGCAAGGACATAAAGAAGGAAAAGAGCAAAAGGGGCGCCAAAGTGGAAATCAATGAAACACAGTTGCGTGAGATCATTAACTACGATGCCCTAATCACGCGGATGCAAAAGATGGTGCAGCAAATGAAGGACGACTTCAACAAGCAATTGTCGTTACGTTCCACCACTGGAGCCATTGAAACACTACGAGTGACAATTGATGGCAACGAGCACGAACTGCAGGAATTAGCCCAGATCTCACGCAAAAATCCCAAAACTATTGTTGTTAACATGATTGCCTTCCCCCAGACCATCCCGAACGTGCTAAATGCAATCGAAAAGAGCGGCATGAATTTAAACCCGCAACAGGATGGCACAACGTTATTCATACCCATACCTAAGGTTACTAAGGAGCATCGTGAGAATCTGTCTAAAAATGCAAAGATTCTCTTCATAAAATACCGAGATTCCATTAAGGACATTCAAAATGGCAATATTAAAAAGCTTAAGAAACAAGCGGATGTGTCGATTGATGATATGTTTGCTGTGCAAAATCAAATAACTGCCATAGCTGATAAATATGTCGCAGAAGCTGAGAAAATACTGCAAGCGAAGCAGAAGGAACTCTTGGGAGAATCTTAGCTGGCATATATATGCATTAGAAGTGGCCTATAACAAAAGACTGGAACAAATAAAAATGTGTGCTTTTTCGACAAAAGAAAATTTAATTTAAAGTCCTAGAATCCCAGAAAAAATTAATAATAGCATGTTTAGCAAATGTTGCATGTTACGTTTTAATTGAAATAGAATATATTTTGATGTTGATAAAAATGCTTGATAAACTTCTCATTTACTTTAGGCATTTGCCATTAATTAGTTAAACAGCCAACCAAAATTAATCGAAATTCGAAATAATCAATTAATTAATTAACCATACATTCAGATTAATCATATTTACGATTAATCATAGTTTTGATTATTCAATCCATACGAATAATTGATTGACCGAACTGATTAACCAGGATTTGCAGTTGTTCAATACACATTTTTGGTCACTTAAAACATATTACCTTCTTGCGCAAACTATTTGAATTTAGAACAAATTTTTCGAACTTGATTCAAACCACAATAATTCTCCCATGATTTCTTTTGGGATAATTATTGTCATGCTCTTAAAGCGGGTTTTACTCAAAAACAAAGAGGGATGTCAACTGGTGACAATGCTGATAAATTATTTCAATATCGACAATAAGTGTCCGATGAAAGTGGTATAGGGTTCAACCATACATTCGAGAACATCTTTCGCCAATTTTCTCCCCAAAATAACAACCCAGTTTTCCCGCGTAAATAGAATCAAGAATTATTTTCTCCCTTTTCCATCTATTTTCGTCTGAATATCTTATTCCAATAAATGAAATACGGAAATTTTTCTCAATATATATTATAGTGAAAATTTATTCTAAAAACACAAAAGGCAACTTTGGCATGCTGTTTTCTATGCCAATATACTAATTAAATAATGTGTGATACCGTGGATGTGGAAAATATTTTCAAAAATTTCACAGAAATTAAACAAAAAACCTTTTTTAATGCACCTTCATCTTATCCCGAATATTATTCTGAAGAGAAATGTAAAGGCAGTCATCATACTCGAACCGGAAACAACCGAAAATTTAAGGCGAATTGTGCCGGTTACTTTAAGTAGGAGCGATTTGTGACTTCTGTTTGATTTCTTACATATCAATGGTGGCGAGTCCTTACCAAATCGCTTCAGGCTTCTTCTAGGTAAATGACTAAATGGCTTCCTCCACTTCGAAGCAGGCAGTACAGTGAACGACCTAGAACTATCTACCCCTAGTTATGTTTCTATGGCTGCCTGGTCCCCACATTTCACTTTTATATCACTCCTTCAGACGCTCATCAAATATTTTCGTTTATTTTTTTCTTCACCTTCTCTGGAAAAATAACTCAATATTCTCAACGCTATATTCATTTCACAACTTAATCCATATTCATTTCACAACTACCACAATTTAATTGAATTTAAATCATCTTCAGCATTTTCTGTAATAAATAGCCTGTTAAAAATTAAAATTGACAGACTCAAACCTGTTTCAAAAATATTGTAAAATGTAGAAACATATCGGCCAATTTTAGAAAATTGTGTAAAATCTGTTAGATTTACCTATGTTAGCCGCCTTCAAAATATGACAAAATGAACATAAGGCTGAATTTCAACTCGAATTGCAAAACAATTTTTTATATGACAGATTTGTCCTAAAGCCCAATTATTTCTTTGAAACATCTTTCAATTTCGACTACTTAATTGCAGCATTTTGATACTAAGTAAGAAAAATAACACTATATATTTATCAACATTCCAATACTTCAAATATAAAATCGATCAAAATTCCGTCTTTCTTTCCATTCCTTGTGTAAGCGCAAGGACTTGCCTCTTGTAATTATTATTGACTTACCTCTTGTAATTTACATTCACCATTGAGCATTTGACGAAAATCTTCCATGTCCCTTTTAAGTTTGATGCGAAATGTTAAATTTTTCACGCGACTCTTTAATGTAATGTACTGGTCCTGGGTCTTCAGTATGATGGAGAACAATTGATCAATGCGAACATACCAAGGCTTTAGTTCACTATCATCGTATGTTGTCTCTTTAGTCGCCTTCGCCTCCAGTGCGGCAATAGTTTGCTTGAGGTGTTCATTCTCATCCATAAGTTCATTGACTTTCTTAACATAGAACTCTTTAGGCATGTTTGTCCTCATTGCATTCTGGCGCAAAGTAGTTCGTATCTTCTTAGCTCGACTGGCATACTGTAAAGCAAACAATATATAAAGAGGATCGTCAGTATATACTTTAGAGTAATGATATTCGTAAGTTTATATACCTTTAAGGTGTTGTAAGTGTCTTCATATGTCAACGAACTCATGGAGACGTTGGCCACCATTAGTGTTTGGCAATTGCCGCCCAGAGAATCTTTAAGAATGCGCGTAAGATTTGAATCTCTGTAGGGTATATGTTTTAAGCCGTCTGCCAACTTATTTATGCAATTGCCCAGAGCTAGTAGACTTTTATTAATGCTGGCGCCCTCCTTGAAACGAATTCCAATGCCCTTTGTACTGGCCGCTCGCTCGCTACCCGCCAGATCAATCATAGACAACTTAACCATACGTTTGGTGCCTGTTTTACGGTCGGTCATACGTATGTGCACTTGAAATACGGCATGCGATCGTGAACTTTCTGCATTTGCGTCAGTTGGGTGCTGTGTGCGATGTGAGTTTCCCAACGCCAACAATTCCAACAACTCTTCTGCACTATATATGGGTTTGAGCACCAAGCCGCTTACGACTACACCATTTGAATCTTCTCGCAATTTTAGTGGACCGGTCTTCGTTAGTAAATTCATCACCTGTTCGTTGTAGACCTCCAGATAACTAACGCCAACATCAAATTTACGTACATCGCTCTGTGCTTCTATTTTTTGGAACAGATCACGCATTGTAAGGAAAGTCAGGCCCGGGCTTGTCTCACTGCCCAACATAGTGAAAGTTTTGCCTGCCCCTGTGGCTCCATAAACAAATACCGAACAGTTGTACCTATGACAAATTGACATGATATATGCATGACGGTATGACTGCACACACAAATAGCCTCCCGCCAAATTCCTCCCCTATTGTAGGCTCAACTCAATAGCCTCATACATACCCATTCAATACAGAGTCTACCAGCGGTGCTGTACATTCTTCAAATATTTTCACATTCGTTGCATCCGTATCGAATACACGGTCGTACTCCATAGACAGTTTTTTATTGACCCGTTTAGTAATGTCGCGATAATTTTGCTTGGCGCCTTGGAAAAAGAATTCATCATCCTCCTGTTCGGGATCGAACAGCAATGTGCTGGAGTCCAGCACCTTAATGATGCTTCTCTGGTTCTGTTCCAGCTCCTTGCGATTATAAGGCCGCACCCGTACAACCACCTTTATGTTCTTCTGTTCACCAACCATGCTTTATACAACCTGATGATCCCACCCGTATCCAATATCCAACTGTAACTATGTATGTGTGTAAATCATCAATATCCAACTGTAACTGTTTAAAAATATTTATTTGTTTTATGTCCTGTAGGTCTCTCTATTGTTGTTGCAATTAAGCGTTTGAAAAATTCAAATTTCTTAAACCAATGCCACCATGTTGGTAGCACTGTTTGCGATACATTACAACGCTGTATTTGAGCGTAGCACAGGCATTATATGCCACATTTAGGTACTTGAAAGAGTAACACAACTTTGAAGCTACATATAGTTTGAAAGTTTGAGTAACTAGCAAACTGGACTGCCAGGTTTAGCCCTGTTTGAGAAAATTAGCAAATGATCAGTATGACAGGTGTCTGTGTTTCGAGCGTTTCGAAAGATTTGAATTCATTTAGCATCCGTTTATTTACGATACAATTTTCTTTGTTTAGGTCCTAAAGTAATATATTCCGTTTTGATGAATGAATTAAAAAGGCATAAAAAACCATTGGTGTTCAAATTATATGTAACAAAGAAGATTTTAAAATTCCGAATGAAATCTAAGCTGTCGAGTTACAAAGTTTTGGGAGATTTTCGAGTGATTTTACATGTTTATGGCTGCAATTTGCTCACAAACGTTATTTTCGATTCCTTAAACTCTAAATAATTAACTCCAATTAAATGTGTGATTAATAAGAACCCTAAAGAAACAACTAAGTGAAATATGTTTGTTATGTTTAGAAAAACAAGATATTGTAGGTCTAAAAAATATAAATACATATTTGATATTTGAATTTTGCTTGCTGGACTTTTTCTCCTTGTTTGTTATGGATTCATTCGTACAGCAGTAAAAAAAAAAGAAAGTAGGGCTTTAAAAAAAAGATTTACGTGCCGAAGCAAATTCACTCAATATTTCCGCACAGAATAATTCTAATGAAAAATAATAGAATGAGAAGTGTACTTTATAACACATATATTTTTGCAGCTATTATTAAACTAAATCTATTGAGTAAGAGAGAAGGGAGTTAAAACAAATTAGTTATGTGTCGAAATAAATTCAGTCAGTATGTCCGCACAGAACAATTTCAATGAAGAATACCATAAAATGAGAAATTTATTTTATAACATATATACTTTTGCAGCCATTGTCATCAAAATTACTGTGCAGAACAATTATTAGAACGATAATTCTGCTCCGAGGCAACCAAAAATGTTTCCAATGTATACTCATTAGTTTCAAAAAAGCTTTTGCCACTAAATATATATTAATAACGTTTAAATACGGATGTATGAAATTAAAAATGGTGTGTAAAAACGGTATATACTTCGCACAAATCTGTATTAGTTTCAGAGAAGTTTATGCTACTAAATATATATATATGTATACTTTGTCTTTTATTTTACATGAAAATGGTTATATTAACTAACTTTTAAATACGGATGCATAAATTAAAAAAATTCCACTTTTTTAACATAATTCTCGAAAAACAATTTCTTCGTGTAAAGATAAATGGGCAAAAAGCAAAAGATGTGTCAAGAAATTAAAAAATTGAACAATTTGGTCTTTTGAGTCTTAAACATAATTTTAATTTGGCGTAGAAAATTTCAGATGGTTTAATTTTGAAGTGATCAGTGTATGCTCAAAACTGGGGGTTTGGGTTTTGATTATTCTATTTGATATTCTATTATTATCTATTTCGAAGTCATTTTGCCTTGTTTACGGTTTTCAATAAAAATTCTTGTTTTTATTAGCACTAACTCTAAAAATGTTCAATTCCAAGTAGCAAAAAAACAACAAATGTTTAAAGAATTAGTGAAAATACTAAAAATACGAAATACTAAAATTGTTGAGTTTTATTTTGAATTTTAAAAATTTATTATTGGAGGCATTGCATCTAAAATTCAAAACACTTTAATCTCCTTATAAGAAAAATAGTCGTGAAATCTGTAGGTAAATATTTCCATCGGAGAGTACCAGACAGTTATTCCGATTTTAGTGTTGAAAACAATAGAAAAACTGACAATGCCATCATTTTCTCGTAAACAAATTAGATCAAATTTTTGTATTGAGTACCAGCATTGAAATCGAAAAAACTTTTGCTTTGACGTCATATTTTTTTTTTGGTTATATGCTTTCAAAATTGCTAAAATGTGTTTTTTGCTATTTCACCCCACAATTTTACAAAGTTAAGTAGTTAAGTTAAGTATTATGTATATATTAAGTTAAGCATTATTTTCTTTTTACGAGGAAAAAAATCAAATTTATTAGCTTTTCTTATATTGGTTTCTAACACTGAGAACGGAGGAACATATATTTTTACGTCATATGTTCAACAATATATTTGTAAAGTTGTAAAATTTTGTCTTTTTCCATTACAATGTTATTTTACATGTTTACAAATGTATTATGGAATTTGTTATAACGTAAACGTAAAACGTAAACTGTTTCAGTATAGGAAACCAACAAAAATATGTTGAGGTTAACATTTCTGGTCATTCTTCTTTATATGGAGTTTCACCTCGAAGTCACCATAGTATTAACAGTTAGTCCAAACAAATGTTGTTAGTCAATAGGGAAACGTGGTGTTATTTTCGACGGCTCTTAAATGCAACCCTAATTCGAACACAATAAAATGACAAGTTGTCACCGCTTTCGTACGATTTTCGAATCAGAATAAATTCGCCATTTTTATTTCGTTCACATTTCGAACATCAATGGGAAGACGTCGCGTCCTTTGCAAAAATTGCAAAAGATAAACTGTTAAATTTCAATAAGATATCAACAAGCATTAAAAGCCAGTACATAATTTTGAGTTTTCTGTGAGAGCGCTCCAAATTCAGAACGAGCCGAAACAACAGCGAATATGAGCGGAAAAGTTTTATTTGCGTGCTCAAAGTGTTTCTCGAGGCATCCATTTGAAGAATTATCGTCGGGTACACAGCTATGCAAGGTGAATGAATGTGTCGGACACAAACGCAAAACAATTCCCAGTTCCGCGAATATATGTGAAACGGAAAATACAACAAATGTTGCTGACTTAGCATTTTAGCTAAATGTAAAAAGTTACATTGTTCCCCAGACCTCAAGTGAAATTGTTTTCCGAGAGACGCGGTAAAATGAGAATTGTTTTGTTGTTTGACGTACGAGTTCGAAGAAAGATGTCTTGCTACACTGAGAGAAAAAACAATGAAAATTACATACTTATTTGGAGTTTTATTTTTATAGAGTTGCCGTGGTTCGTCGAGTGGAGCGCCTCTTGTCAAATGCAGCTACTGTCGTTCGGAATTTCAAGCCTCCACGTAAGTATTGAGCGTTGTAGCTGTTTTCAATGGCAATAATATAAACTATTGTATTCCTCAATGCAGGAAGTCACAGAACATCTGCAAAAAATGCGAACATAATCTGAGTAAATATGGAAAACCGAGTGCCTGTGAATGTTGCAAAATCGTTGCAGCATTTGGCGGCTCCAAATGTATGAGGTTGGTAGCTATTTTCATAATCCCTCCCAAATAGTGGCCCCTTATGATAAATGTGATAAGATATTTGATTTTACCTACATGGAATACATAACACTCAACATTTTTGGAACAAACGAGGCCCCTAAACCTAGTATATCTCATCAGTTCAAAAAAAAAAAAAAAAAAAAAAACGTTCTTTTTGAGGTAGAGCACGTAATTGCAAGAAGAGGAAGTAGGATTAAAAAATTGGATGCAGCGCATATTTACCGATTTACGAAACCGCGAATTTCAAAAATGTTCCCCGAATTATGGGCATTCAAATGAAAGGGAATTTTGAGATGATTTCAAATAAACTATCGACAAAGGGATCGATATTTCATTGTTTTTGCCCATCCCTCGCAGAAATTTATTGATGCCCGAAAGAAATTTCAGTTGATATCTCACTTTTTTTTGGGTGGTAAGGAAAATAGGTCATTTGCTTCATCGTTGTCCAGAAACATCGGGACTGAACTGTTTTTCTCCGAAAGGCTTAAAATTGATACCTTTGGATGCAGTTTTTTTTCATATAGGATAAATACACACATTTAGAATTTATTTGTATTAGCGTACAAATAAAAAAGTTGAGAGTAAAAATCTTAAGACGATTCCAAATATGTGGGGCTTCATTCAAGGTGCGGCATTGAAAGAAATCTTTGAAATGACGAATTTTACCTGCAACACTACTATCCGAAGCAACTGTTACATCTACAAACAAGGATTAGAGAAAAAATTGTAATAATTTTTTGGCAGCCATAACGATTGCATGTACCGTTTTCAAAGAGCTCTTTTTTTATATACATATATATTTATATAAATATATAACGGTTCAGTGTTAGCATTTAAAAAAGGGGTAGGAGAACTCCCATTTTAAGTCAGAACCTATATTTTATCTTCTACATAGTTAATCTCTGTGGGGGTTTGAAAAGGTACAACTTGCCTCGGGACAAGAAAATTGTTCAATGCTATTACTATATTTAATCAATTTTTTTTTTTGTAAGGGATAAGTAAACATAACTTCTAGCCTTTCCCGATTTAGAGATGCTAGAATAGTCGAGTTAACTTACTTTAAAATTTAGTCCAATAAAATTTCATAAAACTTATTTTAAATTATTTAGAAACCTCTAGAAGATATCGCAATAAATGTCCAAACATATTTTGTTTTGTTTTTGACAAAGTAACTTATCAGCTGAGGATGTTTTATCAAATCCAAAGTTTTCAATTTGGAAATCTTTATTGGAAGTATGTTGTTTAACAAATTTCATTGTATCATGGCATCTATTATTAATATGAACGATGTTCGTAGAAATTGAATTTCTCTCTTGCCCTTGCTTTTTTTCCAAAACAAAGCTCTTCTTGTTCGTTAATTTCCCAAAACAGAGATAATTTTACAATAAAATTTCAATGTGGAAATTATTTGCACATCATTGCGTATCAGTATAGCTTGTTAACATCTCTTTAAATATGTGCGCAGAAATTTTAAGCCCAGACTGTGTGCTTTTTCTGCTTTTGTTTTTCTATGAAGTTAATGTTTTTCAAGTAAGTTATTTTGTCAAAACTCCACAGATAAAATGGATTGTGATATCGAAATTGTTGCCATTTGTACTGTCTGTTTTCATTAAGAAATCTCCTCACTTATATATATATTTGGCACGAAGTTTTCTTTACTTCACATCGCAAAAAAGAAAGCCGAATATTATTTTCCCACGTCCGGAATTCAATGTACCTTCAGGTATTTCATTCTAATAGTCCAATAGCGTAACATACGTTAAATGCTACAAATTTGAATACATGAAAAAATTTCCTGCTATATTTATATATTTCAACTTTCTAGAAACGTGTAATGTGTTAGACAAATGTTTAAAATTCTTTAAAATTCTTCAATTTTTGTTTTTGCCAAGTTACCTTTGTTTACAGTTTCACTTCCATTTACTACAAAGGTTCTGCTTCTGAAACTTTTTCTTTTACATTTTTTGAAAATATTTAATTTTTCTTTCTTTAAAATTACCTCAAAGTTCGTAATTTCACATCTAAGAAATTTAAAAAAAGACGCATTCTACAACACTTTCAGACTTTACTGTAAAGATAAATAAAAAAAAATAATATTTTTTTTTTTTTTGGAATTTTCAATTTTTTTTTGTATTCTAAACGTCTTTCTTTAATTATGGATACTAGCAATTATACTTTGAAAATGTTATACAAAACAATACTTTTTTTTTAGAAAAGTTGTCTTGCGCTTAGATTTTTTAAAATAGTTTTATGTTAGTTGCGTTCCAAAATGTTTATTTGAATGCACAAATGGTGAATCTAATTTTGTTGAACTAATTTTTTTTCATTCAGTATTTAAGTATTTTATTTATGTTTAGACAAATTTCTTCTTTAGTTTCAAACCCTCAAAATACATTACGACTCATTCAGGAGTCTGAACTACTGCATATTTGAATTCGTTTGAGAAAAACTTTCGGAGCATTTTTTTTTAAATTTTGGTTCACAAATTGCGTCTTAGCTGACATATGTATATATGCATGCCCCTAGCATAGCGGGCCAGCGCTCGAAGTGCTACCATTTAAAAACGCTGAAATTTTTCTTTTTTTTATATTCAAAAGAATGTCATATGTCATAAAAACATTTCAAATTTTTAGGAAAATATGTTTTTGTTCAGTGTATGCATTTTTAGCGCGAATAGTATCGAGTCTGCCCGGGAAGGTTTCACTAATGGATAATTGTGTCTGATAGTATTTTGTATCAATGTGGGCTTCCAGATTGGATCATATGAAAAGAAAATCTATTAGGTTTAAGTTCGGGGTATGTGGCGGCCACAATTAGGCTAGAATGTCTAACGGTTTTTACCGAATTATTTGAATGCTCAAGGTAGCAAAGCATCGTTTAACATTTTCAAAGTCGATTTGTTGATTCACCTTTCTACTCCGTTCAACGAGAACGTGTGGTAGGCATCCTGTGACAGTTGCCGCAGCCCAAATTGTAATTGATGCAGTTACTTTCTTACACAGCAATTCGCTGGTCTAAAGTATCTTTAACTACACACGATTATCTTGTTTATTTATATATTACTTAACCATCAAAAATTTTTTTATCAGAAAAGTCCAGATTTTCAAGATCGTCATCATCGTGCAAGTGTGGAGTCTTAATCGAAGTTCATTGCTACATGCAGACACATGGATGTCTAACTCCATGGTGTTTTTGACACTATTGATGTCATTGTAATATGTATTGGTTCGATATACATTTTGTTTGTCGTAGCTTATTAACAATGGCTGGTTGAGATTTTCCAGAAGAACACTAAGTAATAACACTGTTGCGTTTTAATTCAAATTCGCTTCCGTAGGCTCGTAAATAACATAACAGATTGAAACTTGTCAAAAAATAAGAGCGCTGTCATTAGCCGTTTGGTTGCTGCAGCAGCGTAACGATTCGAACACTTATCCGTATGTAGAAATGTATATATCTATAGCATATATATTCCAGATTGTTGTGACGACTTGGGTTCATTTGAATATGCCCATCTGGCATACTCAGGTAAAAGGAAAATCTTGAAGTGCACTACTTAATTTGCCTCTGATAAATATTCGTTTTAAATATTTCTTCGTGAAAAAGTCGACGTTTGTTTTGTAATGTTTCTAAAGAATTTGCTGGGCCAACATTTCAGATAGTACGAGTATATATATGTGCAGCCAAATAAAAAGTTTAACAATGTTAGACTAGCATGAAGCTTTTCTTAGTAATATGTAAAATGGCAGTTGCTATAAAGCGTCTTGTAGCGGCCGAAGTACGATGACTTGAATACGCGAATTTGGTGCGTACGATCGTGGGCTCAAGTTCGGTTACAACCGCCCAGTTTTTTCTTTGTACGACAGTTACTTGTTCTTTTAGTAATAGAACGATCGATAATTCTAGCATAAACTCCTCAAACTGACATTCGGAATCGTTAGTTAGTAAGAATACAAAGCGTGTAAGCTCATCGAATGTATCAAGCTCTCTTATATCCCGTCTATGAGGTGGAAGGAAATTTTTTTTTATAGTGATATGTAAAGCGCCATTGTTATTTGGAACACGCACTTGTATATGCCTAAATTAGTAACGTTGGACATGGTTTTGTTTAGTCAAATTTCGGTCACAGATTTTGAACAGATTTGCCTCAACTTTATTGTGCTTAAAGCGTAGTGCTGTTGCTGTTTTGACTTCGCTTTGGGTTCCTAATATCGAGAAGTTATAGTTATGTATTCCTCCTCTATTTGGCCTGTATGTAAAATATATCTTAAATCGTAGTTACATTATATAAAGTAGAATTTTTGATTTCTTTATTCAATTCAACGTTTTATGAACGCAAACATTTTTCTTCTTCTCTTTTTTCAACAACAAAAACTCACAATTAACGATTATTAACATCACCAAAAACCGAATTCAACCAAACGACGATGTGATGGTGGATATAACGCTCGACGACTCGGTACAAATGAATGAAAACCACATAATTACCATTATAATGCATACATAGATGTGCTAGCTATGAAGCCCGTTATGGACCCCCTGTACAGTGCGACGAATGTAAATTGAGGTCGGCGTTCGATAGGCGTGACGAAAATAAGAAGGTGCGAATTGCCAACGAATGCAACGATAATATATGTAATTTTAATATCTGCACTCGCTTTAGTGTTTGCAGTGTTGGTGTTGTTAGATTATCTATATCTTCAGCAGTGTGATATATATTTTCTATGTAAATTATGAAAGATCACAAGAGGTTTTTATAGAGATGTTTGCGTTCATAAAAATGCATAGAACTTGTGTGCAGTATGTATATTAATTATATCCCTCTATTGTTAAATTATTTCAGATCAATGGTAAATTGTTGTGCTGGCTGTGTACATGTGCTTACAAAAGGGCTTGGCTAAAGGCGCAGCAAGAAGGTCGAATATCATCGAAGAAACGCCCTCATGAAAAATCACATCGGGACAATTCAGCTGCCTCTGCAAAGAAACCAGCTCGTAGTGCGGACATAGCTAAGAGTAATAGCGCCAATACGAATGTTACTGTGTCCGCCGTTAGCGCCGCTGGTCTTGATTTACCTGAGAAAATATCGCGCACAGTCTCTTCAAGCAGTGGCAATGGACTGGCATCTACTGCGGCTCCTGCCGTCGTTAGCATTGATCCAAACTCGGCCGATCATGTCGTGGCCTTAACAACTTTGAAGGAACGCATCGCTAGTTTGGAGAGGCGTTTGAACCAAAAGGACAAGGAGCTGTTGGAGAAAGATAAGCTGGTAAGATTAGGCTTTGGTCAATCATCCAATGTATAGGAACTTCAGTTAGGTGAATTGGCGTATAAATACTTTTACTCTGTTTCCCTCGGTTGACATATAACAGGTGTATCTTGTAATTTGTACATTAAAATATTAATTTGTCGAACACGTTAAGACGCTGATTTGAAATATTTAATTATCGAAGAGTTTACGATAACGTTATCTGCTCAAAACCTTGGAAAAACTGGCCAGCTATCATCCAAGTTATAAGCGGAATATGATTTATATCAAATCCATGAATTTGTAAGAGGATTATAAGAAAGGGCGTGATTAGTTCATCCAGTTATAGCTTTAATAGATTTGCGTGCATATTTCAAAAGTTGTAATATGAACAATTCTTTAGGGCTTAAGTTAATAAGGAATCCTCAAATGTAAAGCAGATAAATCGTAGGAGTCGTTTAAAATTGAAATTTACGTTTCAAGATTACCCTAAAAACACATTTTAAAATGATATTTATTAATATTATAATATTTGGCTTTGTTCTCTCTATTCTATCCTCTACCACTGCGTTAATCAAATTGTAATTTATGTCTTTATTTTTAGCTTACAGAACTCAAAGGCAAGAACTTTGAAAAGGAAATCGAAATGCGTAACAAACTCAAGGATATTGACCGGCTGAATGAAATGAAGGTGGAGAATCTTAACCGAAAAATTGCAAATTTACTTAAAGAAGTTGCTGGTCTCAAAAAGATCAACAAAAAGAACGGTGGTCCTGTTGGTATTGTTAGTGGAGGCCCCATTATTCGTGAAAAAGAACGGGAGAAGCGGGAACGTGAAAACCAATCACCTAAAGAAGATATTACAGCCGCCAGTACCGCAACGGAATCATCTGATAAAGACGACGAGAAAGATGACCGTAAGGAAGATGACCATAAGAGCGAAGAAGATTCTCTCGACTCTGAATCGGTAAAGGAGGAGCCCAAAGAAGAGCAACCCAAGGAGGAGAAAGAGCTAAAAGAAAAGAGCGACGGCAGTGAAAAGAATGATAGTCAGGGGCCAGAGGAAGATGTCAAACAGGAAGAAGTGGAAAAGTCGGGTTCTCGCTCCCGGTCTCGGTCCCGTTCACGATCTGGTTCTCGTTCACGATCACGATCCCTTTCAAAATCTGGTTCACGTTCACGATCGCGGTCCCGTTCAAAATCGCGATCACGTTCGCGTTCACGTTCACCCTCGCAGTCCAGATCTCGATCAGGATCACGATCACATTCAGGATCTCGTTCGGCTTCGCGTTCTCGATCGCGCTCTCGTTCTAACTCAGCCGAATCCAATTAGGCAAGCGAATGAACCTCCCATATTTTTATTAATTTAGAACAAATTTAATTTAAATGTTTTGATGTATATGTTATATTTAAAACATAATTATCAGGAACTTGGCAGACTTTTTCTTGATGTTTAGACAAACATGTGTATGAAGAGAAAACAATAAGTTTAAGAACTTTTTGTTATGAAATTTCGTATGTTTACTGTTAATTTTTATATTTCTTGCTATTTTCTTTTCCATCTATATATCTTTATCAATACTTGTTTAGTTTTCTTATGATTTTTATTACTAATTTCCTACAATTTTAATTAGTTAATTGTGCTACAGATTGTTTAACATATTCTTTGCTTGATGAGAAACGAAAGTATTTAATGCAACTTTGTATCTTTTTTCTTTACTATAATCGTCTTTTTAATTTTAGTATAGTTTATGACTAATTTTTGTAATTAAATTCTATTGTAATGAAACGGATTTTTGAAAGCGTTTTTAATATAGCAATTCCAAATACAAAAAGGATTAAAACCCCCGAAAATGAAGATTTTTATTATAATTTATTTCGGTAGATTAATTGTTTTCGTTTTCTTTGCTCTAATTATGACGTGAGTTATTTGTTTTGTTTTCCCACTTATTGTTTAAAGGAACGAACAAACTGTACCACTTGTGTTTTGTAATCTTTATTTAAATACTACTTTGTTCCATTCGATCCAACAGGAATTATAACTTGTAACCCGAATATGTATGTAATATAATCCAGAGCCGAAAGCTTTTCAATAGTATTGGCTTCAAATTAAATTCAATGAGGCTTCGGCGTATGGCCATCGACATAAAAGTTTCGCGTAGCTTTTGGCAATTCTAAGACGATGCCATCCAATTCTTTGGTTAACACTATTTGACATCCTAGGCGGGAGTTCTCTTTTAAAAAAGGCGCCATATCCAGCAGGTCGTCTTCCTTTTCATCCGGCTCGGGTAATTTTTCCAAATAGTCACCGTGGACATAAACATGACATGTCGTGCAAGCCAATGAAGCTTCACAAGCACCTAGGTAATTAATATACATAAGGTATGTTAATAGGTATAACATGATATGACAATAATTAATCAAATTTCTAGCGATAATTTAGAGAACGTAAGCACAAGTCATGTGCACCTAGCCAACATATGTAATAAATGGCGTATTTTAGTGTTTTTGTTTTCGATTTTCTAATCGCTAATCACGATAAACGAATCCTTTTCGGGTTTATTGCCAAAATTAGCAAAACCGAAAGACATTTTTAGCTGAATTTATTCAGATTTGATACAACAATCTTTAGTCCTTCATATAATGAAATTGGAAGATAACCACGTACTCGTATTGGAATTATTCCTTAAAACAGAACATATAATATACTTGGATTCTTAATCACATAATCGCCAATTCATGCGAAGTAGAATTTTGCAATTCAATTCATTGATGTGTATAAATATTACTGTAACTTATTGCATTTTTGTAATTTATCACTTTTAGAAATAAAAGAGGTTCCCTACGTTATTATATATATATATACGTATTCACATATTTATTAATCAATCAATGCCCAATTATGGACATGGACAACATATTGATAGCTCAAAAACATATATTTTGCGGAAGAGCAAAAAAAAAAAAAAAATTGCTTTGACTTTGCACGATAGCTTTTCATGTAGATATTTAAAGGGATATTATAGCTGGTATCGTTTTCACTCTGACACTCTCTGGTATCAATGGTTTTTAGATAACGAACAAGTTTATTTGTCGAGATAGAATTAAAAGCAAAAACACTTGAATAGAAATACAATTTGAATTTATGGTTTTGAGATATTAGTTGTTTTATTGAAAAAATCGTTGATTGCTAACAACAGAAAAATACATTTGCACTTAGATTAACTTCTGCGCCATATGTAAGACAGGATAATATAATAGCATATATCAATTCTAATGTTTTATCAAATTGAAATTAATTTTCGAACATATATTAGCGGTGTATTGAAGAATTTTTGTTTGCAATCTATATCGAAAAGAAAAACCATGTGTATTTCGCACAACCATGTTAGAATGGAAAACTAAATATTTTGTTTTGGTAATGTCAACCGTTATATACTATATCCTTTAGATCCAAAGTCAAATGCGACCCATGTCGCATGAACTGTTGGATAAGCTCAAAAATATTTATGTTCATTACATTATTAATCAAATAACAGTCCATGGGACAAAAATGTTGCCATTTATAAAAATGCAAGTGTAATTTGATTTTCTAGTCACAAGAAGCTACAAAAAGTTTTCCAATTTTTGGCTTCATACATCAATCTTATTGTTAGCCATCCCAGGTGTTTCCGCTTTTGCTTCAATTTCATTTTAAATGAATCTACCAATTGATGTTGCGAGAAAAACTTCCCCCGCTAATGGCAAAAGTGGAATACGGCATTCCAACCCTCTTCAGCAAAAAATTCATTAGAGCAAAAATGTATAGTTTTCTGTTTTTATTTTTAAAAATTGAGCGAGATTTTATACTGAATATATACCAAACTTTGAATATTCCGAATATTGCCGTAAAATATGTTCCTCAGGAACATATTTCGATTTCTCAACACAATTTGTTTTCCCTTATTTAGCGAATATCGAACATTTTCACTTGTAGCTATTTAAAACGACTAAACTCAAAATTCTTAATTTTTAGTTAGTTTTTCAAAAAAAAAAAAATCGCTATTATGGAAATTCGTTATAACATTAGAAATACTTATACTCAATTCTGAAATCAAGCCTAGACTGTAACATTCGTCAGGACAAAGAAAACTGTTCTCGCTTATATTAATATTCAGAGATATCGTACATTTTAAAAGCAGCTGTTTTACCAAATGTTACAATAATTTGGTAAGCTACTACGTATTTTGAAATTGCAAGTGACCGAAAATATGCGTCTAAATAAGGAATAAACTTGATTCTGTTCTAGCTCCACTTAGTTGTTTCTAAGAACAGATATTAATGCTAATAGCGCTAAGTTTTCTTCAAAGTTAGTGATAGTGATTTAACTGGGATTTTATTTTTTTGACATAAAATCGCAGTTATGGAAGTTTGTTATAATCTAATGAACTAGCATGTAGACGACGAAAAATATGTTCTGGCTCAGGCTACTATTTACAATTATTGTATAAATTTTTAAAGATCCTTATTTCGAAAAATTGTTTTACCTTGAAAACTTTTCCTAATTTTATGGATAATTGTAACAGCAGATTTTTATCTAAATCCAGCTCAATGGATTTTCCTTATGGCCACAGATTTACTAGGAAATAGAAAAATCAATTTGTTAAATGCTCGTCAAAATTATTATTCCCTACTTAGAGTTGCAAAACGTCTAACGTGTGAATAACTCATATGGGCACGGTTGACTGCTGTAATGGCTAGTTTGCTATATTGAAAGGCATTGCGGAAAGCTCACAGCATATTTGTTTACAACTTACATAGAAGTTAATAGGTCTGTCATTAGCGTTAAAGTCCACTCAATCAAATTTTTTTGAATACATTCCACAAGAAGCTTACATTAATTCTTATTATTCGACATTTTGTCTCACACCGTACAACAAAGCAATACTTATCATACTCGAAACATCTGTGGGTTAGAGCTGGTATTTTAACTTACCTTCCATTTCTATTTCATAACGATGGGCCAAATAGAGAACATTATCCCCAACTTTACCTTTCACCTCAATACGTTTGCCATTTTTATTGATATAAGTAACGCGGACGCTGCAAGAAGTGTTAGATAAAAGACAATTACAAGCTACAAAAAATGATAAGTTTCCCACAGATATTTTAATCTCACATTTCATCATCCGATTTAGGATCTTGCCATTCATATTCGCCGTGTCTGCAAGCTGTAACAATTCAGTCTTAAGCATAAGAATTTAAGGTTTTGTTAGTCACCTTACCGGCAGAAGTGTGCAGGAGTTTCGTTGGTAGTATCCTTTTAATTTGTGGAATATTTTTGCGAATAATCTTATGGGAAACTCGGGCTTGCCGTAAAAATAAACAAAACATTTTGTCGTGAGAGGTTATGAAATAATGAGAACAGCTGTTCTGTGTTTACATTACGGCATTCGCCGACCAGCCGGCAACCATGGCCGCAGTTACCATATTTCGCACATTTGACCGACTATCTGGTTAGCTGTTTTATTAGATTATTTTTCCGAGCAACTGAAGAAGGGCTGGAGTTTGTGGCGTAGCAGGAAGTATGGCCAGCAACAACGTCTCGGCAGCAATTGCTGCAAATATCATAGCTAGTGATGATGTAGAGGATAACGGTTCGATGGGTAGCACAATAGATTTGTGTGATATGGCTTTTGAACGTGAAGAAATCGGGAGCAATGCTGCTGCAATTCGTGCCCTGGGTGAATCTATACGAAACACACTATGGGAGATCCATGAACTGAGGGAACGCAATAGAGATCGTAGGCACAAAGAACTAATAGAAGTGCTGTCAAGTTTTGCAAATAATCGGAAAGAGCACCATCTCCAAACAGAGGGGTACAATGGATGTAAAGGGATCCAAACCGGTGAGTGCGTTGTGAAAGACGGTGCAAATATATTATCTACGGCTGATAGAGATATTTCGAATACAACTGTTAAGGATGCAATGCCAGTTAATATCACCAATGAGGAGAAACCGACAACGTTACAACAGGAGATCATTTCAGATATCTCTAAAGAAAATCCTACCGCAACATCTAAGGCTATTGCTAAAATATTTAACTCAAACAAAGCTTCCGCCAAAAACATGAATACCAGCTGGCGTACACAGAGCATGGAATCGCTAAAAGCACAAAGGAGAGGCGGTGTCAGCGAACCAATTTTAAGCCGGGCTAGAATGTTGGACATGCAGCGAAAAAAAATGGAAGACAGGGAACGTAAAAAAAGACAATTTATTGTAAAAAAGACTTAGATGTAAGAAATCGCTGACGTACTTCCGAGCGAACTTAGTTGAATTTATTAAAGCCTAGATCAAACTTTTGGTACTCTAATTTCTTTGGACTTTAAAGTGTTATTTAATAGGATCGATCATGTCAGCTTAATTGGTAAGCTTTCGTAATTGTACAGTTTTTGGCGGAATACATGCAACCTTATCGTTACCTTAGGTTACAATGATTCTAACCTTTAATTTTTAAAACCTGCTTGAAAAGATGTGTGCTGGACTTTCTCATCTAATACATTTTGAATATCCCTTAGGATTTTCTGTCTTTTACTTCCTTATTTCCTTCCCTATTGTTTTATCCGACATGTTAGAGACTTTAATATAGTATGTAGAAAGATGCAAAAGTCAGCCAAAACAGATTTTGGAAAATTGTCCAAAATAAGAAAGAATCATTGGGTTTGGCGAATTCTATGTTCGAAAAATCACCCAAATTATTAGGTAATCCCTAAGACTAATTTTGAATAATTACCAATTATATTAAGTGAAATATACTACAATATCTTAGGCTCTTTATCTGGCTTACTTTTTGAAATTTTACAACTTTTAAATTTCCGAACTAATGCCCAGTTATTTGTATTATTCAGCTAAATTTTCTGTATGCACATAAATTAACCACTGTAAATAAGCAATGTTATTTCATTTCAAACCATTAAACTGGAAATGTTGCACTTCTTAACTTTCTATGTGTAAAAAATGTCCACTAAAGAACTTTCCTGTGAGGTGTCTATGAAGACAGTTTTGTTACGAATTTCATACCATACTGCTTTTCTACATGAAGATGGTATATAAATCAATATTTCTATTTGAAAATGTTTACAGTAAAAAAGTATATTCATAAATACCATGATGCTAAGAAGCCATGAAGACGTTTCTCAACACAAAAGTACTTGGGAAGAAACCTTTCAATATAAAGTGTCTATCCCACTTTCTTATGAAGTATATAGAAAGACAAATTTCTATAAACATTAAGGGACTACACCGTACGTTTGAAAAATTTATGGGCAATGTTTTGCATATGCCTGCATCCAAGTAATTATCGTTGTGAAAATTTAATTCTCGCCGGTGTTTTCATTTTCCTACATTTTCTATCTTTCTTTCTTTCTTCCTAGGCAAACAACTAGTGTACCCCAAGTTTAACCGCACTCCGGCAAAAATGTGTTTTTATGTTCTTCAAAAATAATTATTAAAATTAATTTGTCTTTATTGTCTTGGCAGTTTTAGATACAAATGTACTCTTTGACCAATGGTTTCCGGGTTCATGAATCCGCATCAAATATTGGGGTGACTAATTGGAGAAGAAGCACAGAAGTTTGAAGCTCTTGGAGTTGTTTAGTGAACGACTTAACTGACTTGGTGAACGGTTTAAGATTGCACATCTGGGTAAATAAAATATTTAATATTGTACTAAAGAATATTTTATATTTTATTTGGAGCGTTACATAATTATTTGGCTTTCCTGCATCACTATGCAAGAATAAATAAAAATGAAACGAAACGAAAAAATATATAAAAGATTTTGCAGCTATTATCAACATAAAGAAACTTTATCAATAAGTGCCTATAGTTGTAAGATGTCGAATTTGACAGATCTGATACTATTTCTATTAATATTTCCAATTCAGTTTTGCAAAGACAAACATCTATTTCAATTTATTTAAATATTGATGTGTACTCTATATATTTTAACTTACGGAACTATGATATTAACTTACGGAACCATCATAATGAATCAAATACATAACTTATTGAAAATTGATCTAAAAAATATGGAGGAAATATTTTTGATTTTTGATTGATTTTTGCTAAGCCAATCAATTTGTAGTAGAAGTACTGAAATGCGACAGCGAGCAATTATAAAACAATACAATGGACAAAATTTCACTTTCTTATTAGATATTTCAGAGGAAAATTTGAATTTCCCCAAATTGGTAAATTTATATAGAAGGATCCTGAAGGAGTGTGAAATAGCTATTTATTCTCATTTGTTAGAAGTTAATGGTATTGGAAGAAAGATATGAATCTAAAAATATGTGAGTCCATATGCATGGAAATTGTCGGATAGCACGCGGTTAAGCAATTGGATATTTTGAATCAATATCACCCATTTTTAATGTCATATTTTGTTGCATATCAAGCGATATTTATCATCATTATTTCGGATGAATATTATATGAATATATATTATATAGAATATGGAAATAAATCTTATTTGAAAAAACGTAAATTACAATTTCTAACCTCCTCACAAACAAACAAGGATAGTGTTTTTGTGTATTCTTTTTCCTATCCATATGTCGTCCAATTGTAGAAGACTGACCCTAGTCAGTTAATCTTTTGTCATGCCATAAAAAATTACCGTCTGTGGGTTTGGGAAGTCGCTACAGAGATTTTTCCCATTATTGCTATCTCAATCACTTCTGAAAGATTGTTTTCTAATGCCAAATGTGAAGCCGGATTCAAATCAGGTGATTGTGCCGGCCTATCAAGAGTTTGAATCCTATTGTTTGTTAGCCACTCTCTTGCCACTTTCGATGTGTGTTTCGGATCGTTATCATGTTGAAACACCCATCGAAGTGGCATATTCCACTCTGCATGGGGTAGCATTTGGTGTTGTAGTATGGCTCGATATCCTTCACCGTTCATTATTCCATCTATTTTATGAGCCGAAAAGCATGTCCACACCATTATATTTCCATCACCATGCTTTGCAGTGACGAGGATGTTCTTGGTTTTAAGACGTTGTCCTCTGTGTCGCCTGACGGTCTGCATTCCATCCGATTGAGTTATATTAAATTTAGATTCATCACTAAACAGTACTGTCCTCCACTTATTTACTGACCAATTGCGATGTCTTTTAGCAAATTTTAACCTTTTCCAAAGAAATAATAGTAATATTAATACAGCATTATTGTAAGCAATGGTTTTTTGGCTGGTCTGTAACTTTTTAAATTGTTTTCTACACCCCGTCTTCGTACTGTACTGTGATGAATATTCAGATGTTACAATTGTTTTTGACGAAATAAACGGATCTTTCTTTATCATCTTAACAATTTCACGGTCTGTCCGAGTTGAAGTTTTTCGAGGTCTTCCACCTAAATGTTTGGTTTTAATTTCTCCTGTCTGTCGATACTTCTTTATCAACCGGCAAATGCAGGATCTTTTAATTTAAAATTTTTTTGCTGTCTTTGCTTGCTTCATACCACCTAAAAAGTCATTAATTATTTCACTTTTTAATTTGTCTCCAAACTTTTCCCTCGCCATGTTCTTAACGTCGTTGATATGCAAAGATCGTTGACAAACTGAATCAAATATTGCACAAATTGAAAGTATTTTACGGCAGCTTCTCAAAAACATTGTAAAAGTATCGCTAGATCACATTCTTTTTAAACCTATTCTCTTCTTTCTCTACTTTGTTGCTATTGTTTTGCGCAAGTGAATTCCGGCTCTGCTGTACATTTTTTCATATTTCTTTTAAACGCAATTGTTGTTGTTATTGTAATGTATGTTTTATAGCTTAATAATACCTCTGTGAAAATAAATGGTAAGCTTTGTTTTTATGAAAATTGTATATTTATAGTCTGGAGTAGATTTTGTTGCTTTTGTTTGGCGCAACACTGTATGTAAAAGCAGAGGTTGTTCCGATTTCAGAGTTGAAAAGTAGTAAAAAAATAACCAGCAATGCCGTTTAAGAAAATTTTACGTTGCAAATTTAGATTCAAATTTCACTGTCATTTTTTTATATACAGTTTCACCACGAAAAGTTAGCAGAGTATTAGGCCTGATATTTAAATTTTGGTGTTCTTGCACTTTAAATGTAAATAATTAATATTAAATCTGTATATTACAAACATGTATATTTTTAATCAGTCCATCTGTTAAATAAGACATTAAATTTATTTGAGAATACCACATTAAAATATAATCTCGACATTTGTTGTTATAACCTTTCTATATTTGAAAAATTTGACTTTTGCTTAATTTTTCTTATATTTATAATAAAAAGGTCGAAAATCGGCTTCGGTTGATGTTTATATCTTCTTCGTGCTTCACTCAGGCATTGACAACCTTTTATCTTTAATTGAACATTTTGCCATTTTCCGCCCAGTCTTAAGGTAATTTACATGTATTTATTTATTATTTCCTATTGGCAAATATTTGCTGAAATCGTTGATATTCTCCTATTTCCAATTGACAAACGGTTTATCTTCATATGAATATTTTCCACCCAGCCTTTTCCATACAATGTAAAATAACTCGTTATAATTTGTTATTTCGTTTATGTAATTTTCTATATTTTGAGTGCTGAATAATTGATTATTTAATGAATAAACATTTATTAATTAAAAAAATTGTATATAGATTTTATATGGCACGTTTCTGAACGTTTTCCGACAAGATAAAATATAAATTTGTATATTAAATGCATATTTCCTTGGACAAAATACTGCGAAAGTAAGTCCATCTTGTAATGTAACGATTACCACATAACATATATATATTAGGTATGAATGTATGTATATATATGTATATATACATTTACATGAACACATACAACAAATGATGTATACATGTATAAAATGTATATACGTAATCTTTACCATTTTAATGAGTCATACTGAACAGAGTTCAAAATCCATATCCTTATCAAACTTCCTTACATTGTCCTTCCTGGAATCTCAAAAGATGGTAGGTCTTTTGGCGTTGGTAGTAAAATGTATTTATAATGATTTGATTTCAGCTGCGAGAGAAAATCTTATATATGAGCAAAATGGGCACGATTCGCTTCAATCTCCTAGCAGGGTCTGCTGAGCAGCTCGCTTGGCATCGCATACTTTGCTGAGTTAAATCTTCTGGCATTTTGCGGTAGTATTGATTGTATATTATATATACTTGTATAATGTTTTTATTCAATTTTTTTTTTAAAGGAGCACGGCAGTCTATTCTAAAATAAGTGTAAAAATTGTAGGTATTAATGTTAAAAAAATTTAATTTTTCTCCTTCTTTTCCGCACTGGAGCATCATTTATTTGGAGTTCTCGTTTTGCTCTTTATCATCATTTGCTGACTTATTTTTTAAAAATAAATCATTTGGTCCAGTTTGTTGTATTGGAATAATACGTTCTCTTCCATCCTCCTTTGCCGTTGGCATAATCACACTTAACACACCATCCGAAGTTAATTTAGATGTTATCAAATCTGGATCGGACCCTTTAGGCAGCTCATAACGACGCACAAAGTGACGCGAAATGTAACCAGAATCATCGGATTCACGTTCTTCGTGCTTAGCTTCGATTACCAAATAGTTGTTGACTACCTTAACGTTTAGTTCGTCGGGACGGAAGAGTCCAACGTCGAGGTGTATTGAAAATTCGTCATCTTTGTGAGCGAGTCCACCTGCCACTGGGGTAAGATCATCCTTGGGCTTATCGGCCACCAAATGTCGAATATGCGGAGCCAGACGAGAAATTAAACCCATTGTATGCATGTCCATTGGATGATGATGCCGTGGATGAATACGGCGATATATGTTGTTTGGGAACATGTCCGGATTATAAAATGGATGCGGGTCAAAATTCAATACGAATGGAATAGTTGACATTGTGTAAAGTCTACTTATGCCTTTGTGATACACACAACTTTATATCGTTTTTTTTTTTAAACTATACAACTTCTTCAGTTGCTGGTCTTCAAAGAACTAATACAGATGCTTCCATTTTTCCCAGGTTATATGAACATGGCCATCTAGATATTTTGGAGAGAATATTTGCATCTTTCTTACTTCGAAAGAGTATTTTTTAAGCTCTTATGGAGTAATCTGGAGTATTACCCACTAAAGAGTAGTGTTTGTTTACGTCGGTGAGAGAGAAACTATAAGCTTTTCCTGGAATTCTAATGAAATGCTTTGTGTACTTTAAAGTAGACACCCTGAATCATTAGGATACTAAATCAAACAATAAAGCAGAGTATAAAATGTTAAGTCATTCTTATATGCACGCATACAAATGTGAGTATACGTGTATACATATGGCTTACTTATACGCTTCTATTGCTAAAAATCTGTTTTCAATATGATGGCTTATAATAAAAGGGCATTATTTCAGCTCTTTCCGACAGCATTGTACCAGTGACATTTCGCCTATTTTAATTTTGTTTTCTCTGGAATTTCATTCATTCATGAATTCGTGAGGAAAAAAGCAACATTTTACTCAGAAAATTGGTGTAGTTTGAATTGCAATTATTAATGCGATTTGTATGTTGAAAGTTAACATCTGTATTCATATGTCCTTATAATTCTTGCGGAATAAGATTTCTATATAAAATTAGTAAGATTTAAGAATTCTTAAAAACTACACAAAAGCGCACTCTGTATCCTGTCAAGACCGTATTTCACCTTTTCTAATTTTTGTAATTTTTGATTAACAATTGGTAAGTCCCTTAGCGTTGGTAACAAAATGTATTCATAATGATTAGATTTCAGTTATGAAAGAGTGCACGAGTCGCTCCTGTCTCGCGGTACAGCTTAGTTCGTATTGCATATTTTTTCCTGCGTTAAATATTCTGGCATCTTGCGGTTGCTTTAATTACTTCATCCATATTGCTGAGAGACACTTCTTTAACGCATTTATCCAATTATTTTGAGAGGAGGACGACAGTCTATTTCCAAATTAGTTTCAAAATTGTAGGTATTAGCGTTATTAGCGCCAATTTTTCTTTTTTCTGAACTGAAGCACCATTTATTTGGAATTCTCATTGCGTTTTTTTTTGTCATTGTTTGCTGATTTATTTTTAAAAATAAATCATTTGGTCTTTGCTCTTCGCATAATTCCAATTACGAAGTGTATTTTTTCCAACAATCTTCATATATCTATTAATCAATTGTATGTATGGATTTAAAATTGTCTCAAGGAGCAAAATTAAACTGAATTCAAAATCCGTTTTTGTCACGAAATTTTGTTTAAAAAGGTATTGTGATATTGTGTGTAGTCAATTTTTTTTATAACGCTGATATTCTATTATTGAATGTATTAATTTTTCATTTATTTTTACTTAATAGGGAAGACCTAAGTTTAAACAAAAATCAAATATTTTATTAGATTCTCCGTAGTAATTAAGTTTTAGCGCCACTCTTAACGTACTAAAGCCAGTCATTTCAGATTTTTTAACAAATTGTTCTTTGTTTAATTACGAAATTCCATTACAGTTCTAATGAAGGCATTGAATTATAAATTTTTTTACAAAACATTTCTAAGTTTTTCCACTTCGTAAAAATGTCTTTAAACCATTTCGTAGAATGATAAAAAGGGGTTTCCAGAATGTGGCATTCTTTCATAGATTTGCAAAGCCATTTTCTCATTTAAGCTGAATGCTACTATAGTAATTTTAAGTAGAATTATCCGGAAATAAGTTTCAATAACAAGCTAAAGGCTGGTACTATGATGACTTTTCGCCGTGAATCCCACTATAAAAAATGGTAGTGAAATTTGGAGCGAAATTTTTTTATCAGGCAGCACGATGAAAATGTTCTTAAACGGCAAATGCCGACTATTTTTCTACTGGTCTTCAACACTGAAATCGGAATAATTTATGATTTCACATCATAACAATTCCGATAATATATTTAAAAACTTGTGAAATAAAATTTGCTATTTAAAGGGGATTACCAGTTTCTAGACGTTCTTCAGGAGAAAATTAATTATGAGCTTGATAGGTAACGCGATTGGATGTCGGAGAACAGACTTTGTGTCAATTTTTCTAAGTCCAAAGCTATGCTTTATTCGAACCGGTCTGATGGGGATTTGCGAGTAGTTTATAATGGTTCTAATTTAGAGTTTGTGAATGACATGAAATGTTTGGGAGTCTTATTAGATGATAAGCTGCGCTTTCAGAAGCACATTAATCACGTTGTTTTAAGTGCTAACTATGCACTGAGGCAATTATACACAACTAATTTGTCGCTCCCGCTGTATGTGAAAAAGCAACTGTTTCATGCTCTAGTTATGCCAAATATTATGTACTGCTTAGCAGAGTATACCTGCAATTACCTGTGAACAGAGCTTTTGGCCACATCTTTTCCCTTAAGAGACGTGTACATATAACACCTATTGTGATTAAATTCCTGGGATATTCATTTCCTGCATTTATCGATGTACGGCTGTTGTTATGTTTTTACAAAATATATTCTAACCAATGTCTGCGTTTCCAATGTGAAACTTTTAAACTTTGTCATTCTGTTCGTAGAAGGCAATTGTTTATTCCCAAACTTTGCCATCTGACAGCACGATCTTTCAATGCAGGAGTAGCTCGTAGCTATAATGCATTGCCAGATGAGCTTAGAAATTTAAATGTATCATACACAATATTTCGTAATAGACTTGTCTATCATATGCAGTTGACAAGGGTGAATATTCTTTTACATCTTAATGCTTGCATTTACGAGTAATATTTGTTAAATATTGGTTGATATTAAATATATGGTTTTATGTGATAAATTTTTATTTTATATACATTTTTACATTTACTTTGAGTAGTATTTATTTCAATTTATGCATATTGTGATTTACTAATCAGTTTGGAACTGTAAAATTGTTAACTTGGTTAAAAAAACTTGCAATTTGGGCTGACCTATACCTATACATATCATTCAATATTTAATTTTTTCTCATTATTTTTATTTCCATTCATTTTGCCTATTTTTAGTGCACTTTCATTTGAGCTTTATAAGTAAATAGTTACTAGCTAATTTGATGTTATATTTTAAGTTTTATTTTGTTTTTGTTTTTCAATTCCAGTAGTATTTAATTTAACCATTTTGTAATAATATGGCCTAAAGGCTTTAAATTACAAGACTGTTCAATAAATGAAATGAAATGAAAATTGTAATGTAAGGAGATAGAATTTTATAATTTTACAAACATATTATCGAACATACTATGACTCGTAAAAATGTAAGGTGCGCCGATCTCAGTGTTTGAAACAAATACAACAAAAGCTGGCAATGCCAATTTTCATCGTGAAAAGAACATAGTATGTAGCTTCATGGAAAAAATCTAAATTGGTAAAACTGCTCCTAGTAGACAGAAATTTCTAAGACGGCTTTTAAAAATGGAGATCTCCTGATATTTTCTACAGTAGGTTTTATGCTAGTGAAAAAATAAAATGTTAATTTTAAAAATTAATTGGTTTTTATTTTCTTGATCGATAAAATTGTAAAATGTGAACATTTCCGATAACAAAACCAAATTGTATTAAAACTTGAGTTGTGATTCGCAGAAAGATAATGAAAAACGTACGTTGTTTCATTTGTTAACAAGCATTTTCAAGAGAAAACTATAATATCGGCAATAAGATATCAGAGGCTCTAAACCAACCAAAAAAAAAAATTATTTTTCATTTTATTTTTATAATTGAGAAAATAAATATCTATATAATATTATAATATGTATAATATTTTATATATAATTACAATATTTATATATAATATATATTTTTTAATTTTTGTTGTAAAAATTAATATAAAAATTATTTGAATGATGAAAGATAAAAACAAAATAATTAAAAATTATGTTTATTTAATTAATTTTATCAATTAATTAACTGTTAATTATTTATTCAACTGATTTTAATTATGCCGAAGAAATAATTTTTTTTTTCAAAGATATACCTTTGTCTCCTCTTTTCAATCTTAGGATTAATGGAAGCAGTATTGAGATTGTAGATGAAATGAAGTGTTACGGCATAGCACTTGATAAACAACTTGATTTTCATGCTCATATTGATTCTTTATTTTCAGATACTTTTTACTCTGCGGGAGTTGTACAAAATGAATATATTCCTTCCAATTCATATTAAAGAGAGGTTAGTTCATGCCTTGATGATGCCTCAAATTAGTTATGGTATTGACGTTTTTTCGAGAACAAATCTTAAATATGGTAGTAGGGTAAGTGTGTAGTTTGAGGCGCTATGATCACAATATGCTATACGTTTTTTACGTGTCCTTTAAAAATTATATTGAATTTCAAATCATTAAATCGTTTTATGAATTGGTAATATTTGGCTTACCACCTCTACTGCGAGTAGATTCAGGTTAACTAGATCAATACTTGATTTTCTTTTTCTTATATTTGATTCACAATTGCATTTAGTTCGGGAACCATAATATAAACTTTGCTATTAATATTTGAATTCATATCGTTTTTTAACTTTATATTTTTTTTTTTTGGTATTTAATATTGCACCCATTTTATTTGCGATGTTGTATAATTGGCCTTTTAGGGTTTCCTGCATCACGATGTATGAATAAATGAAATGAAAAAATATTTGATTTGTATTTTCACGATAGAAAAAATAAAAATCAATCTTTAATTTCTTTTGATTTCTAAAAATAAAAAAAGTCTATCATGATTTTTATTTCTGATTAAAATAAAACTCATTAAAACACTCAAGTATTACTTGTAATTTGTATTATAAAACTTAAGAACAATTATAATGGTTTATATTTTTTTATGATAATTATTATTTTTGATCAATGAATATAATAAACATCATAAATAATTATTAACTCATAATTTTACGGTCCCTGATCAGAACATAAATACCGAGTTGAGGCAACGTAACATGTGCGCATCATCTATTTAAAACAGCTACGAATTAAACTCAAATTTTAAGAGATCTTTCCAGCACAACGGAATGGCGATATAAAATTGACGTGAAAGGAGTTTCGTTTACAAAAATTTTGGAGTTTTTAAAGAACAAACAAAGAACTCCTGTAGATTCGATTGCGATTCGACTATAGTGTTCAAACATCCGACTTTTTCAGAAAATACATTTTCGAGCTATTCGTTTATTGTTTTCGGGTTTCTCAGATGGATCAGAATTGGCAGTTTTAATTGGCGTCTATTTAAATGACTTGCTCTTTAATCTGCACACAGTAACCAAACCAATTTAGAAACAGATACACACATGGATATTTATTTATGTGGATAAGTCAAAAATCCATTCGGCCTTAGAGGCAGACGACTGCACCACATTAAAAAAATTACAATAGTTAACAAAATATTAACTGTAACTTGATGCATGGATGTTTGTAGACCCCTTTAATATATAGTTTGTTCTTACAAATATTACAATGTTTTGGTGGTCAATTCTGATCCATAAAATATTATGATAAATCTTAAGTCATTACTTCAATAAATTCAATCGTCAAATTTTTGGAATTATCGATAGCAGTTATTGTACACTTTTATTGCATTGATTGCATATTACGTATGGGCGTTCCCAACGTGAGAATAGTCTCTAACTTAGGAAGCCTAAATAAATAAGTTGTGTAAAATCCAAAATTTTCCAAAAACAATTGGAAATCGGATTATTTATAACTTATGAAATCATAGCCTCATCATTAAATTGCTCGCAGCGATCAATATCTGTATACCTGAAATAATATTAGGTTAAAACCATCAACAAATTTATAGTGTTATCCTAAATGGGTCAGCATCATGTACAGCATGTACGGATCCTAAATTATAATTTGGTTAATATGTAAGTGTTTTTTTGTAAGTTTTCAAAAACCGACTATTCAAAATTTGAAATTTGCTAATTTGAACCGTCGCCGGTTTTGAATACTCTAGGTTCGAGATAGTAACAGATCGGTCTAACATATTTAGCGCTATTCCTGGGTGGTTTCTCGGAGCCCTCTTTTCTTATTTCTTGTTTAGGATTGCAATTTTTAAGCCTTAAGGCCAATTTGAGTAAATTACAATATTCCAAGGGTACCCCCCTATTTATCAGTCCATTTTCCTTCCCGATAAAACAAAATTCCGATCAACTCACAAGTTTCTGTTATAATTTAGATATTTTTATTCTATGTGAAGCATCTAATAGGAAACTTATTCTAAATACATTGTGTGGCCAAAAGTTAAAAAAAAAAAATACTTCAAATATCAGCCAAGTTATAAGTAATAAAACTACAACTAAATAATAAAATCGAGCATTTCAGTCAATGAAATTCTCCAAATTAATGGTACCAAATGCCTCAGTCTTTTTACTTTGCTTCATTAGTTGGTCCCTCAGCACCGTTCGATTCGGCTGTTTTATCTTGTGAGTTTTGTTTAACGTTAAGATGAGCCGGGCCTGTTTGCTGAATCTGGATAACACGTTCGTTGGACTTTTCCTCAATCTGTGGTTTCGGGATGCCAATTGTTAATACACCATCTGAGGAGAGAGTGGATACAACCTTGTCGGCATCATAACCCTTGGGAAGTACATAACGGCGCACAAAATGGCGTTGGATATAACCATGTTGGTCTTCGCGTTCTTCGTGTTTCCCCTCAACAACAACGGCGTTATCGACCACTTTGACATTCAGTTCATTTGGTTTGAATTGGGCGACATCCATGCAAACCTGGAAACCGTCTTTACCAACAGGAGATACATGCTTTTCACCCCTTTCGTCACGTCGGCTTAGTTTGAGGTCATCCAAACGGTTGAGTAGGCTCAAGGGCAAAGTGTACCCAACCATGTTGCGGGAAGGGTATTCACGGGGAACGTGTCGATGAATGTTATAGGGCGACAGACCGAAGCCAAAATCATTTCCGTAGTATATAGAATTGGATTCGCGGTCCAATTCATCAAAAAGATGCAACAAATATGGTAGGCTTGACATATTGTAGCAGTTTTTGTTTCAACTTTCTAGTCACACGAAGTATATTTCCGAACGAAATCAACTAAACTTCCGCAGACAACTTTAACGTTGAACTCTCCAAGTATTACTGATGCCGTTAGCTGCGATTCGTCGCCTTTTATTTGAATATACCGGTAGTGAGAGAAACTTCAAGTTCTTTCTGGAAATATATTTGTTTACTACAAGAGTGCGTTGAAAGGGAGAAACCAAAATGGTTCTCTAAAGTAAAAAAGCTCATATCAAAAGAGGACATATTAGCATTGGAAATCTCTTGTACTCATAGTTGCCACATTGGATTATTTCTCGTCATTTGGCAAAGCAAAGGCGATGCAAACGTTTATATCGTCAACAAAATAGAATTCCAGACAGAGTCAGAATTTATCTCTGGAGCAAGTTTTGTTAAATCTGAACGCTAACTCACGAATATAAACTTGTACGCTTACGTCTCTTTCACAAAATGGAACTTTGTTTAGATTTTTTTAGTAATTACATTACTGCAATCTAATAAAATAAAAAAAATATGCCAAATAATCGAGATACTGAACAAAGAGAGCTAGCAAGAGAGCAATTTTAGTTTACTCTCTTGCCGCTCTAATAGTCTCAATTTTCGGTAATTCTGCTCTGTCATCCAATAGTCTCAACAAATGCGGACTCTATGTATAACTGAAATTAGCCTGAAGAGAACTTTAAGGGATATCGCACAGTAACAGGCCGATCTGAAAATGTTCATACAAAACATTTGCAATTTTTCTCAAATACGATTAAGTCTGTCAGACCAATCTGTTAGTATATCATCCTCTTTGTGGGATATGCCATACGATTTTCTGGGCCTTGAGTAACCACACTAAAAGAAATTAAGCAGTTTATATGAATTAAAATTTCAACTATATTGTAAGTGGTATACCTATAACTAACGCATAGATGATGCGAATTAGTTAATAATTACTAATCTATGCAATTTACATAAGAACGTAAGTGATACTTACAATCCAATGGCATTTGAAGTGAAACTATCAGTTGTTAGCAAATAACTAGCACTCCCCTTTTGATTTGTATATACCTTGATTTGTATTATTGAAAACAACACCAAGTACTTGTTTAAAGCTTAAATTTATTATATAAATTAAAACAATATGTTTCATCTTTAGGAACATTAGGGCATCATTCTAAATCAGCTTATAAGAGGGATTTTGCATATCTGAAAATAAAGCAAACAATTATTTTTTTTCTTATATTAACAGCTTTTTTCAACATGTCTTAAAACATCTGCGCTTAGACAATAATTTTAAAAAATGTGCACTTTTTTCTCAAAATTTCCTGTCTGCTCTTTTATGAGCGAAATAAAGCGAAGTTCATATTATCTAAAATAACTTAAATTTGTGTCTAAATTGCCTTTTAACATATTTCTCCATAATCATATAAATATAACACAAATCTTTTACTCGTTTATATCATTCAATTTAAAATTTTCTATATATTCCTTGTCTGACTGGTTGATTTCTAAGAAACATTTCACATTTTTTTTTGTTCCTTGAAGTTTTCTCACTTTTTTTTTTGCAATGTACAACAGTGTTCATTGGATGGCAAATAAATCTGTGGTCACAAGGAAGAATGACTTAAGTGGAGTTTCGAACAAAAACCAATTTTGAAAATTTCGCAGTTACGTAGTTGACGAAATCCGTAGTTGATTTCCAACAAACCAAATTAACTGTTATAACTACTGGCAATTACTTTGTTGTTGTTTTGAAATTATCATGATGAAAACAAAATTCAAATAATTGCAAACATGGAACATTTTTTGGAGGTAAGAGAAAGTGTAATGTAAGCACGTTCTCCATCTAAATTATTAGAAAGGGTAGACCATCCTCTGCCATCCTCTCTATTATGGAAATGTAATACAACCAAAGGTTGCCCATAATTGCTATATGGTCACTGAGGAAACCAAATCCTATGGCTCACCTAAGACATATATAGCATACGAGTATGTAGTCTATCATCAGTCATCACAGGGGGGTCTCTTCATTCCCTCCCTCTCATGGATGGAATTATCGTCTGGTGGAAGGGTCTTGAGAAGTTTACATACTATACGATTACATACTTTACGATGCACTAAATGTAATTATGCATTTACTACCCCTGAACATAATTAGTATGCTACGATAGTAAGACTAAGAGAGCTGCCACAGTGGTCAAACAGTGGTTATGGTCACAGTGTGATCCTTAACATGGTGCTTGACATAACCGGCACCATTGACTACACTCTGGCTGAACCACTGTTTGACAAGAAGTATCATATACTTATACCAGATGGAGATACATGGAAATGTAGAACTTCTGGTACAAGACTGTATGTCGACTTCTACACTGACGGTTCAAATTAAATAATCAGGTAGATTTTGGGGTCTGCTCCAAAGACGTAGGGCTAAGTATAGCAAGAAGACTACCTGATCACTGTAGTGTTTATCAGGCCGAAATTTTGGCCATTAAGGAAGTGGCAGAAAGGCTGAAACATAACGTCCTCACCACAGTGGGGATTAACATATTCTCTGACAGTCAAGCTGCCATTAAATCCCTGGATTCTGTCTTCCTGAACTCAACATCAGCCCTGAAATGCCGCAGATCTCTCAACTAGATGGCTCAACATTTCAACCTTCCCGGGCTACAGGGACATACCAGGGAACTCCAGAGCAGACGAGCTACTAAGATTAGGGACAACCTTACAGACTTCAGCCGAGTTTTAGCTCCTACTGCGAGATAGAGCATATTTAGCAGCACATGGTAGGTGGGCGTTTGCCCGAGTCTGTAATCAATCCAGACAGATGTGTCCTTGCCTAGATCTGAAGCGTTCACACACTCTGCTGTAACTATCAAGACCCGATGTCTCATTGCTTGTATCCGTCATGACGGGACACTGTCTGACTGGAAGACATGCAATGAGACTGAAGGTTGCGACTAGTGACTTCTGCAGGAGCTGTTGGGATGAAGAGAAGGAGGAGTCCATAGAACATCGTATCTGCAATTGCCCCGCCTTAGCGAACAGGCGGGGATCAACACTAGGCTCTTATTATTTTGGGGACCTGGGAAAACTTTACGATATAGATATTATTCGACTTAAGAGCTTCTTCAGGCGCTCAGGATGATTCAACAAGGAAACTAGGGATGTCCATATCTTAAGTTTCCGTGGTATCACAATGGACTATACAGCCTAAGTGAGTCTGCTTATTCCGACTGCCACACTGGACTGACCTAAGGTTAGACCATTGTTACGGAACAACGGAGTAAATCCAGCTGAACTTGAATAATAAATTTGTTTAATGAATAAGTTTAATGGTATAGGAGAAGTTAAATTCCATGAGGATGTATCTTTAAATATGGAGAAGTATCTTAGAAGACGCTTTTTGTATGAAGAAGAGTCTTGAAAGAAACTTTTCATATGAAGAAGAGAATTCGAAGACACTTCATATGAAAAAGTATTTTGACAGACACTTCATAAGAAGCAATGCTTAAATACACATTTCTACATGAATAGTGCTTTCAATGATACTATTCATTAAACCATTTATACATTAAAAGTGTCCTCAATGTTACAGTCATCCATGTATAGGTAGATTTCTTCATCAATAGTATCTTCCACAATACTTTTCTTCGTGAGAAATGTCCCCATGATATCTTGTTCCTTGCGAAGTATTCCCATGACTTTGTTCTTCATGAAAACTGTCTTCCATAACACACTTCTATATGAAAAAAGTCCACCATTGCACTATTCTTTATGAATAGTGTCTTCCATTACCCTTTTTATAGGAAAAGCCTTCATAATGTTTTTCTATATAAAATTGCCTTGCGTGACATTTTTGAATGTGAAAAATCTCATTTTGGAATGAATAGGACCCTCCTTTGCCCGTTCTACATGAAAAACTTCCTTTATTATAGTTTTCTATATAAAATTACCTTGCATGACTCTCTTGAAAATGAAAATTCTCAATTTGGAATGCCATTAAAGAAATGTTTGTGTTACAGGAAGTATGTTTCTTTTTTATTTCCGAGCAGAATTGGTGAATTAGTTTAATAACAATTACGCAAAGAAATGTTTATAGGTTTGAGAGGAATGAGGATTTCTTATCCCAAGCCTATAAACGCGTTTCCCATGAAGAGATAAATCAATGTGAAGCAAACAAAAATTTGTTATACTGTTATTGGTACGAGTACCTATATATTGATATTTTTTCTGTTATTTTTATTGATATATATTTACAGCAAAATTAGAAATACCTTTATCGATTCCTAGGGAAATCTCCAATGTTAACAGAAAACTTGTAGTTGCATTTAAAGCCTGGTTTACTAGACTTCTTAGCTCCTCCTATCACGAAAAATATATGAGTGAAATTGTTTAATTAGGAAAGGAACATCAGAGAGACCAGAATAGTTTAGATAATGTTTTTCGTGCAAATTAAACAAGAGGATACTGTCAACATCTCAACATAGCGTTCCGTATTAACCGCGACGTTTTGGCCCCGCGCATTTTCGAAGAAAAAAGGGCGAATTATTCCTCTGCCAGAGATTGCTGCCCATACTGTCACTTTAGGACTATGCAATGGTTTCTGGTGTTTGATTTTGAGATTTTCACTGTTCCAGTAACGACAATTTTGACGGTTTACGAACCCATTCATAAGGAAATGAGCCTCGTCAGAGAAAATGATATTGTCAAAATTGGAAAATCGATTAAGCATTTCTTTAGCAAATGCCAGCCTTGCTGTGAAGTCAGACCCTTTCAATTGATGTGTTAATTGCAGCTTATATAGATGGAGTTTAAGATTCAATGTTAAAATTTGTTGCAAACTTCGTCGCGATAATTGTAAGACAGACGATCTCTTGCGAGTCGACATTTGTGGATTTCCTCGTACTGACTCCATAACTCTCTCAACATTGTCTTCGGTCCTAGATGTTCTTGGGCGACCATTTGCTTGTGGTTTAAATGTTGAACCGGTCTCTTCAAAACGTTTTACCCATATTTTAACTAAATTAGCACTCGGAGCTTCACTAATTCGCCGTTGTCCATATTCAGCACAATATAGTCGCCTAGTAGCAATATATGAACGAGAGTTCTCGTAAAATGCGCGCACGCAAAATGCGCGACACTTCCCATCGAAGTGATTCATAGCGACTAAAACTCCATGAGCCCTCCAACCCAACGATGTAGACGCCTCCCCGCCCGCGCCTTTTCTACCTCGCAAAAAAAGATAATGCAATATGCACGTTCTATTGCGCCACCCTGTATGTATATATAAAACAGAGAGGTTCCCATCGATTCATTTTGGCCACACCGAAAAAATTACGTAGTTGATATGAACTAAAATTTCAACTATATCGTAGTTGATATACTTCAAACTAACGCGCAGTTGAGCGATTTAGTTGATTTGATGGAAACAACCATTTAGTAGTTACTAACTAGCAACCCTTTCTATTTTGAATATACATTGATGTTTGTTATTACATATTAGTACTGTTCAAAAAAAAAAAAAAAAGTAATTTTGTAACATTTTTATATAAATAAATACAAAATTATTTTCATTTTCAGGGACATTGAGGCATCAGTGTCATGAAAGACACTTTTCAAATAGAAAAGTATCAGAGAAGATGCCTCATATATAATAAAAGTGTAATGACGCACACCTTTTATGAAAATAGGACATGGAAGGAAATTTGTTATATACTATATACAATAGAGCAATGGAAGACACTTTTCAAATAGAACCGATTTCTATTCAAGACACTTATTAATAAGAAAAATTTTATGCTTTTCAAGAATAAAGCAGTGATGGGTGTTACCTATTATAGAGAGAAGTGTAATGTTTTCCAAGGCTCTCCTCTTATGAAAAGTTTCTTGCAAGACTCTTCTTCAAGTCGCCCTCCGCGACATTACTTCAGAGAAAAAAACGTTTATTATTATAATGTAATAGTTAATTTAATTTGTTAGAAATCAATTACGAATTTCTTTAACTACGCAACTACGACAATTTTTCGGTGCCCTATTGCGACTTCTATTAACTTCCTTGTTTTCTACAAAGCTAATTTTTTAAAGTTACTGGTTGGAGATATCAATGCTAGTACTACGGGGAAATAGACAAAATATGTAGACAATTCGTGGACAATTGCATCACAATTTCATGGGATCACCGGCCCCGCTTATAATGTTATGTGTACGCTTATACTAGAGGAATGTGTCCAAATTATTACTCTTGTAGGAAATAGTTGTTATTTTTACTATCGCTGCATTATTCTATCAAAATAATAATAATAATAATAGAAGAATGTCTACGCTATTATAAATTCTTGTTTAGAATAAAGTTTGTGTGGGGGCATAAACTTTTGGCATGGAACCAATTTATAATCGAAATATAATAAAGTTTGACATACTCTAAAAAGAGGAATAATTAATTAATAAGTTAGTAACAAATATAAATTATGT